>PVLA01003062.1:0-231744 GCA_004027455.1 Hydrochoerus hydrochaeris
AAAGCCCTGAAAGAGAATAACCTCCAGCCCAGATTGATGTACCCTGAAAAACTGTCACTAGAAGTTGATGGAGAAACAAGATGCTTCCATGGCAAAGAGGAAGTGGGCGAATTTGTGACCACCAATTCAACTCTACAGAGAATACTGAAGGACATTCTAGAGAGAGAAAAAAAAATACCAGGATTTTAGGAACAGTGGCAGGCCTCAATGAGTGGGGCAGGCAGTAGAATGAAGGAGAAAAGTAGACAAACAAAGGCAGGAAAATAGCATGGCAGAAATGAGGCAGAGAAGGATAACTAGAAACTCTAACATAGAAGGCCTTGATACACTATAATGTTAGTAGTGCACCAGGATTTAAAACCCACATTACTCACACCACTCTGCTTAGATGTATTATATTCTATTCCAGTCATTCTACCTGTACTAGATTTGAAGGCACAGACAGTAGTCCCAAAAATAGCAAGATATAGTATGGTAATCATCCTTAATTTCCTATTAACTTAATCTAAAGTTCTGTAAAACCTACACTGTTTTACCATAATTGATCATAGTCAAATCTGGTTTGTTTGATCACAGTTTTGTACTGATAGATTTTATTCAAAGCTGTTATGATTGATAGTATCAAGTCTGAGAGTATAGGCAACTTCACTTAAGATCACAAGATTCACTAGAATAGCCACTATGGTTTGATTATTACCTGCCTTTGAAGTTTTATGCTGTCTACAATGTTTTATTTTTACTACTATTATTATTTACTGATATACGCAGTTATACTGCTATATTCAATTTTGCTTGATGATGTAGACATTCTATTGAAGATAATAAGAAACAACACAGCAATCATTGTAGATCACCTTGTACTATGGTTTTATATGACTTTTTGGTTTCATGTCTTTATAGGAATTTGTTTTGTTTTGTCTTGCTAAGTTTTGTTCTTCCCTCTAATACAGAAAGTATAGAAATACATGCAGAGATTCATGCATGCATAGCTGTTTACACTCTCACTGTTTGACTGTCTACTTTGTATGCTTTAATTTTGTAACTTGAGTAACTATTTCTAAGAGGACAATATGTAATTTATCAACTAGTGATTTCTTATTATCTTTTTTTTGAATTCTGTATTATCTCTACCCTTTACATGCTTTTGTTTCTCTTTAAATTAAAAAAAATGAGTCTTTAAATCCTCAGACATGATATTTATTTAGGTATTATTTACTTTGTCTCAGTAAGATTTTAAAGCTTTAAGTTTATAGAAATACATGTAGAGACTGATGCATGTGTAGCTGTTTACACTCTCACTGTTTGACTCTACTTTGTATGCTTTAATTTTGTAACTTGAACAACTATTTGTAAGAGGACAATATGTAATTTATCAACTAGTGATTTCTTACTGTTTATATTTTTTAAAAATTCTATATTATCTCTACCCTTTACATGTTTTTTCTCTTTAAATAAAAAAATTATGCAAATATTCCTCCAAAAGACATATGCTAGAACACTGATTACAAATTATCCATGTAGCCTGGATCGAGATTATCCAGTGCCTGTCAACAGTATAATAGAAAAATAAATTCTGGAATATTCACACATTGGAATTTTATAAAGAGTACTGAAACTATGTATGATATTACAAGCAAATCACACCACTTCCATGTGAAAAATAGAAATGAATGCATTTTGAATTATTCCATTCACATAAAGAACAAAAAAGGTAAAACTAATCTATTCTGTTAGAAGTCAGCTAATGGTTTTCTTTGGGGAAAGGGACCTCTAGATGAAAGAAGCATGGGAGGGCTTCCATGGGGCAGGGAGTGTCCTGTTCTTTGATTTGTTTGTGAAAGTCCACAAACTGGAATTTTATATGGAACCTTTTTAATATTCCATGAATGAAAAATTTTAAAAAATGAACAAATCTGTGTCCAGTCAATCAACTGACCAGGTAACTATATGAAGAGATAGGGGAGAATCCTTGTCTATTTTTTCCTAAACCCAACAGAAAAGGGACTCATCGTGTCTCAGCATCGGAAACATTTTCCCCCTAAATCTGGATCACCATATATAAAATTCAAAGAGTCAGTATTTAGAAAGCTTCAAGCCTGGCCTTGGGCATGAAAATATTATTGAGGTAGCAAAGTGAAAACTTACCCTAAACCATTCCTTCTAACGCCAAAGTAAATATTTTAATCTTGCATTTCTGAGCTGGATATATCTCAGCTTTGTCGATCTATTTCACAATATCTCCCTTCACCACCTGCCTTTTCCTTTGTTTTCAAATGGAAGATTTTGCTGAGAGTAAATCTAAGCAGCTAAGTGTGCTATAGTACATAAATTAGACCTGCCTTCTTTTAAGGGTCCTCTGAGCCTCCAAATGGTGCATGCCAAATGCCATAGTGTCTTGTCATCATGATCTGACCCTGAGATTCCTTTATATAAACAAGCAACTGGATCAGTATGTGAAGGTTTTTCATTGTGATGGCAGTGTGACAATATTTCTCTCCCATCCTGGTTTCAATAAAATTGCCCTTTATAGTGAAATAAAAGCACTCCTCTGGTTGCAATATTTCTCATTGTAAGAGTATGCATCTATAATGTTACTAACTTCAACCACATTTCCACAAAACCTTTTTTAAACTTATACAGCATATTTTTATACTTAAACCAAAATAAGTGCTATTATACCTAAAAGAGCAATGTTGGTCCACCAGTAATTATCTGTGATCAGAATAAAGCCAAAGCATGATACAGATCTTTCCAGTGGACCAATAGTAAAATCATTATTCTTGCTGACTCTGTGTTACATCAGTTGTTTATTTAATAAGAATCATGATGATGATGACAATGACATTACTTCTACTGTTTTAACTGTTTTATATATTAACTCATGTCAATGTTTAGAATCCCCTATGCCCACTGGGTGAAGTACAGAGGGATTAGATAATATGTCTAGCCATGGAACTGGAGCTGGGATGTGAACCATGATAGCATTTGGGAGGAAGATCATCTTTTCAAAGCTTGCAATTATAGTTACAAGTCAGCTTTAGAATACTCTACAAATAAGAGTTTCTTAAAGTAGGCTTCCAGAACCAGCAACATCAATATCACTTGTGAGCTTGTTAGAAATACACATTCTTGGGCTTTACTCAAGACCTAGGGAACGGGAAACTAAAGTGGTGGGAGAGAGGGATGACACCTCTAGGTTTGCATCTTAATAGTCTCTCCATGGGACTCTGATGCACACTCAAGTCCCAGAACCACTACTGACTTAGAAAATACACCCCTAACTCTTCTGCTTTTCAGCTGAGGAAACAAAACAGGTCCAAAATGGTTGAATCATTTGTTTCAGACCACACTATTCTTCAGCGTCAGCGTCAGGATGAGAACTGAGGTCTCCTGTGTCCTGTTATAGGTTCCCTTCCACACCATGACCTTCAGACTGCAGAGAAGGGCCCTATGCTACCAAACAAAGACTTTTAATGTTTTCTGATGCTGTCTCAAATGCCTTGCACATGGCCTGCCTGCATAATATGTTGCAGGGTCAATCTGGGAGATAACTTTTTGGCTGCAGTAGCTTTAGTTCCTGATATGTAATAGATGCTCCACACTATACCCTCTCTGGATGACAGCTTCTCAGCAGTCCTCCCACTTAGATCAATGGAGGGGCTCTCCCTTACCCATAACCAAACAGAAGTCTGACACAGAATACATGTGAGCTTGACTACTTTGCCATACAAGCAATATCTCTATGTACTCAGAGCATCAGTCCATGCACTGTTCCCCTTATGTTGCAGAATAAGTCCTCATAAAGCATTTCTTTGATGCTACATTTTTTTGCCTATTTATAATTTCTATCCTAAATAGAAAATGCTGAACTGCCACATAAGAGTTGATAACACCAAAGGTCCTTCATGCTAAAAGCAGTCAGCATCCAGGGCTGGTAATGCTAGATGTTGTCTAGCAACAGAGAATAGCAGAAAGTACCAGGGCTGCTGGGAGCTGCCACCTCCAAGTTTGTGAGGCCTGCCAGTAACTGCTGGTTCTACACTGTGAGCCCTCAAAGCTCAGTACTGTAGATATTAAAAGAGCTACACTTGGCCAATTTATGATTTATATGTCAACTGAATAAAGGAGACAGAAGACTATAGATAGCCTACTCAGGAACACATTTCTTTAGAACATTTTGAAGAAGAGAACAGACAGCAGAAGGACCTGATTGTCTGAATTCCTTTATACATGGGGGTATAGACCCACACTAGAGAAGGATAGTCTGAGCAACAGGTGATTTGAGTGCACAGTGGTTACTAGAAAAGATCCATGAATAATGGCCTTAAAGACAGCAATCTAGATGGAGGGACTAATCTTGGAGCTCCCTTCAGTACTAATGTGAGTCTGCTAATTGCACTTACATTGTAGGGTTATTGGAGGAGGCTGAGGCCACATGACTGCAGAGGTGGGCTCTTATAGAAATTCAGTGGCTGACCTTCAGGTCTCTGGATAGTTGACTCACCACTAAAAACCATCTAGCTCTTTTTAGTGGCATAATAAAAATCATTCCTTATACTTGTTTGATGCACTAATGTTTATAAGATGCCTTGTTCTCCCAAGACACATGAATGTGTCCTTTTGGGAGGCCAAGTGTAGAAATCTACCTGTCAATATGAGATAGTCCCCTGAACTGGCTCTCTGCCACTTACTATTTGTCTCATTCCAGCTCCAGAAGAAGGTCATGGTCTAATCAAATCTAGAACCAAGTCATTTCACCACCTCCAAAAAGCCCTCAAGAAAACATCATATTTTCTCCCTCTTGTAAGAAACTGAAAGAGTAAACAAGATCCAAAATATAGAAAAGATATTGTGAAAGAGAAAGAAACTGCTCAAAAGGAAAGAATAATTGGGATGGGGAAAAACAGAGAAAGAAGGGGAAAAATACACACATGTATATACACATACATACAAGATACTTAAGATAATTGTACTACTAATTCCACTAGTTCATGGAAAGACACTGAGTGCTTACATTGTTTGATCTGTTTTTCATGCCTGTATCTTGTAATCTGAGCAACTATTTTGAAGGTAACAATACACAATACAGTGACCATTGTTAATTTCCTATCATCGTGTTTTGAAATCCTATATTGTTTTCTATTGATCTCTAAAACTGAAAAAAAAGGACCTTCATGAAAATTCCCCTCTTCTCAACTTCCCATAGAGAGGAGGCAGTTTCCTTCGTGCCACTCACTGGCTGTTGTGAACAGAGACAGGAAGCATGGCAAGTCTGGATGTGTTGAATTCAGAATACTGCTTGTCCTTTATGTTTGGACCAAGGTCAGATAGCAGATTAGAGGTCTGGCCTGAGGTAACCCACAGGAACACCCTCGTGCATTTAGAAGTGAATTTCCAGTCCTCCAGGAGAGGATCAGTCTGGCTTTGGCCTTTTTTCCTCCTCTCTTTGGAAACATCTCTGGAGGCGGGTGTTAGACTGCTGTTTGTTCTCTCCTCCCTTTTCCTCTCCTTCTCTTTACCTCTTTCCCTTTCTCTCTCCCTCCTTCCTTCCTCTCCCTTTCTCAGAAGTTCTGTTTTGGAGAGAGCAAACCCAAACCACATCAAGCATTCACTTTACAGATTGTCCCCACATCTTCTCTTGTTCTCCAGGCTTTCCAGGGCTTCAATTATTATCCATAGTTGTGACACCTAGTCAGGTTCACTCAAGGGGGTTTTTGATTCTACAATCTCATTCCCTTCACTAACTGACTGCCCTCTTTAATTCTTCCACCAACCAATCTGTGCTTGAGGTCTGCATGCATTGTGTTCCCTAGAATACAAGTTTTCCTGGATTTTGATTGGATTGCTTTGGTCCATTTCTCTATTCTCAGCCCAAAAAATCCAATAGGCCACACTCTTACCTCTTTTGTTCACTGCATCATCCTGTGAATTCAGTTCCTGGTAGCTATGGGTCTGCATGATTTCATGTTTGTATTTTCATAATTATTTATTTGCCTCTCCACCACAGTTTCAGTGAGACAGGATGGTGCCTTTAGTATTTACATTCTACCCTCTGCCTCTGAATTCAGGCACTCTATAATTAATACTGTATCTGCAGATTGAGCCAGGTCACCAACAATGCAATTCCTCACACTGTCTAAGGAAAAGAACAAATATGTTGGAAAAAATTAGCTCAAAGCCCTGGCATGTCCCTGAAATGTGCAGGTGGCAATTAAATGAATTTTGGACATCCCTCTCCTTCTTGAGCAGCCCCAGAAGTGTCTTTGTGCATTGCTGGATTCCCTGAGGCACATGAAGTTATTCCACTCAGGGTTGTTTACTGAGATAACAGGGTTCAGCTGGAAATTCACAGGCTCAAAGAACAGACAGGGCAGGGGGCAGAGCAGAGCAGAGCCTTGAATATGATCAGAGCTCTCGAGAAAACCTGGAGAGGAGCCCTTTCCTGAGTATGGTGTTTGCTGTAAGATGAGACATAAAATGAGAACCCAGGTGATAGATGTGACACCCTTCCCATCATGGTCAGACTCTTATTTCTGCCTTGTCTCTCCTCCACAGAGTTATGACCTTTAGACTGACAAAGCTTCTCTCTTATAGCCCTCATTGTCCTCTCAGTATGAGTTTTAGCCATAAGCTTTTGGTGGGATCAGACTTTGCAGGGCCCTTTGTGCTGTGGACCTTTTGTCCTTTAAGCCTCTCCTGTCCTCACAGACAGGGAAACAAGGCCTCCATTGGCTGAAGTTCATGCCTCAGGCTGTCACCAGGATTATACACTAAACCTGTCATTGGAGGCTGAGAAAGTCCAGCTCCTCTGTAGAGTACAGCAGAGAGGCCCAGGCATGGAGGAGTCCAGAACGAAACAACTAGCCAGTAGTTAGGTGTGCTTGAAGAAGTCATTTACTCTCTCAGTATCAATCTCATGCATAAAGTGTCTCATTACAAAGTAGCATGTATCTAATAGGTTGAGCTTAAATTGTTTTTCCCTAACAGCATTTATAAGGGTAAAAAAACACTTGACATCATGTATGAATTATATCCCCTGAGGAGATTATTAATTTTATAGAATATAAAAACTTCTCTATGTAGTGTAAAGATGATGGGTGGGGAGAAGTCCGGGGATGAATGTCTTAGAAAAGAGCTATATTTGGATGAGGGACACAAGAAAGGAAGGGTCACATGAATGGCTAAAGCGAGCCAAGGCACCAAGACAGAAAAGGATTCGTAAGAAACTTCCCAACCAGAAATACCCCACTAAGTGCAAGTGTTTCTTGTAGCACAGTTTGTGCATGTCACCAAATATGGGAAACTCAGCTAGGGGGAAATCAAGGGAATTGAGAAATTACTTCAGTGCATTTACATTGATGCTTAATTTATTATTTTCCATAAAAAATAACTTTTGAGAAATACTAATACACTCATCCTCATACTGATCTTTATATTAAAAAAAGATAACTGCAGAGATAGTGGCTAGAATTTTTGTAAGAAAAACATTCTTGATAAAATTTGAAAGGACAATTTCAGAAGGTGAATGGAGTTAGACTACTAAAATAAAAATACACGCCTTTCCTTAAAGCTTTGTTAAAAAACAAAGTGGTCCAAGTTAAATTTCAGTTATATTTCCAATTTTATATAAAGTTAAAGGTTATTTTTAATACCTAACTGATTTTGTCTGCTCAGGGATATTGCAGGCCTTATTGCCATATAAATTTGATCTAATAAAACATTAACTTCTGTAATTAGTCAGTTTTGTTCTGCTAGTCAGTAGATCCAAGATTGGATAATTTATAAACAAGAGAAGTTAAGTTTTCACAGTTTAGAAGGCGACAAGTCCAGAAGCCAGGTGCTGGTCTGATGGGAGCCTTCCTCCTACATCACACTATATGACAGAGGGCAAAAGAGCAAGAGAAGATGACAGCAAGGGATCAGATTTGAAATCTAAGCCATTTCATAATTGACATTAATTCATGCAGGAAGGTGGAGCCTTTATGACCTAAACACCTGCCATTAAACCTCATATCCCAATACTTGTTTTGAAGATTAAGTTTTCAATCCATGCTTTTTGACCAGCACATTTAAACTACTTGCTGTTAGCAAGTAGTATAATCTCCAAGGTTTCCTTCTACATAAAAACAGAGACACTGCAGTGGGTAAGATCAATAATGCCGTACAGTGAGACAGATGGGAATCAATTTGTGCATGTGGATTATGAATCATTGGTACAAAATGTGAAGCTTATCCAATAATACTTATTAAATACCCAACTTTTTCTAAATCTAGCAATAATTTTGTCTATATGCAAAAGTTCCATTCTGGAGCTTCAAGTAAATTCATGGACCAACAGTTCACTCAGATGTTCTTGACAAATTCTACCACTACTCACCTAGAGGTGGAAGGGAAACTTCTAGCAGTGAACATGGGTAAATCACAATCTTTCTGCACGACATGGGAGATACATGGTTTATGCCAAAAGTTGCAAAAACAGCACTCTATAACACTGTGTGTCCATGAATTTTATACAATGCCACAGGATAGTATCATGCTCTCAAAGACCCTGAGGAGTGTATTTGTGTGTGTGTGTGCGGGGGGGTGTATCTGACCTGTTTGTAAAGGGATGAATGGAGGGTGGCCAGAAGGGTCACAGAATTTATCTTGTTCCTCTGTCTCCTTCTCTGGGTCCTTTTTTTCCTGTTGAATTTGCTTCTTTATGTGACAGGTGAAATGCCCAATTTTATTTTTCTTATAGATTTTTGATTCATTACTTGTGTGTGTAAGAGGATAACTAAAAATCTATGGTTTTACTTTGTTAAATATAATAACAGAAATTTATACTAAAATCATTGGTTTTCCAAAGTCTGGTTTACTCCTTTAGCACTGGAAACAAGTATCAAAAGACAGGTCCCTCTACCACCTAGTTCCAAAGCCTTGGAAGCCCCCACTTTTCCTACTTTTATACTAGGATGATATCATTAACACCATCAATATTTAACAAATTCATAACTGTGGCCATGAAAGGCAACTTTTTGCACAGTCCTTTAACTTTGCTTATTTGGTTGGAATAATCTAAAGCTTCCTGATGCTCTTCAGCAATGGAGAAGTCCTACCTTAGCAGAGATAGTAAAAGGGTAAGGATTAATAGTTTACTGTTCAGGAACTACAAATCCTAGCTCCACCATTACCCTTTGGAAGATTTCTGACTTGGCTTCCATCTATAAATAGTGATATTAAAAGTTGTCTCAGGAGGTGATTTTGATTATTAAATAAGTGATACTCGTAGAGTAATATCTCAGTTTTATTTGTACACTACATGGCAATGTATTTTTATTCACATTTATTACTATAAACTAATAAATGCCAGTATCCCCCATGCTTGATATCTTTCTTTTCCTCCACAGTAGAGTGAATATTGGAGACAACAGCCATGCATACACCACAGGGGCCTCTCCTGTTGCCTCACCACAGCACTCTCCATGTTCACTCAGATGTGCTTAGATGTGATTCGTACTGTGTGCCTTGGAAAGGCATGAATCATAATAAGGCATGGAAGCCAGGAAAGAGTGCAGTATGGAGATGAGGACCAAAAGAGAGGGTAGGAGCATCTACTACATTGCGGGGTCAAGTTCTAGAAGGCAGGGAACAAAAGAGCCAAAGCATTCTCAGGAGTTATTCCAACAAGGCCCAGAGTGGAGGCCAGTTAGAACATGCAGCACTAGTGACAGGAATAAGATGCTCTGAGTGAAGCAGAAGCTGTTCATTACAAAGACACCAGAAGTCTGCAGATGGCTCATGACCCTGACTTAGAAATGGTAAGACTATGTCTTATTACATAGTGTGTGTTCCTGTGAACAAAAAGTATAAATTATTCCATAAATACACAAGATAGATAGAACACTTATGATTTTAAAAGCAATCATCTTCATTGTCAGTATCAGAGAACTGTCCTTCTGTGGAGAAGGCAAAGAGATATAATCTCATGTCTCATCTCTGATCAGCTGACAATGGGTACAAATAATGTTGCATTAAAAAACATCCTAGGGCTCCATCCATTTTGAGCAGAGTAGGGTGTGATATATTAGTGATGTTCATTCAGACACTGGAGCCAAAAAAAAGCAATACATGTGCCAGGTATATAGTCCTCCTGTTAGTAGTTAGGGACAAAATCCCCCTTATTCCCTCAAGAGAATTGGCCATCACTCGGTCACCTCTGTGTTATGGAACAAAAGCTGCCTGTCTGAGCAGGAAAGTGGACACAGCTCTGCGAAACTTGCCTCAGGAACAACCACTGCAGAAGAAAGAAGCCCAGAGCCCTGGTAGGGACAGCAGAAGCATCGGTCATGAACCAGGTTGAGCAAAGAACTTTCAGCTTCTCTGGATTTTAACTGGCTTGAGACTTAGCATGAGTCACAATTTACAAATTAAAAAATATTATACAAATTATAATATAACAATTAGGACAACATTATAATAATTGACATGAATTGCACATTCCATTTATTGTATTAAAACTTATTCAGTTCTTTTAAATTTCTTAAAACAACCCCATTCCCTGGGAGTAATTTTTATGGCATCAATTTTCCTATATTGAGTGATGAGGCATGCATGTTTATGCTCAGGGTCACTCAGCAAGGAAGGGAGAAGCTAATCCAAACGATGAAAACTCCAGTGGTCTGAGAGGAAGGGGATGCTGCTAAGACTGAGGGACTAGGCTGAGTGTGTGTGGCCTTGGGAGAAAGGCCAACTGGGCTGTCTAGTCAAGGCCTGATTGTCTCCCACAGTCTGGCTGAAGGGGGATCCTATAGGCCACCCTGATGGATGTCACTCTCTGGCACTTATTTCTGATTTCCACCCAGGTTGCAACTTTGCTTTGAGATACCTGGTGTTTCCTGTTACAACCTCAGGTCTCATGTCAGTTCTCTTGATTTTTAGTTGATTTGAGACCTGATAAATCTTTGGTTTTTAAATTTTAAAATTGGTATCTAGTGATTTTATGTATTCATGGGATGTAACATGATATTTTGACATGCTTAGTTATGTTTTCTCATTGCTGATACAAAATACCTGAAACTCAAAGTTAAAGGAGGAAAGGTTTATTTGGCTCAGTTTGTAGGGGTTTCAACTTAGAGCTGGGTAGATCCAATGTAGAGTGGCATGGCAGAGGAGAAACGATTCATGGCAGGAAGAAGGCAGCAAGCAACAAGTGGTAAGTGACAAGCAATGATCACGGAAGCCCTTCTTTTGTCTCTTAGATTTTATCTAGGCTTTCCACCCTAAGGTTGGGCAGCACTCACCCTCTGAATCATAGTACTATGTTGTGAATCAATCCCAGCATCACACCCTGGATTCCAGCCAGCATCACACCCTAGATCCAGCCACCTTGGAAAAGCTCCAACTCTGACTGCATAAGGCTTTGGTGGAGCATAGAGATACAAGCCATAGCAGCATACATGTATACAATGTGCAATGATTAAATCAGGGAAATTAATATATTCATCATTCTAACATTGAACTGTATTTTTATTCCAGTTACTCTCTACTGCCTTTCCTAAATTGCTTTGAGTAGTAATAAATTTGAAATAACAACAGCCAACATGCATTGAGTACTTCGGATTATACTTTTTTAGTTCTTTAAACTGTTACAATGACACTACTGATGAAGAAACCAAGGCATAGAGAGATTAATTTGCTCCAGGTTCTCTTTGGTTAAGCACTAAATGAAATGACTAATGAATGACTGAACTAACAAACAGACCAGAAGAGTGGTTCTCAAAACCTTAACATGCCTCATAACTGTCCAGAAGGCCAGGTAAAGTGCTGATGCTGGACACTTAAGTCTGGGCAAGAATCTTGAGGATTTGCATTTTTTTACAAGTTCCTAAGTGATGCCACCAATGCTACTGGTCCAGAGATCATACTTAAGGGATCCAGCAGTCAACCAGTCCTGTTTTTGTTAGTAGCTATTTTTGCTGTTTTGTAGGTTTTGCAGACTGAGTGGTTAAACTGGGGATATTATATAATTATAAAATCAGTTAAAATGTAACCACATAAAATATAAAATTTCTTACCACCTTGGGAAGCTGAACCAGGAAGAGGGAAAGTTAAAACCCAGAGTGGGTAACTTCACAACTTAGTGAAACCTTGCCTCGCAATAAAAATATGTAGCAAATGTTCAGGGTGAAGGCTCTGGTTTTGATATCCAGTACAATAGAAAGGAGAGAAAGAGAGAGGAGGGGAGGAGAAAGAAGGGAGAGTGAGAGAGAGCAAAAGGAAGGGTGGGAGGGGAGGCAGGATGAGGGAAAAAAGAAAGTTAGGAAGAAAGGAAGTTAATTCACTCTTAACTCTCAGTCTATGCAAAACAGGTGGCAAGTGGAACTTGCCTTGTGACCTATAGTCAGCTAATTCTTGATCTACACTGTAGAAACATTCCTGATCTTGGACCGAATTAATCCTACCCTATACTTCTTTTCTTATTCTAAGGCAGGGACCTAATAGTCTAAGTAGGGAGCTATATTTTATCTTTATTCTATCAGAAAGGTCAGTGATTCGTCAGTGACAAGAGTAGTCAGGAGAGGGTGGAGGTCCCTCTCCAGTGTGCTTCGGAGGAAACAGATTATCTATAAAGGTAAGCCCATCAGAATCACGGCTGACTTCTCAACACAAACCATCAGATCAAGAAGAGCTTGGAGCGAAGTCTTCCAAGCCCTAAAAGAAAAGAACCGCCAGCCCAGATTGATGTACGCTGCAAAACTGTCACTACAAATTAATGGAGAAACAAGATGCTTCCATGACAAAGAGGAACTGGGGGAGTTTGTGACCACCGATCCAACACTACTGAAGGACATTCTAGAGCAAGAAAAAAAAATACCAGAATTTTAGGAACAGTGGCAGAAAGGCCTCAATGAGTGGGGCAGGCAGTAGAATGAAGGAGAAAAGTAGACAAACAAAGACAGAAAAATAGCATAGCAGAAATGAGGCAGAGAAGGATAACTAGAATCACTAACATAGATGGCCTTGATACACTATATTGTTAATAGTGCACCAGGATTTAAAACCCACATTACTCATACTACTCTGCTTAGATGTATTATATTCTGTTCCAGTCATTCTACCTGTACTAGATTTGAGGGCACAGACAGTAATCCCGAAAATAACAGGATATAGTATAGTAAACATCCTTAATTTCCTATTAAGTTAATATAAAGCTCTGTAAAACCTACACTGTCTTACCATGCCTGATCGTAATTGAATCTGGTTTGTTAGATCGCTGTTTTGTATTGATAGATTTTTCAAAGCTGTTAAGATTGATAGTATCAAGTCTAAGAGTACAGGCAACTGCACTTAAGATGACAAGATCCACTAGAAGATCCACTATGATTTGATTATTACCTGCCTTCGAAGTTTTATACTGTCTACAATGTTTTTTTTACTAATATTGTTATTTACTGCTATACTCAATTATACTGCTATATTCAATTATGCTTGATGATATAGACAATTCTATTAAAGATAATAAGAAACAACACAGTAATCATTGTAGATCACAGTAATCATTGTAGTAATCATTGTGGATCACTATGGTTTTGTGCGACTTTTTGGTTTCATGTTTTTATAGGAATTTGTTTTGTTTTGTCTTGCTAAGTTTTGTTTTTCCCTCTAATACAGAAAGGATAAATACACGTAGAGATTCATGCATGCGTAGCTGTTTACACTCTCACTGTTTGACTCTCTACTTTGTATGCTTTAATTTTGTAACTTGAACAACTATTTCTAAGAGGACAATATGTAAGTTATTAACTAATGATTTCTTATTGTTTATCTTTTTTTTTTGGACTTCTGTATTATCTCTACCCTTTACATGCTTTTGTTTCTCTTTAAGTTAAAAAAAAAGAAAAAAAAAAGAAAGGTCAGTGATTGTCCACTATGGGCCATGAAATGTAGTTACGGTGGCTGAAATGCTAGTAGGAAATCTCTTCTGTAGCTGGCCCCAAACCTCAAGAACCGAGGCATATCCTTCTGGTCACTGTTAATTTGAAATATTCCATTTTTGCTGAGGATTTTGTTTAAAACCCATTGTTTGTTTTTCCAGAGCTAGATAACATTAAAACTAAACTTTTCTGTATAGTGTTTTCTTTGAAAGTGAAGGGGTCTACTGACTTTAAAAAATAGTAATGATTAAGACTTCCAAAGTAATGCATTTTGTTCTTAATGCATGTAATTGTTTGCATATTTTAGATAACCCAAAAGTGGAAGTTCTGGTAATGAGTTAGTTTATATTTATTAGCAGTTGTCCATCAGAAGGTTTCCTATTATACAAAATTTTTGTGTTCACAGACCCTCTCTGCCTTTAATTGTCTGCTTTGGTCTGTGCTGCTTATAAACAGGGAAAGACAGCACAAGCCTCCTGCAAGACAGTAACCTCAACATTTCCCCTGGGATATTTACGAAATGCATAGTGCGGGGAAAATATTCCCGTAATGATGCTCCACCACTGTCAAGTTTTCCAATGACAAGTCTGAGTTGGCTTCCTGCTTATACACTGCTAGAGATACACAAGGAATTCCCTGTCTTATTTCAGCTATAGAGAATGTGTCAGAACTTATCTGTGGGCAGGAAGCTGGTGTGGGAAGCAGCAGGGTAAGTGTCCCTGCTTCTCACCGCACTGCTGGAGTTATCCAGCCTCTCGTGGCCTCCAGCATGTTGTAAATGGGTTGTCAGCATCTTTCCCATCAGTCCAGTCTGCAGGAAGTGTTTAATGTTGCTTCACTGCAAAGACTTCTATGTCATGCATCGTGCGATGAGAGAAAAGAGGCTGACATAACTAGCTACCAGTTTGTGTCCATCAACTTGCTGAGGAAAAAAAGTGAGACAAAGGAAATTAGAAAAAAAAGTACAGCATAGGGAACATGGTATGCTAATATCTACACTCTCTTTGCTATGTCATATCCAGTGACCCTTAGTTTTGGTACTTTGCAATCTGTTATAAAAGAGGACCCAGTGTTGGGAAAC
This sequence comes from Hydrochoerus hydrochaeris, assembly GCA_004027455.1. Lineage (NCBI taxonomy): Eukaryota > Metazoa > Chordata > Mammalia > Rodentia > Hydrochaeridae > Hydrochoerus > Hydrochoerus hydrochaeris. Next base: position 14,998 of record PVLA01003062.1, read on the forward strand.
TGTGCTGTAGCAGACAGATATCTGGAGAATTAACTCTGCCAGGATTATCTTGCACTGTGCTGACTCTGTCCAGTGTTAGTCACTCTTCCTTAATTAAGACCCACAGTCTCTTATCTAAAACCCTTGGGATCATGTGTGATTTTAAATTCAGCCTTTTTTGAAATTATAATCATAATTTAAAAAGTCAAACAGTGGCTTTGCATGGGCTAGAGGAAAGATAAGGGTAGGCAATTATTGTTTACTGGGTATAGAATTCATAGCTTATAAAAAGAAACTCTGGAAATTGCTTCCATGGCAATGCAAATGTGCTTAAAAACAATGAACTGTACACATACAAACAGTCAAGATGGTCCTTTTTTCTTGTGGCACTGGAGATGGACTCCAGGGGCCTCATTCATAAAAGCAAGTCTCTACCTCAGAGTTACGTCCCTCACCCTCAAGATGGTAATTTGTACTACACATATTTTGTTATTCCTTAAAACTCATTTGGTCTATATATTCTATATTACTGAGCATCCCTAGCAGGGACTAGAGTAATCAATTTTGCCCCTAAATAGTGTCATTCTCTGAGCCAGTATGATGTGTAGGAAAAATCACTGCTCTGTCTCCATGAGAGCTTTGGTTACTCAGGTTTAAGTAGAACATCTCCAATCAGGTGAACTTTGGCTTCCTTCTCTCCAAAGTGGCCAGCAGCCTTTGATTAGAACTGTTCCCAAGAGATGATGTGCAAATTAAAAGGGTCTTTGATACCTCCTGTACATGTCCAGGAGATCTGAGAGCAAAAGAACTCTGAAGCCTGATGGGAGATAATAAGAGAACAACTTCTGGTTCTCATTCTTCAGTCATCTGCCCTGACCTTTGAATTAAGATATTGTATCAATACCTTAACTCAGTATTCAGACAAAGTCTGACTCAGCAGCTGTCTTGTCTTTTGCACATCAACATTAAGGATGGAGCTGGTCCTTGGGACTTCAGTGCTGCTGGTCCTATGAGAAGGAAGTGCTCAGGGAAAGGCTGGGGATCCAGAGAAGACAATGACAAGGGCTTGCCCCCACCTAAATGTCTTTTGAGGAGATAGAGTGGGGTCTCAGAGATAATGAGGCTTCTGGTCCTTTCTTTCACTAACTCGGCAGCAATGAATCCTAAGAAGTGCCCACCAGGGTCCTGGTGCCCTGCCAGGGGTTTGACCTTGGTGCTATTTTTAGCACAACTTCTCCAGCAAGAGAAAACTTTTCTTTCTGTTGGGTTTGGACTGTTCTTTCTCAGTTAAATGAAGAACCTCTCTTTTCAGAGACAGAACACATGGCATATTTAAAAGAAACAGAAAAATTTTCCATAAAATTCTGAATCATCGCGGCTGAGCCAGCCTTCTTTGCTTCCTGGGGCCAACATCATGTTGGGTCAAGCATGTGATGTAATGAGTGTTTAAATACAAAAGTGCACTACACGCACTGATACACACATATCAGCACACACCATACATATAAGCACCCTCATATTCACATAAACATACACATCACACACAGACACACAAACATATGTACATAGCTCACAAACATAATCATAAACATGCCTAGGCAAACACATACCACACACATAAACATACACATTTTGTACATAACCATACACTCCATTTACAAAAATACACTCACAGAAAGCCAACAGTTACATTCACACATACACAAACACACCATGGGGGGGAATTTAGCTAAAATAATAAGGGCCACACAGAAAATAATAGCCCTATTGTAACTGATACTTCTAAAACATATACAGGGTATATTTAATTAGCAGCAAATATTAAGAGCAATTGAGTGTGTGTGTGTGTGTGTGTGTGTGCATGTGTTTAGGGGCAGGGTTTACACATCTGACCCCAAGATAAAATGCAGTGTTCTGGATAGGTCAGCCCTCTGATAGACTTCAGAAGTAGACTCTGACTTTTCTGTCCTGTAAATATTGAGTCCAGACCCAGTTTTCGGAACTTCTAGCTCATTCCTTTGATGTTGTAACCTATGATAACAGCAGAGTGCCCCTAAGTTTGGGGCCATGTTTGTTTGTTTGTTTTTGTGCTTTTTTAGTTTTATGTGCAACTGTTTGAGACAGACAAGGTTGTAAGGAGCCAAAAGGCAGGAGATAAAAACACCTGGGAGCCAGATATAGGGTTCCTGGAAATATGGGTCAAGACTTTAACATTTTAGATGTAGATGCCCAAAAGCAGTAGTGTATAGGAAGCCAGTTAATGTTTTAATATATAATGACATGAATAAAGAATGTCAAAACTGTTTCTAGATATTGCAGAACAAAACTAGAAAACATTTATAATGTAGGAGATGTAAGAGAATCCATAAAGATCTTCCAACCCCATTGCTATGGCTTTTATATAGATGAGGAAATAAACACTGGGAGTTTATGTAATTGCCCAAATCAGCAAATGACAGAAGTGACATCAGACATGGTTCTCCTGATTCATAGTCCATTTTTTCTCAACTCTACTGTGCAAAGAGGAAAATTTAAAACTCATGTGCCTCTCTATATATATAAGCTAACCTAAAAATAATGGCTATATGGTAAGAGTGGCTTTCCATCTATGGCTAATTATACAGCAATCTCAGGCCTATCATTAATATATGTTAGAGTTACTTAACTTTCTGCAAGTAAAGCAATTCTAATCTAAGACCCATTCCATAATTTGCATAACATGATGCAAAATAAAAATGCAATGCTGACAAGGGGCAGAGAAGTCAATCTTGCCTTTCTATACATCTGGCCCACCATTCCAACCAACTGCAAATGGACCACCCCCAGGGGACTGCAAAAGTTGCACTAGGATGCATTTGCTACCTAGATAAGGTGTGTGTGAGAAATTCCCCAAGTCACCTGCCAAATGCCAGCTTGCTATGGGCAAAATGTCTACAATGCTCCACTCAAAAGACAATGTGGGACATGGACTCAATTTTGCCCCTCCTGTGTTTACCCTAGGCTTCCTCTAAGGACAGAAAGTGATGCTCAGACATGGCAACCGCCCCCTCCACTATGTGACCTGGTCACTGGCACAGACCATTGGAATTGGAGTAGAAAGGAAGAGGCCAGAACAGACCAGATAGCCAAGCAGTTAAGGGTAAACTGATGGACAACAAAGCCTGAGAATGCAAAGAGGTGGCAAGAGATGGATTCTGTGTAAACTGAGGCTCCAGGCCCCAGGTACGTGTCCACTATCCAATGAGGCTTCTTTTACAAATGCAAATTCAAAGAGAAAACCATTAAGAACTTCAAGATGTCTCTCACAGGGCAGTATATACCAAGTATGGAACTCACACTTCCAAGGATGGGACCCTAAGCTATACCACTAGTCACTTGCCACAGAGCAAGCCCTGGCTAAACCTAAGTGATGTGCAGAGTGTTCTGTGTATAACAGCATAACTGTCACTTATGCTAACAGTTAGTTAGCATAACTAACTGTTTATTGTCTGGAAGAATTAGATGACCACCACTCAGTCTAGCTAGTGGATGCTATGTTTATCTGCTAGCATTGCATTACTTGGTGGACACCATAGGTCAGGTAACTTAAAATCAGAAATTTATTTTCTCAAATTTCTGGAAGCTGGAAATTCAAGATCAAAGAGTTCACAGGTTTGGTCACTTCTGGGGCTTCTGTCATTACTTTACAGATATCTGCTTTCCCTTTGTGTCCTGACATGATGTTATAGGTTAGGCCAAGAATGACACCCCCCCAAAAAAAAACTTCCTTTGCTCATATGTTGGGCTTTAGGAAGTTGACTGAATCATGGGGAGCTATAGCTGACTCGCTCTTAGAAGGGCTCTTGGAGCTTGGTCAGTGGAGGGATGACCCGGAATGATATATATCTCTCTTTGTAGCTCACTCCTTATCTCTCTGCTTCCTGGCCACCATAACAAGGGTAGCTCTCCTCTTCATAGATCATTCCTCCATCAAATTTCTGTGTTTAAGACTTTTGAATACAGACTGAAACTTCTGAAACATGAGAAAAAATAAGCCTCTCCTCCCTTAAATTATGAGTGTCAGGTATTGTGTTCCATCAATAAGAAAACGGACAAGACAGAAGTACCTGCAGAGTTGGAAGAAATATTTGTAGCTAAAAGATTACTGTTAAAAAGAAGCCAAGGACTTTACATCAGGACAACGGGAAAGATGTTTTGAAGGCATCTCAAAAATCAGCAAGATCCTATGGTTCCCAGATTTAAGGATGTGTTAAAGGGTAAAGGTAAGATCCTTTTTTTTTTCTTTTTTTTTTTTTTTTTAGCGGGGATTGAACTCATGACCTCAGACTTGCAAGGCAGGCACTTATGCCACTGAGCTAAATCTCCAGCAAGGTAAGCTCCTTTGAAAGACTCTGCTTTGAGAAGAAAACCCTAGGGGTGCTTAGGGAACTGGTTCTCCAGGATTTGGTTCACTGTACTCAGCTATTCAGGCACTTGGAGGTCTCTGCAGCCATGATACAAGGGAGCCCGGCTACTCCTCAAGCTGGTGGCAGAGCCTGGCATCCACCATGTGGTGCCAGCTTTACAATCATGTATAGTGCAAGAGTCATGAGGTCTGTTATTCTTCCCTGATGAAACACCCAGGGAGAAGGTCTTGTAATGAACCTATTTCAAGGAAGATAAAAGAGATAGAGAAGTGTGGGATGGGGTGGGGTGTGGAAAGAGATGAAGTAGTAATGAGAGGTTGCAACAAAATACAGAATGACCTGAAAAAAGGAATTCATCAGTCTTCCTAGGAAGCAAAGGTGTCCTTACAGGGGATGCAGCATTTGGAACCAGACTGCAAAGATGCCAGACATATGTTTACTGTAATTCCCACTTAGTGTAGTGTAGTTCCCACTGCCTATGGGAAGATGGAAACTATGTGGGCTCTAGATTCAGAGGCCAGAAATTGTTTTCTAAAGTTTCTGTGGCTAACTGACCTGGCCCTCAGGCCCTACATTCATGTTCACCCCTCAAAACTTCTGCTTTGTCTAGGTTTACCTGGAAAAGTTTAAGCTTCTCATTGCCTGAAAATTCTCAGGCCTTATCTCCACATTTGTGCATGGTTTACTACTTTATCCCTTTCTGTATCCTAAATATCTTGTCTCCAGCATAGGACCTTGTTGAATAAAGGAAGTCACTCATTTCCTTTTTCTATCTATTTCTACCATCAACTATCTCTCCATTCATTCTTCCACACATTCTCTATTTTTTCCCCTTAATAAGATTTTTAAGTAGGCTTTTCTTGAGCTACTGCATCAGGTCAGGAGTTCTAGCCCTTGGCATATCTTTGCCTTTGTTCCATATCCCTCTTCAATGGAGAAGTAAGCAGATGTTTTTGCGGGTCAGTAGGCCATTCAGAGCACACTAAGTTTCTTCAGGAAAATGTGAGCTTTCTTAGGGGTTCATATAGATAAAATGAAAATATTCAACAAACTAAATACATTATAGTGGATTGGTAAGCTTAAAACAAATCAGCTGAACGTTTTTAAGTTCCTGTCCCTTTCCAGGAGCTCTGCTAGATCTTGGAGAGACACCTGGAAATAAAAAGACATATGCTCATCCTTCCTGAGCTTATTGTGTACAGAAGCTTACTGTGTACAAATACTCATCACATGACAAAACATATAGCAGAGGACCAACTCACTGATGTCAAGTCATCTAATATGGATTGAGTAGTAGCCAGGGTTTTCCAATGGCAGCCATGCATTAATCTTAAAGTGTTAATGAAAGTATCCCAGGAAAGCACTCGGAGAGAACAAATTTCAGGAAGAAAGAACCTAAGTGCACAGGCCAAAAGTAAGGAAAAGCAACATTTCTTTGAGGAAGGAAAATGACCCCAGGATAGCACAGTAGGCTATATTTGGAGTTAGAAGAGATAAAACTGGAAAAATATGTCAAGGCAGCACCGAGAAGGAACTGTTAAAACTTATTTAAGAATCAGATAATACTGGGAGTACAGACAGGCTTCAGGCATGCGAAAGATAAGATCTGTGGTTTAGAAATATTCTCCAGCTTCCAGTGGGACACAGCAACATGGAGACTTACAGGGAGCCTGTTGCCAGGGTCCCAGAGAGAGCTGGCAGATATTAATACATAGAGATAGTGCCAGGAAAAGGTAGACAATGCAAAAAACTATTTAGAAATCAAGAATGACCAGTTTTGGTAATCACTTGGCCTATCTACCCCCATTACTGCTTGTGGCAATTATCTGCCATAATTTTTTTTTTTGATACCAGGGATCGAATTTGCAACTTCACACTTGCCAGGCAGACACTTATACCGCTGAGCTAAATCCCCAGGTTGCAATAAATCTTTTAATATACTGCCCTGCTGGTTTGCTTCTATGGTTGGACCCTGACTGACACATGGCACAAGCACCTACTGAGGGCATTAGTTATTCCCTACATATTTTGCTCTGGGAAAGAGGGTCAAGTTCAGGACCCACGTTTGTGAAAAGTCAGAGTAGAGACTAAGTGAAAGCAAACCAGAAAACAAAAAAGTGAGAAAACCTAAACTTTGGTTGTTTGGACCCCTCCCTTATGTATGAAAGAAAAATCATTCCTTGAAAATCTCCAGATGGGGGCCCAAATTTTGCAACGGCTCATGTGTATTTTAACATGAAAAATGAGATTCCACCTCATATCGCAGTTACAAAATTTGAAACTCAGACAACTGTATTACACAAAATATGCAATAATGGAAACCCATTCACTATTTTTGAATATAAACTTTGTAAAGAAACTTTGTATTACCTGATAAAGTCATAAATGTAGATGTTCTATGTGTTTTTTGTTTTATTTTGTTAGGTGTAGGGGTAGAACCCAGGGTCTTTGCACTGAGCTACATCCCTAGCCTTCTTTGATTTTTTAAATTTGGAAATGGGAGTATCACTAGTTTACTAAATTTCCAGGGCTGGACTTAAACTTGTGATCTCCCTTGCCTCACTCTACCAGAGTGCTAGGATTACAGGCCTGGAACCATCACACCCACCTTATTTATATTATTGGTTTTATTCCACTTAGTAGTGGAAAGAAGTACCTAGTAGTAGAATGAAAGCCTTATGAATCTATGTAGTAGGAAAAATGGTCAAGAACAATCTTTGCTACATACTGTGGAATAGCTCAAACCTGGAGTGGGGGTCAGAAACCAAAGAGATTGAATTAAGAGTGGAAAAGCCTGTAACAGAATTCTACAGCAGGAAAGATGAATGAATTGCAACTCCATAGAAATAGACTGCAATTTCAACACAATGTAGAGTTACCAAACCTCAATATATCAATATATGTGTTAAGATTCCATTAAGATTCCACATCTCTTTGCAGTGGGCATGGGGGGAGAGCAACAGATAGAGAACTGGATACCTACTTACTTCAGATAAAGAACTACATTCATGGTACCCACAGAGCCTAGGGGCACACAATATTTACTGATTGAATGAATGCATTTTGAATGGAAAAATGCATATGAGGAACCAGACACTGTACTTTTAGCCTAAAGTCCTGATGCATGAAATCCCAGACTCTGACCTTTCCTATTGTAGATCACCATGTAGCTGTTGTCATCTGATCTGTCTAACTAGTGTTAACTCCTTCTCTAGTTTTCTGAAACCAAAGTTCACCCCATACATTTCCATCTAACAGCCATTCAGGTCCTAACATGATCACATTCTCAATAAAAATCCTAAGGAAAAAGAGTTTGTCACTTTGGATTAATAAGTTTGAAAATTGCTCTAGGTTTAATTGAGGTAAACTGTACTTTCAGACTATTTAGCGTAGAGTCCAGAAAATTGATCTGAGAGGAAATAAAAACCTCATCAGGGCTCAGCAAACATAAAGCACAAAAAAGAAAATAAAATTAAAATATTAAGAAAATATAAAATTAATCAAATTAAAATATTAAGAAAATATAAAGTTAATCACATTACAGTCTTGCAAAAATAAACTGAACCTTACTGATACAGGACATTTGTGAAATTCCTCACATCTTTCTATGTAGGAAATAAAAATAAGTGAAGGGACAGATTTTAGGGGAAAGTAATTGATACATTTACTGTCTGTACATTACAAAGACAGAATGTTCACACGTAGTAAAGGTGATCCTTTTTATATAATCACAATAATTTCAGTCTTGCAGCATCAACTGGCCTGAACATGAAGTACCTTAATGCTGCACAGTGATACAATTACCATGAATTATTCCCATGATCTCTGCAAGATAGCAATTTACAAAAATACTGCAATTACCTGGTTCGGCAATACCAAGTATAGTTCACTTCACCAAGATTTTATAACTCTAAATGTCACACATAGTTTAATAATATTTATGAACACACTAGATATTTGTAATCTCTTGCTATGATTTAAACATTATTGTGTTAGAAAGAGAGATGGTTGCAAACAACTGATACTTCCTTGATACATATAAAAGACACCATATATTAACTAGTGTTAATTTCCTATCTTTTTAAAAAAATTCTGTATTTTTATCTTTTTCATGTTTTTAAAACAAAAACAAATTAAAATAAGAAAGGACATATCTCTTTTATCTTTCTATCAGTGTAACAGAGTAGAAGCCAGTATACCCTGTCTTTGCCTTTTTAGCTATGAAACTCTCTGTCCTTTTCATTTTACTGATTTACTCCGTTTCTACATTGCACCTAATATTACAGTGTGTTACACACTGTTGGAGGAGGGAGTCCCTATTCTTCGATAACAGCTAATGAAACAAGATTTACATTCAAGTAAGAATATAACCATGGTATACTAGAATTGTGACTTGCTATATTGTTACTGATTAGCTTGATGCACTTCAAAATTATTCCCAGATCCACAACTCTTTCTTTGGTAGAAAGAATCTGCACTAGCCACCTTCACAGGATCTTCTGACACAGTGAGTCAAGGTTGATATTCTGAGTTTCTAAGTGATGGATTTCTGCTGGCATAAAATTCACCAGGTCATCACGGCAGAGGCTCAGCCTAGCAAAGGAACCAAAGATAACAGCTTACCCATTTCCTCTTTCTTCTCCCCTCACCCAAAACAAACATCCTCTTCCTTTGCCACATGTGCACACCAACAATCACCTTGTCCACTCCTCAAATGCCATCCCAATCCAATCTAATAAAAGTTCAACCACTTTGTCTGGGTCAGAGGGAAGTTGCACTTTTCTGCAACCCTCCCATGCCTTCAATAAAGGTCTCTTTAGCTCCCTCTGTTTGTCTCTTAATTGCACTGAAAAACCTAACACTAAGGAAGTAGAAGACGGTGTCTTTCGGAAAATGTATAGAGAAATTCACAAGGCAAACATAATTCTAAGAAGATTAGACAATGTTTTGTTGATGTGCAAAGTCTCAAGTTTGGCCAGAAACACAATATGAAATGGCATTGCAGATATTATAATTATATTGTGGGTGACCTAATAGGAACTGTGATTATTTGCAAACTGAGCTTTTTTTTCCTATTCATTCATTCTTCCCTCATGACTGAATATCTGAAATTCTTAATTAATTTTTAATCAATATATCTCAACAGGGGGACATGTTTAACATGGGTAGATGAGACACCATCTTAACTCGCTATTTATAGCACAATTACATCTATAGAAACAATTGTTTAGCCAAATGTAGCCAATGCTCTACTAACTCTCTCAGCCAAACTGGCAACTTAGACCTTAGACTCAATCTAAAACATATCAGATCACATATACACACCATGTTCTCTATCACCCAAAATTTAACAAGAATTGGGCAATTACCTAGGAGAGTCAATTAATGACAAGCAGAGAGTCCTAAAGATTTACATTAGATTAAGTTATCTGGAGTGGTATCTTCAGCAAGCAAATAAACTGGATGATTTGTCTCGTTTTTCAATAACTGTTAGATTTAGATAGTAAATTATCTAATTTAGGACCAAGTTGCAATTTTGCACTAAAGGTAAACAATTAAAGCAGCTGCCTGAGTTTGTCCACAGGAAACACAGATTGAAAGGTTTCTTATTGCTACACACACTGCTAAGATTGTAGAAGAAGCTTTCAGAAAGGCTGCCATCAAGCAGAGACTGGGTAAAGTCTGCAAAGCAGTTCATTATCCATTTTCCTTCCATTCTATTTGCAAAGCTCTACTTCTGAATCTTCCCAACCTTTACCAGGATCTTCCTTCCCTAACTCCATCATCATCTTCCTATTTTCCCTTTGAGATCCATGTTCCAAATCTTTAAGATAGCAAATGATGTTTATTTATTTCTTTTGTTAGCTGTCATTCTGGCTTTTTTTTTTCCTGAGGAGAGAAAATACCTTTTATTTAAGGGAATGTCTCAATTTTCATAGGCTTTTTAATGAATAGTTTATCATTACCCAGGCATTAAAAAGAATCTGGGTCATCAGGAAATAACCTTGATCACTTTATCTGTGAAAACTACCTTAACTCATACAAGGGAAAGTAGAGCCACTCAGGTCATGGCCAAGGCGTGAGGACAAAGAACACAGCTCATGAATACCCATCCACCACTGTGGTCAAAACTAGCTTGGCTGAATTCATTATCTCATCATGTTTTGATGGGTTTCTTAGTTACTTTTCACATGACATTATCAGCATCATTCAACATTTTGTCTGCCTTCTCTATACAGATGTGACAAGGTCTCTGGTAATATTCCACAATATGTATTATAATACTGTCAGGATTATCATACCAGTGCCCTCATCTAATGTGAAAGGATGTAAGAGAGGCTTTTCCTTCTCATACAAAAGAAATTTGAGTGTTGAAAAGTGAAACAATTTACACTAGGCTCATACTTTCCAGCAACAGGATACAGTGGAAATTACAAGCTTGAATAAGAAGACATGTTTTAATAAAACAATCAAAAGAGGAAACTCCTTCACTTGTAAGATCTTTAAGTCACAATACCCTTTAATCCGCAGGTTGGCTCCTTCGTCTCTGTAACTCTCTGCTTCTGGTTCTTGTAAATGATGTGTGGGTGGGATCCTCCCTTATCCAGTGGATGCTTTTTAACAGGCTCAATGAAAAAGTCTCCATGTGGTAGATGGAAAAATCCAGTCTGTAAATATATTCAAGAAGGTTTATTTGAATAAATTCTATATTAAAGATGTTAGGGAAGTGAAATATGTGGATCTTTATAATCTCTGCCTGTCCTAAAACCTTTGCTTTCAGAGTCTGTCATCTTTACTCATAGAAAAGATACACAAATAATTTGTTGAAATTTGTATAATAATGACTGCTAAGTATTTGAATCCCTTTGAGGTTTTAGTGAAAAATGTACACATGTATACATGGATCCAAATTGTAGTTTTGCATAATTATTTTTACATAATTTTACATAGTTTTTCAGGTTCATCAATTCTCCTTAACTTCACTGCTGTATAGCTATGGATTTCAGATTAAGAATTAGAGGTTCCACTTGCCCAATTAGGGAGGTGATAAATAGACCCACATTTCCTTGATAACTGTTAGAACATTATCATATGTGGCCAATTACTTTACTGGAAGAATGTAGCCCTACTCTTTACTCAGGAAAAAAAAAAACAACATAATGTCAAGTGTGATCTGAGACCCAGTATCAGGCACCTACAGTGCAAAGTCCTCTTCTGTCAGTTCCCGTTTCACAGATCTGGGAATCAGTGGTATGCTGGAGAATGCCAGTCAGTGCATAGCTCAAATACAGAAGTGCATAATTCTCTTGTCTCTTAAGGAAAATGTCTTAAGAGTCCATTAAAAGTGCTTAGAAAAGTCCTACACCAATCACTTCTTAAGAGGGTCTTAGCACACAAGACCATAATTCCATGTCCATGGAACAAAGGGCTTGCTCTAAATGACCTCCTTGGGGTGTTACATTGAAGCAATCAGAAGCTCAGACTACAGAATGAAACTAGGTTCAAATTAGACTGGTTCCCTCACTTACTCACTCTGTGACCTTGAATAAATGACTTGCTCAATTTCAGATTTCTCAGCTGAAAAAATGGGGAAAATTGAAAGTTTCTGTGAAGAGTAAATGAGTTAATATATGTAACCCTCTTAGTAAAGGGCCTGAATGATAGTTTTACTTCACCATTACACACTTTCCAAACCTGTGAATGTATCATTTTATGTATTAGGGTCTTTTGACTCAAGATAGCAGTTCAGTGAATGTCAACCTCACAGAAATAAACCTAGAAAACAGTGGAAACTTTGGGAAAAGTGTAAAAGGAACCCAAATTCAAGCTCCTCTCTCTACTCCTTAACGATCCAGGACTGCTCAGCTCTGCAGGTGAATCTGAAAATTCACTCAGCTGTCCCTACAGGCAGGTGTCAAGAGGGGATTTCTCAAACAGAAAGTCCCTCTTAGTGAGCAGTCCTTGCCTGGGATGTCTTTCCAAAACATTCACCTCTGTGTAACTTGTACTATAACAAGACATTCACATAAATCTCACAGTTGGCTTCTTATTTTGATTACTGACCTCAATACCTTTAATAACAGGGATAATGGAACTAGAAAGCACTTCACTGAGAATCATAGGAATAGCTGTGTAACCTTGAATGGGTTACAGAAACTTCAATTACCACAGAATTCTCATTTATGAAAGGGCTGGTAGAATGAAGTAAGGGGAAACTTGCGAATGTGCCATGTTTTACAGATGCACAGGATGACACTTCAGCAAAGCCAATAGTTAGTCATCTAACTTTAAATTTGTTCGTATGCTGATATTTCTCAGGAGACATGAACTTTTCTCAGCATCTTTCTCTGAGGAGAACCTTTGAGACAGGAAGAATTGTCAAGGCTCAGAGAGTGATATGAAATAATTTCAGTTATAGCAACTAAAAGCAGACTCCATGCAGTGCTGAGATTGGGTTCCATCTCTACTCTGAATCAGAGCCCAGGCATTAGGAGAATGTGGGCCTGTCACGAATGAGACTCATTTGTCCTATGGAAACAGCTGGGGGGGTGGGGGCTTTGTGCACTATCAACCCAACACTGATGTTCTTGAAGGAGAGAAACAAAAAAACACCAACAGGAAGGATTTATTGAGACATTCAGACTCAAATTTTGGACCCAACTAGTGCAAAATAAATAAGCAGGACCCCACGGGTGAACATGGAAATTATCTGATGAACAACATGAGTGACAGTCCCTGAGAGCCAAATCTTTTCCTGAAAGATTTCCATCCATTTGTGCTCCTCCACATGGTAAGCCTTGCCAGAGGAACATGGGAACAACCTCTTCAGCCTCAGGATTTCTCAGAAGCTAGGTAGAGACATACACAACCTAAGGATTTGCCAGCAGAGGGGAAGCAGGAGAGACTGCTGACCCCAGGATCCTGAGTGTGTCATGGACAAGAGAAAGGGAAGAAGAGTGAGTGAAAAAAACATCTCTGGTTGTAGGGAATGTGAGGTGGGAGATTGTTCAGTTAAGCTCTTCACCACATCTCTTTTCCAAACCAAAAACACAGCTTTGTGCATCTGTTGTTATGGTTTGAGTCTAGACGTCTCCCAAAAGCCTCATGCAGTGGTAGGGCTTTTTATCAGAGGCATTTAGAGTGTGAGACTGATTTGTGGCACAATGCTGGTATCAAGGGTGCTGGAATAAAGGGTAGGTGATTGCTGAATCAGTCCACTGATTGAATAGGCACCACCCTAATCCCAGAAGACTGGATACTACAGAAGGGACAGAAGAGGCTTATCTTTTCTTCTCTTAATTGCTTGCTTTTGCTGTCTTCTACCGCCATGAACAGTTGCCTTCTGCCATGTGCCACTCTGCTTTGGAGCCAGTCAACTGTGGATTGAAATCTCTACAAAATGTGAGCTAAATAAATTTTTCTTCCCTTAACTCTGGGTGTCAAGTATTTTGTCTCAACAATGAGAAAAGTAACTAAGATGTTTGGTATCCAAGAAACTCAATTATTGGGGTCTTAGCAGCTAACAAGAATCAGGTCACACTGGAAGGAATCATATAGTTTGCTTTTATGCTGGCTCCACAATTCCTGAAATGAGCTGCCTCACAAAATCACCTTTTTCTGTCACCAGCTCTGGCTTGAGCCAAAAGAACAAGCCTGATGTTCTTTGTCCCAGTCTTCCCTGGAACCTGCTCACTTCTCATTTGTCTTATACTTTTAGATGAAAATGGGAATGGGATTGAGGAACAGCATCAATTCACTGCGGGCTTATTCTCTTTATTCAAAAGAACTTTGGTACAATGAGCTAGAGTTCAATGACTTAGTTACTTTTCCCTTTGCTGGGACAAAATATCCAACACCTACAAGTTAAGAAAGAAAATGTTTACTCTAGTTTGTAGATGTTTTAGCCCATTTTCAGCTGTCTCCAAGGCAGGGTAAAATGGCAGAGGGGCACTGAAGTAGAAAAACAGTTCATGGTATGTCAGGCAGAAGGTAGCAAAGCAGCAAGCAGAAGCAAGCCTGTCTTTTTTTCTGTCCTTTTAAATTTCAACCAGGACACAGGCCTATTGATAAGTGCCACTTATACCCGAGTTGGAGTCTCCATTATTTAGACTTAATCCCGGTATCACACCCTTAATCCACATTCATGTACCCTAATCAAATCACCTTCCAAATTTCCCCACCTATTGACTGCATGAGGCTTTGTGGGGACATCTAGATATAAGCTGTAACACTCACAAAAGAACTCTCCCTTTTATCTTTTGTTATCTACTCTTCTTCCTCCAAGTATCCACAAATCTTAACTTTAAATAGCCATTCATATTTCATGAAGGGACCATCAAAGGGAGAAATTAAACATTACCAGCAACTAAGAGACTCACTGTTCCCCCTCCAGTCAATAACATTCTCCAAGGGAAACAATATCCTGAGTTCTAACACCAATGAATTAGTTTTAAACCTACCCTTATTCTTCACATGACGCATTATTTGACACAAAAGGGGGGTTTCTCCTGGTTCAAGTGCATAGAACTGGCTAACAGAAAAGATTTTATTAAGATAAAAAGACTTCCCAAGGCTTATTAAATCAGACTTATCAAATTTCCTGAGTCAGAAAATGGGAAGCTCGGGTGGTGGGAATGAGACAAAGGCTCCAAGTGCCTTGGCTTGAATCTATTGACACTGAATCTCTCTCTAAAGAGAGACAACTACAGACTCCTTAAGACAATTTCAGACTGAGAATAGTTGCCCACAATCTTTCCTTCCTCCCCTCAGTGTTCTTAAAAGTATTAGTCATCTTGATAAATATGACATTACTCTTCAGATAGCAACAGCACTTTGGAATCCAGGGGGAGCTTGGTTGTTCTATCATACATGAAGTAGTGAATAGAATGTTTTAGAGTCACAGAGACTAGAAACCTTGAAGAATCCCCCAAACCCATGCTGTCAAGAGTACCATAGTAAAGCCTAGCAGCCTGATAGGTAAGAATCAATGATGTTATAAAAGCAATTTGAATGGCACCTCCTGAAGTTGTACAATTTAAGAGCACTGTCAAAACTCATCACTCTTCCCTAGAAAGAAATTTCTTTTCATTTGAAAAATCTCAGAAGTTATCAAAGAACTTTTTATTCTTGTAATGATAGAAACAATATGATCAGCATATTCTGAAAGGAAGAACAAAAGAAAATGGTTTGGGATAAAAATAAATTGTCCAAGACACCCACTGCAATACATAAAGCACTGAAAAACTTACCTCCTCCTACTACATAGATAGGAAAGAGGATAAATGAGTACCTCCAAGTCCTCCTTTTTTCTGGAGTATCAGTCTGCATTTTTGTATGACTAACTTGTGCTAAGAACTCTGAGAAGAATAATGATCCCTGTTCTCAAAGTTAGGAACCCAGCTAGGAAGACAAGCCAGATGTTCTTTAAACTGAAGGAGAAGGGTTATCAAGCCCTAGTATTTCTATGTTGAAAAGGGTTTGATGCTGTCTCAGCCCAAGAGATCAGTCCAGAGCCTCTGAGGGCACTGGACCTACAGTCCAGACCTAGAGTCTTGGGTTACAGATCGCACCTCCACTGCACAGAGTATCCACGGTAGTAGCACTTCTGTTGGTGCTATGGATTATGGCGCGGTGTTTTCATATAGAAGTCAAGGAAAATGGCTGCCTTTAGAGACCAAAGGAAAGATTGTTTCTTTTTTTTTATTTTAAAGAGAAGACTGAGTTTCTACTGTCTGCAAAGCACTTGGTTCAGTCCCAAAGCCACCAGAGGCTTCCAGAATGATTTTCTTGTTGATTGTTTGCTAGATACAATCAAATTTTTCTAATTTAATTGGTAGCCAGGGCCATAAGTCAGTAAGAAAACCAAGCAGTCAAGGGATTATAGAAGCCTTGTCATAAAGGAGAAGTAAGGATGACATCCCTGAGAAGACCCCTGGCACATTAATCCTTTGCCATAATGCCAAAGAGCACCCTGACTGCCCTCCAAGGAGACAAAAAGGACAGTGACTGGTAAAATCATAGACTCCTGAAGATACTTCCCATAGTCTTGACAACCCTAGTGATTCATGTAATTTGAAGAGATATGGGCTTGAGTCAAAAAGGCATTTTTCAGTGCCTCCATTTGGTAGTTACCACCTGCCAGGCAAGTATCAAAGTATACTGAAGACTTGGTCCTTCTGTCCCAAGATTATTTTTATTCTTGTAATAATAGAAACAATAGGTGCCGAGGGTTTAGCTCCACGGCTTAAGTGCCTGCTTGGCAAATGCGAGGTCATGAGTTCGATCCCCGGTACCAAAATAATAATAATAATAATAGAAACAATATGATCAACATATTGATAAGTCCCTGGTACTTCTGTCTGTTGTTTATAGAAATCACTGTAATGAAGATGTTCTCTGTACAATTCAATGCAGTAGCTTCCAGACCTATGTGACTCATCCTGGAGAAAGGTGAAGAGAGTTGTTGTGCAAGAGATGTGACTAATACGACAGAAGAACTGACTTAAATTTTCATTTAACTTTAGTATCTTACATTTAAATAGCCATGATATTTAGTGGTTACTATATTGGACTGCTTATTTCTAGAAACTGGCCAACCAACTAGGTATAAGCATCTTTAGTACACAGAAAATAATGTTGCACTTAAAGGCAAATCATGACTTTTTCTTTTACTGTAATAATTTTGCTTTTATGAAAAAGCAAATCAGAAGCCAGACTGGGAACATCAATATACTGCTCACAGACTTCAGAGAACTGAAGAAAGATATTAAATACCCAACATTTGCCAAATTAAAATAAATCACTGGGAATAAATTAACACAAAGGCTATGAGAGGGGGCTGCCACTTTTCCAAAGCCAGAGGAAAGGCACATGGAAATCCAAGCAGGAGCTGGAACTGGGGTTGTGATCACAAAGAACTGGAAGCTGGACTCCATTTCTAAAGGGTGCTGCCCCCGACAGCCCTGGAAACCCAACCTTGTATATCCTCACACCTCTGGAACCCTAATGCATGGAAAGAGACCACACCCACTCACTGGCTGGCAGAGTCTTACTGAGTTCAGAGTCTAAGTAGTAGGGAAAAAATGTATACTATTTAAAGAAAAATGGACAAAATAGGTTCCAAAAAGGCATAAGATTAAAAAGTTATGACAGGGTTTAACAGACACAGTGTGAGTTGTGTGATCTTGGTCAAATTACTTAACACACAGTGCCCTAGTTTTCTCATCTGTAAAATGGGTCCAAATCTATGTTGACCTGCATGATTGTAACTCTCAGAGATATTGCAGGTAAAATGTTTTCAGACAGTACAGCATAAAACAGCCATTCGATAAATACTCAGTAGCTCAGATGATTATAGCATCACCCACAGCTTTTAGAAAATGGTGCTTATAAACAAGTATTCCAGAGTCAACTTCTCAGCTTGTTTTAGTTGAAAGTAATTTAACTTCTCCAGGTCTCAGTTCTCTCATCTGTTAAACATCAGTAGTGACAGTAACTTATTAGAGAACGTATTAAAAGTTGTGTGTATTAAATGTTTGGACAAGTGTCAGCATATGGAAAGTGCCTTATACCTGTTAACTATTAGCTGTTACCCTAGATGCCTGTGCATCTGTGAAAATTCAGAGATATATTTTTAGAAGTTACTACCTGCCACATTGGTGAAAGTTGTTCATTACTGCAACAGGCAGAGAGGTGCTACCCAAAGGCTAGAAGGGAAGGATGCCAGAATGTGGTGGAGGTGATAATGAGTGATCTTTTGTCCAGAAGGTGGAGCCCAGACTCTGACATCTGGTCTGTCAGCCTAATGAATGAAGGAAGCCCTGATTCTTCAGCAGAAGTAGGAAGTGAAGTTGATAGTGGGCAGGCTGGGAAGGGAGTTGTTTTTAAAGCTAGAACACAGGGTTGGAAGAATACCACAATAAACAGTGGAAAATCAGAAGAGATTAAGCACATGGTGAAAGAATTCATAGATGCCTTTTTTTCATTTTTTATACTCTTGGATCTGGAAGCCAGTGCCAATGCTTCTAATCAAACCTATACCACCATAAGCATTTTTCATCCTGGAAGACTGGTTTAGGACACTTGTCAGAAAGAAGCACAATTCAAAACCTTGGATTTCTTTAAATGAATATTTAAAGCTGAAATCTTCAGTCGACTTAATTTGCAAGTATTAAGGTCAATCATGGATGGCCTTGTTTTCCTACTAGAAGCTGAATCTGTAGTAGATTTTGTCTCTGTAAAGTGGAAAAAGCCAAACTTTGGAGAAAAGCCTGCATTCAACACTCAATTCTGGCACTAACAAGCAATGTATCTTTGCACAAGCAATTTGGTCTCTCTGAACCTCAGTTTCCTCATCTTTAAGATGGTGATGATAATGTACTTTTTGCTAAGGAGTTATATTAAAAACTGAATGAGACACCATACAAAAGGTACTTCAAATAATTCCTGGCCCCTCATAAATGTTTTTCGATGAATTTTTCACACTGATGCCATCTTAACTATAACTAAATAAATTACTTCCTAATCTTGAAGTATGGTTAACACAATTGTTTATTTCTTGAAATACTCAGTTTTAGGTTCTAGACAAAAGTCTTTGGCTCAGTAAGGATAGAGACATTGCTTCTGAATTAATTCTCTTTGTTTCTCACTTGATAATACATACTTAGAACAGAGTACATTATTTTTATTATACTTCCCAAGAATGCCCAGATATTCATTATTGTTCTTTCAGAAAAAAGAGTAAGTCATGGATAGAAGGGCAGTAATTGAAATCACTAAACTTCCTTCTATTTTTTATTTTTATTTTTGAGACAGGGTCTTCATGTGTAGTTTAGGCAGGATTTTAACTCACTATGTACCTCAGAATGACCTTAAATTCCGGGTAATGCTCCTTCTTTAGTCTCCCAAGTGCTGAGATTACAAGCCTGGGCCACTACACTCAGGAAACCTGGTTTTTTGACATTAAAAAATCTAACTACCAAAGGCATTGAGACATCAGGTCATTCAATAATCCAGAGATTCTTTAATTTTAGTTCATACAAGAGTCACAGAGAGACCTTATTAAAACTGCATAAGCTCAAGAGCTTTGCCCAAAGAATCAGTAATGTTGGTGTGATGTCTAGAATGGGCAACTACCCAGCCCCACTGGGGTTTCTGATACAGTTAATTCTCATGTCATACTTTTAATAACACTGTGCTTTTCCATCATGTGGTACTTGATTTTTTTCTCCCTACCTCTAAACAGGCATAACACTAAAGATCTGGAGAAGAACTAGTAATAGATTCTATCAAAAGAAGTTTTAACATGATAACTGCTTAGAATATTTCTCTGAATTTGAGGTTCACAGAGAATATTTCTAACATTTGGGCAATGCAGCTCAAGCCAATGAAAAGTTTCTCCCTAATAATGTTAGAAACCATTACAGTAAGTAGATACCCTAGCTAAGTAAATGTCTCAAATTTTAAATATGAAACACTTCTTTTTCAAGAAGAAAATAGTCTGAAAGAAACTAACCAGACATAAATGCTGAAGCTATTTGAAGCTATTCTCAAATAGTTTTTGATAATAGCTTATTGAAGCTATTCTCAAAAATTAGGACAGTGATATTCATGATACCTCAAACTGTACTCCTAGATAGACAACAAAAATCAAAGAGCATTAACTAAGAGGCACTGTAGCAACCCCAAGACTCAGCAGAATTTTTTTTGAACTGTCCTAAGGGTGGGAGCATCGCAGATGACATGATCTTAGAAAATTGTCTTTCTAGCCTCAAGCAAAAATAGGAATGTCAGAACTTCCTTTCTCTCAGTTATTAAAAGAGCTTTCTTCTTCTCAGAATTTGTTTTTGCTTTTTTGAAATATCCCTCAGAGTAGCTATTCATGTACCCATGTTTATCATACTTCACTAGAAAATGAGCTATTCAACAAAAAATGAACAGAAAAAAATTGCTAGCACTTTAAAAGCCCAGAATACATGTTATTAGGGGGAACAATGGGTGACAGCTGGCTTCCAGAAGTCAAAGCACTCTCCCCACGGGAACAGAAAGTCCTTATGGTGGATTTAGCCAAATGACACAGCTCTGTTTTTCATGATCCCCTGGCAGGTCACCATTTTCATCATCCTCCACTGGAAGGACACTTGACCTCAGCCTTTCTCCCTCCCTGATGGGCAAGGATCCCTGCTGGGGGAGTGCTTCCACCCTGGAGGAAATGCACAGCAGCCATTCAAAGCTGTGCTGCAGTCACCAAGGCGATTGATTCTCTTCTTCTTTGCTACGGGGTGTAAAATGCAATATTCCAGGACATTTAACAATGACTCAAGCAAAGGAGAACATCATCTCTGAAGGTTTACTGAAGGGAGCAGGCTAGCCATGAAGGGACTCATACCATGCTCAATTTAAGAAAGAAATTATTGATCTAACATGGAGTAATGACCTTTTTTTTTTTTGTACCAGAAATTGAACTCGAGACCTTGCACTTGCCAGGCAAGCACCATGCCACTGAGCTATATCCCTGGTCCCCAGGGGTAATCACTTTGTTATGTAGGGCTGAATAAAAATATTTTTTTTCTCCATTGTATGACATGGTATCCAGGAAACGATCTTCAGAATTGGGGAAAACATACAGTAACAACGTGGAAGATGGAAGGTCTCTGAGTTCCTCAATGTTTAATAATTTTTTCTTAAACATTCCATGTTCACGTTTTTTAAATTGTCCCCAAAACATCTTATTTAGCTACTTATTATTTCTTTCTGTATTACTTTCTAATCCAGAATCTAATCAACTTTAACATAGCCTTTTGTATTTATATAATAAATTATTGTAAAAAAATAATTTCATATGTGCTTTGTTAAGGTTTGAATCTAAAATGGCTCCCAAAAGTTTCAGAGGCAGGGCTTTGGAAAATGATTGGCTCATGGGATGCCACACTTATCTGTGAATTAACCCAATGATGAGTTGATAGCTGAATGAACTATTGTAAGTTGGGGCCTTTTTGGAGGAAGTGGGTTACTGTGTATGTGATTTAGAAGTATGTATTCTTGTTCCTAGCTCCTCCCTTCTCTTCTCTCTCTGGGTCTTCCTCTCCACCTCCTCCTTTCTGGCTGCCATGAGATAAACAGCTTTCCTCTACCAGGTCCTTCCACCATGACATTTCTGCCCTAGAGTTAGCCAAACATGGACTGAACCCTCTGAAACTATGAGTTTTTAAATCATATATGTCAGGTATTTGGTTACAGTGAAAGTAAAGTTGACCAATATATACTTCAAGCACATGGCTTAAACCATGATATTATAAAAAGCCAGTTATGAAAAACAATAATCATTTATTTTACCTCTCCCAGTGCAGAGAGGTTGTGACTGTTGACTGCTTTACTCTACTTTTCTGGAAAATCTCTACTTTTCTAAACAACATACTGCCATTGCTTCATCAACTTTATACACCAACTGAAGTGCTATTGCTATGGACTAGGATTTAGCTGCCTTCTACAAACACTATTTTCCTGTGTCATTTCTTTAGTCCCACCAACATAAAAGACTGCATTTAGACCATTAAAACAATGAAATGCAGTAACAGCACTCAGTCAGTATATACTGATACATCTTATGAGTCTGTGTCTGCTCTAATAGGTTAATCTTTATGGCATTACAGGTTTCTTTTTTTGTACAGCTTTTGTTCTTCTTAGACTTTCCACTTACTTTTCTTTTCTTACTACATTGTCATCCTTGTTACAATCTGTTCCCTTTGAATCTCCAACATATCAGGTAGCATGCTGCGGGGTTCCTCCTGTCTCCTGGAGAGATTCTCTGGAGCACTACATCATCCTCTTCTAACCTGGACTAGCAGCTTAAAATCAGCATTTGATGACCACCCAAACACTTCTCATGATTCCTCTAGATGAGACCCACTAATTTCTAGCTTTCATACCTTTGTTTGTCTAGTATCAACATTAAAATTGAGAAGTCTGACATTTTTCGAACTCAGCCATTTCTAAATAGTCTCATTTAGATTGCAGACAAGGAGCCTTTGAGAGGCCAAATGCATGACACTGAGGGAATGAAGCCAAAGGTGCAGTGGAGAACCCAAGAAGCTGCAGAATGCCAGAAATGTAGAATGTCTGCTGAGGGAAGCTGAAGGTCATAAAGGGAGTCACACAAGAGAGGGGTCATATGGACTGTAGCTGTCAAGGCGCTAAGGATGAGGCCATGCAGGCTTGTTCAAATTCACATCTTAACCAAATCATGTGAACCCAGATGCCAGATAAGAAACTACAGGATTTAACACGTGCCCTGCTAGATATTTGGGTGTTACTTTGGTCATATTTTTTTCTATTTCACCCTGTAGGAATTGGAATGTCTTTCCTACACCATTGTACCTTAAGATTATACAACCTGTTTTATATTTTTACAGTTTACAGCTAAGATTTTATGAGTCTCAGAAGCTACTTAAATTCTGACTTTTGAAAAATGTTGGAACTGTTGAGATTTAGGAAAGAGATTATGGTGTTTCCAGTTGTTTAGAGAATACCTGTATTATGACAGGTGAAATTATGAACTTTATATTGTCTTAATTTGGATATAAATTATAGCTGAGGAGATGTGTTTGGATGTATGTTTGGTGAAGGGTGGATTGTGAACATTAATTCCAATACATAAACTTCATTGGGTTAAGAAATGCCTGGCAGATTGGTAAAGCATGCTTCTGTGTGGGTCTCTCTGGATCACACAGGTATGATCTTGGGTCCTATCTTTATGGTCCCTGGATGGTTTCTGTCTGAAACTCTTTCCTTGTTCTTCTTCCTAACCAGGGTGAACTAAGTAGGTTTGCTTCATCTTGTTATTTCACCATAATATCTCTGCCTTACAGTGAACCAATCATGGACTGAAATCGTGAGCACACAGAGGGAGTTTAGACAAGAAAAAAGTTAATTTGATTCAAGAACTCCAGCAAGCTTGGGACTTACAGATGCTGGATATGATGGATTCCAGGGAGGATAGAAGGATGGCATAAATAATAGAGTGCCTGTCTCCTTTTCTACATCAGGCAGAATTATATTGCCAAGTGTTTATTTCCTAAGCAGTAACTAGAGGTTTCTTCTCTGCCTGGATTAACTGACTCAAGAAAAAAGTTTTATATTCTGGCATTTGGGAATCCTCCATCCATAATGATGAGATACCTACTGCATCTCTACTTGAACAATCACAAGCCTCACAAAGCACTTAACTAGCTTCTCAGTCCTACTTCATAACTATGGATGAATAAACAGA
Organism: Hydrochoerus hydrochaeris; assembly: GCA_004027455.1. NCBI lineage: Eukaryota > Metazoa > Chordata > Mammalia > Rodentia > Hydrochaeridae > Hydrochoerus > Hydrochoerus hydrochaeris. Next base: position 38,650 of record PVLA01003062.1, read on the forward strand.
GATATTAGGTCAATGCAAGAAAACCTCCATGAAAAAGAAGATAAATAAAGAGGGAAAAAACTGGAGAAATCAGATAAAACAGGAAGTAAAAAGAAATGTAACAAGTAAGCAAGAAGACAGCAAAGTCTTCAATTCATGTCCTGTAAATATTTTAAATATATTGTATCCATAAAGCAAGAAGATGATTTGAAAAAGAAAAAATTAGATACCAAGGAAGAGCTCATTGGGGAGAAAAAGAAAAGACTGATGAAATTTTAAAAGGAACATTAAGAGAAACATTGCTTGTTGCTGAGACACAACACCCATCCCCCCAAATGGACTATATAATGCAATTATTCTGTCAGTGTGGCCAAGCCATAATATCATGATTAAACATTCTGGAGAAATGAAGACTATATCTGCCTTTGGGATAACACACATTGAAAGCCTCAGAAATGCATACTATAGATCACAAAACTCCACTTTTAATACATTTTCCTCATTCAAAACAAAGGAAACAGCTTAGGCTCAAAGATATTCATCAGGGCAGTATTTATAACAATGAGCCAAAATAGGAAGCAATTTAAATGACCAACAAAAATGGATTAGGGAAGGAAGAAGGTGGCTTTGGAGCAGAGTCTGCTTACCACCATGGGCGGCTGCAGTAAAGGTCCAAAGTCTTCCTGTTACAGGTAGCTGAGTTAATCAAAAATATTACAGGTAGTGAGATAGGGCTAGGTCCTCAATGGAGCCAGTGCAGGCACCGGGCAGCTGTGGGGGAGACAGACACCTCCTGCTGTGGGACAGGCCTCAAGACAAAGGATCAAACAAATTAATCCACTAAAAACTGATATTCTAATTAGTTCCCTCTCACCCTGGAGCCACTATCCCATCCCTCTAGGGTAAAGGTCACAGCTCCAAGAATGCCCGCTTCCTAGGGACTTGCTTTCCCATTTGTCCCTAATGTAATCAATTTTACCTGAGCTATTGATCTTATGGGGTTCCCCTTCTGTCTTTCTTCAGACAGAAGCTTTCATTTTCTCAATAAATATATTCTACTCTTCACCTCCGTTGTTCCTAAAATTCACTCTTCAGTTTTAGAGAACATGAACTCGTGGACATAGTAGATTGGGAGTTTTATTCCCCTATATCATTTGGAGGTCTTTCACCCAAGCTGATCCCCTATATCACTCCTGCGCCAAAAACCCTTCAAGGCAAAGGTCTCGCCAAAGCCGAGTCCCTGCTGCTCCCGAAGACGCCTCACATGCCCTGGATCCGCCACAGTTCCAGAGCCTCGGCAAGACCCTCGGGTGGGACGGGGCAGCCTGGCGCGGGAAGGGTGGCTCCAAGGCTGCTGCTCCAGCGCCGCGCCTGCAGCCTCAGGTTGCAGACCAGGATGCCTGCCGGGTGCCCTTGGACCGTGGCCTCGCGCTCAAGGCGTGGGCCGCCGGGGACCGCGTGGTGGCGACCACCAAGCCCGGCCCAGGCAGGGCCACGTCTTTCTCAGAGCGCCTGGCCACAGACGCCACCTTCCTGGGAACTGGGGAACTGTGGCGAGGCTGAAAAATGGGCCCCGCGCCACTCCCCGGCGTGGCCCTTCGGAAAGACGGTGCCAGAAAAACGCTGTAGCTCCGCTGGGAGGGCGCCTCAGGCCGCCGCGGGCTGGGCGGGCAGCTTAAGAAAGGGGCGGCTGGGGAGTGCCGCTCGGTGGGGGAGGAAAGGAAAAGGGTGGAGGCGCCTTCTGGGTCTTGGCCCTAGTGCCCGAAGGCAACATGGCCTTCCTAAAGACAGTCCGCTGAAACTGGAGGCCTGAGAGCCTCTGCGGGCGGACGGGACGGGATCTACCTCAAGCTCTCTGCGCAGGTTCGGGCAGCAGAGCACCGCAATGACCTCATCCAGAAGATCCCAGGCTTTTGTCTACAGCTTTCCAAAACCACCCCAGCTTTCTGAGTGGCCAAGATAAAGAGGTGCTAAGCTATTTGAATAGCTTGGAAGTGGAGGAACTTGGCCTGGCTAGATTGGGCTACAAAATCAAATTCTACTTTGGCCCTAACCCCTATTTCCAAAATAAGGTGCTCATCAAGGAATATGGATGTGGGCTTTCCAATCAGGTGATTTTTCGTTCTACTCCCATCCAGTGGCTCCCAAGGCACGATCTGCACTCCATGACTCAGGGAAACCCAGGAAAGAATGGTAGCTTCTTTGGGTGGTTTGTAAATCACACTTCTATTGAATATGACAAGATTGTTGAGATTATCAATGAGGAACTATGGCCCAATCCTCTGTAATACTACTTTTTGAGTGAAAGAGCCAGTGAAGAGAAAGCAAAGGAAGACAGGCCAGGCCCAGCAAGGCAGCGGGGGGAGACCCCTGTGCCTAGGGTAAAACCATCCAACTGATCCTGTGCAAGTCTCCCTACTACCTCTGGGTCCCGTTCCTAGCTCTCTACACGTGTGCTTTGGCTGTCTTTGTTCTCTTCATCTTGGCTATGTGCTGTAGTCCATTTGGACTTTAAACAGAATATGACACGTATGATCATGTTCTTTTGCCTTGCTGTGACCTTCCTGTCGTTTTCGTTTTTTAACAAGTGTCAAATGTTACGTGATCTCACCCTGCTGTTTGTATGTTAAGCACTTACACTTGAAAAGTGTCCTGCCTTTCTGTACATTACCTGGACCCTGTTTTTGACTCGGGCCTTCCCCGCTTGTCTTCAACATAAACATTCTCAAGTCATTTTTTAGGAGGACCTGAACATCTTAAAGCTCTGCTACTTCATGGCCAGTGACTTGCTGGGCTTCAAGTTCATGCTGACTATGCACTTCAGCAATGGCAAGCTTTACTGTTACCATTGCAGAATTAAGCCAATGCATATGATGAGCTAGAATTTATTGTCATGAGGGCGTGGGAGCACCAACTAAGATGCCACCTACCTTATCTCCAGCTTTGGACAGCAGAATGGCACATGACTGCTGGGCTTCGATGGACAGTATGCCACTATTCTCTACCATCTTGTATCTTGCCTCTGGGCATGTCTGCTGATGAACCTTTGATATCTGGCTATGCTGTTAACTGTCAGACCTCTTAATTTTGTCTAGATTGCTATTGGTCCTCATTGGCTTCCTAATCAACAAAGACCTCAGGCACTGCCTATGGACTCAAGAACCCTCCCAGTGCATAAGACACACACCCTGCCCTCCCCAGACTTCAGGACCCTACTGGCTGGGACTGGTGGGAGGGCTGGTATGTATGGACACATGCTCACTGTCTTCATGCTGTGACTCTAGGCAAGGGTGGGCCTGGGCCCCAATTTTGTCAACTAAATACCTTTATCAACCTCCCTAATGTCCTCTAAAATATGACCAGGGTGCCCTAAGGGAGACACTGTGGAGGAGGTGTTTCTCATCTATGACTGCTATCTACTTGACTTTATCTCATTTCTCCATGGTATTTCCTTGACTTCCAGACAGTTCTCTCACTCTACCTTCCACTTTCCTCCTTTCTTCCTCTTCCTACCGCCTTCCTTTCCCCTCTACTCCTTTCCTTTCTTCCTTTTTCTGTGTTCCTAAACAGTATAAATAGCTGTTATCTTGTGTGCATGTTGAAAAAATAAACCTTGTATATCTGTTAAAAAATGGATTAGGAAATAAACTGCATAACATGCATAAGATGCTATGCAACAAAGAATGTCTTAGGTTTTTAATGACATGGAAAATGTTCACTGTATGTAAGTGAAAGAATAATTACATGTTCAACATGACTCAATTTTCTTGAAACATGCAGAAAATATGTAGACTACATAGAATCATTTCTATATAAATGTTAATTATTGTCATTCCTGAATAGTTAGATAAGTTACTTTCTCTTTTATACTTTTTTAAAAGTTCTGAATTCGCTATATTGGATATACATTTCTTTTGTGATAAAAATTAAGTCATTTTCAAAAATTTGCTATTCCTTTTGTATGATTGTATTATAAATAATTTTTCTCTTGGTGCCTCCCTGTACATTTGCAATAACTACATTATTGTGTGCTATTACATAATAATGTATTCATATAGACTACTAAAATTCTTTATTGTACTTCCATAAAGTTGTGGTTTGAATGATAACATTTGTTTTAGCCTCAAAATTTAAGTATATTGAGTAATATACACAGTTTGAAAAAAAATTTTTTTTTGGTACAGAGACTCTGACTCAGGAACTCATGCTTGCTACGCAGGTGCTGTTCCACTGAGCTAAATCCCCAGCCCAAAGATACTTGTTTATTTAGAAATAATGATTTTTAGTAGAAGAGCTTTAAAAATATAACCTGTCCCTAACATCCTGATATGACTTTGTCCAATTATATTGTCAATCCACAGTCCTCAGGGAAAGCAACTGACAGCAGGGAAGAGGAAGAATTAGCTTTTAGATAACATGAGGAAGAATCACTGAAAAATAAGAGAAAGGAAAAAGATATTAACAAAAAAGTGAGCAAAGGAAGAGGAAAGGTGGAACATCTGTTTGATCAGTAGATAAACCAACATAAATAGCATACGTATCTATTTTGTTATACATTTTAACCATTCACACCTGTGCTGGTTGATAAACAAGAGCATACCAGACCACCAGGATTAAAGAGAGAGTCAGGCTTTTTTCAAAATGTTAAAGTAGATTGTGCAGATTCTTCATCCTGATTTCCACAGTCCTTGCACAAGTCTACACTCCCATCAGCAGTGAAGAAGTGTTCCTTCTCCCCACACCCACTTGCCAGTATCTGTTATTGGTTGATTTCTAGATGACAGCCATTCTTTGTGGAGTGACATGCAATTTCAGTGTTTTAATTTTCCTCTCTTGAAGGATCAGTGATGTCAAACATTTTTTCATATATTTGTTTTCTGTTTGTACTTCCTTTTGTGAGAACTGTATATTCATTTCAGATGCCCATTTTTGGGTTGGGTTGTTAAATTTGGAAGGAAGGTCTGATTTTTCAGTTCTTTGTATGTTTTACATAATAGTCATTTTCTGAAGAACAACTGGCTAAGATTTTTTTCCACTCTGTAGGTTGTCTTTCCACTCTGTTGATGATTTCTTTTGTTGTGCAAAGGCTTTTTAATAAGATGAGCACTCAGTTGTTGATTCTTTGTATTATCTTCCATGACATCAGGGTTTGGTCATGAAGTCTTTACCTACACATATGTCTTCAAGAATTCTACCTATTCTATCTTCCAGCAGGTTTGGTGTTTCTATTTTAATATTTAGATCTTAAATCTATATTGATTTTAGTTTATATCCTGATGATACACAAGAGTGTAGTTTTACTCTTCAGCATGTAGAAAGCCAATTTTTCCAGCACTATGTACTAAAGAGTCTATCTTTCTTCCAGTGAATGTGTTTGGGCTTTTTGTCAAAGATAAGCTGGCTGAGTGTGCTTGAAATTGTTTATGCCTTTTCTCTTCTGTTCCACTGTGCCTCAGGTCTGCCTTTTTGCCAGCACTATGCTGTTTTTTACCATAGTTCTATGTAGTATAATTTCAAATCAGGGATTGTGATGCTCCCTGCCTTGCTTTTGTTGCCCAGAATTGCCTTTGCTATTCTAGGTCTCTTCTTGTTCCAAATGAATTTTAGGAATGTTTTCTCTAGTACTGTGAGGTTGGATACTGTTATTTTGATTGGGATTGAATTAAATCTGCATAACAATTTTTGGTGTATGGCCATTTTTTAATTTTTTTTTTAGTTCTTCCTACCCAACATCAAATGATATCTTTCCATTTTCTGATACTCCCTTTCAATTTATTTTTCAGAGTAGTATAGTTTTCAATGTAGAGATTTTTTTTACTTCCTTTGCTAGATTGATTTCTAAGTATTTTTTTTATTGGTGCTATTATGAAAGGCGTGGATTCCCTAATTTATCTCTCATTGAGTTTATTATTTGTGTACAGGAATGCTATTGACTTTTGCACATTAACATTGTATCCAGCTATATGACTGAATCTGATTATCAAGTCTATAAGTCTTTTTATGGAGTTTTGGAGATCTTTTATGTAGAGTATTGTGTCATCTGCAGATAATGATAATTTTAAAAACTAGAACTAGAGGTTCCATTTGGCCCAGCTCTTCACCTTCTGGATATCTTCCCAGAAGAATTAAAAGCATCATATCACAGGAATACATAATATGCACCTATGTTTATAACAGCACAGTTCATAATACTTAAATTTTGGAAACCACTCAAATGCCCAGGAACTGAGAAGTGGATAAAGATATAGGGGGCACTGCAGCTCCCACATCCAGTCTGTGCCACCACCCACCCCTTCTCATCACCACCACCACCACTGGAGCCCCGGAGGCAGGCTGCAGCACCAGAGGGTCTAACTATTCACACTACTGAAGATGAACTATGGGTCAAACCTGCTCCAGAAATGTTCAAAATCATGGACTGTAGCCTTTTGCTGGAAATTTACATCTTGGACGATTCCCTTAAAAACAAAGAAGTGTCCACACAAAATGTATCTGATGTGAAGCAGCTTACTCAGTAGTTGTGGAATCTATTCAGGCTCTAGGAAAATCTGGAGATAGGATTATAGCAGAGAATACAGACGTATAAATGCAGCCACATACCTGTCCTGATTATAACACCAGGAGTCACTGCCAACTAAAACATGTGCATGCTCTGCCTTGAAAGCAAACACCTAGAAATAAGCTAGAAATTTTTATTATCAGCTACTCTACATGAAGGACCAGCAAGTAGAGTCACCACCAGCAAGATCTCCTGGACTGTCATTTGGATTGAGATGGACAAGAGGGACTGAACATCTGGAGAACACTGGTAAGGGGTTGCTCACTCCAGACATCTCTTCATGTAGCAGGAGTTGAAAAGTGTTGAAAAGAGCCCTAGAGAAAATAGTCATGACTATTATCCAAGTTAGGGAAAAAGGAGGAGAAGAAACAGAGGCAAGCCTCGAATTTGGGATCCTCCAGCCTCCGCCTCTGAGCATTGAGACTACAGGCATGTGCCATGGTACTCAGCTTCTCTGATCTATTGTTAGGTCCACACTAGTGCAGCAATATCTGCAGGGCCCCAGCAGATGCAGTGAGCAGCCACAGGGAATGAAGACAGAAGTAGCCACAGAAGAAACTCAGGTTTTAGAGAAGCACTGTGTAGAAATCTACCCAGCTGGGCTGTAGGACCAAAATTTAAAAAAGAGTTAAAAAGACTTACAAAATGTTAGAGATTTTACCTGAGAAACTGAGAAAATGAGAAAAATAATATAACACAGTGGTTTAGGTGGGACACTGGGGTAAAATATAAGTTAAATTTATTGAGTCTAGATAAAAAAAATCCTTATAAAAGAGCTGAGAAAGTATTAGAAATATGTTTGTAAATGAAGGGCAAGTTTGTGGGGTAATGAGTGGAAAGTAGAAAAATGGGTATTCCAAAAACAGCACATTGTCATGGAGGTGTCTTGTTTTTCCATCGATTTTGAGGGATGGTTTTGTGGGGTGCATTGGTGAGGTTTGGAGATTGCTTTCTTTTGTGACTTTGGACACATGGCTCCATCCTCTGTGACTTGATGGTTTGTGTTGGGGAGTCTGCCATCATTCTGATGTTTTCCTTTGTGGGTGTTCTGTTTCATTTCTCTGTTTTCAATGTTTTGTTCTTGTACTAAGTTTCTGGGATCTTGTTTGTTGTGTGTCTAGGTATGGATTTGTTTTGGTTGTGGCTGGTTAAAGTTCTGTGTGCCTCGCTTGTCTGTGTGCCAGGTTCTTTTCCCACGTTTGGGAAGTTTTCTGGTGTTACTTCGGTAGGTGATCTTTTTGTGTTGTTTGTGTTGACCCCTGCTTTTTCACTGACACCTATCATTCTTGAATTGTTTTTTATGTCATCGTGTAGCCATTGACTTATCTACTTGTTCCTTGTTTGGGGGGCATCTTTTCTTTCATTATCACTGAGTGCAGTCCTGTTTTCAGGGACTGGGGTTCTGTCTTCAGTCTCTTTCTGGTGTTTTTGACAACTGTTGATGGAGTTTCCATGATAAAGAATAACTAAACGACCACCAAACCAACACTACAAAGAGCAGTGAAGGATAGTATAGAGAGAGATAAAAATGACCACAGTTCCAGGAACAACAGCAAAGAGGGACTGCCAAATAGGGAAAGCAATTGAATAGAGGAGAAAAGGGGCCAACAGCATGAGGATAGAATGGCAGATGAGCCAATGCATGCTGATTGTAACCACTAATGTAGATGCCCTCAGTCACCAATAAAATGAAACACAGGAAGAGTGGATCAAGAAATAAGAGGCGCTGATATGCTGTACACAAGAAAAACATTTGACTAGAAAGGAAATTCATAGGCTGAAAGTCAGAGAGAAAACAATGTTCCATGTGACAGGAAACCCAAAAAAAGTGGAGGTAGCTTGCCCATCAACCACAGAATGGCTAAAAACGATATGGTATTTTTATACAATGGAAAGATACTCAGCTATAAAGAAGGATAATCTCGAGGCTCTTGTAGATAAATGGACGCACCTTGAGATTATGTTCACGTGTGAAATGATTAGGACTCATTTGGGTGAAAATTATGTTATCTCCCTAGCATAAAAAACTGAAGAAGTTAGTGCTAAGCAAAATGTACCATAGATATTGTGAAAGTGATAGGGGAGGAAACATCTAAAAAAGGAAAGTGGTAACCATTGTTAATTTCCTATTATCTTGTTTTGAATTCTTGTACTGTTTTCATAGTTTTATGAGGTTGATTTGTTGATTTTATTCTGTCTTGTTTTGTTTGATTTTACTATGTCTGATGGTATGGGCAGCTATCTTGAGATAAAAAGATATATCATGGTATCCATTGTTGATTTCTTATTATCTAGTTTTGAAGTACTGTGACACTATTGTTGTTTTGATTGGTTTTACTGTCTTGCTTTCTTAGATTTTATTATGTCTGATGGTATAGACAGTTAATTTTAAGAAAACAAGAGATATTTTGGTAGCCATTGTTGATTTCCTATTATTCTGTTTTGAAGTCCCATATCGCGTTCATTGTTCTATTCTGATTAGCTTTATTGTGTTTTATTTTGTTTGGTTTTATAAAAAAGATGTAGTTTTGTTTTGAAACAAAATCTTGCTGTGTAGTTCAGTCTGGCCTTGAACTCACTATGTAGTTGAGGCAAGCCTCGAACTCATGGCGATTTTCCTGCCTTAGCCTCCTGGGATTACAGGCATGCACTATCACATTGAGCCCACTGAAACCATAATCTTAAGTGAAATAAATTGGACACACATGTGTAAATATCATATTGTTTGTCCTGTGTGAGAAATTTAAAGTGTAAATAAGAACCAAATTATATAATAGATATTGTGAAATAGGAAGAAGTTATTTTAAAGGAATGGAATGGAGGGTAGAGGAAGAAAGGGAAAAGAAAAAATGAGAAAAAAGGATAAAATGGGAACAAAGTTTTGTAAATAAGAAGGGGAAAGAAGAGCTGAGGGGAAGGGAGGAAATGGAAGAAAAAAAGAGGAACTAAGCATGTACAGGTACAAGTTTCCTATGATGAATGTGATCATTATATATATCTAAATCGTACCAATAATCTATAGATTTAAAAAGTGGATTTGTTGGTCATTAACGTTGCTCCAGGCCGTTCCAACTCCACTTGCTCTACTCGGCTGTTTACTTGTTTGCTTCATAGTTAAAGATGGAAACCATATGTGAAGATAATTTTTGAAAAACATGTCTTTAAAACTGGAGGAATGATTTTTAGCACAATTGCTGCCTACAGGGAAATAGGACCATTAAGATTTTGGAGGCTGAGTTATAAAAAAAATCACTATTTCAAAATCTTTCTGAGTCACAAGGAAACTATTTGATTGATGTCTGATTTGCCAAGATATTAGTTTTGAACTGCATTTCAGTAATACAGCAGAATTGTATTTTGCATGTTTTATAATTTTGGGTACTTGAAAATACAGTATGCAATTATTGTACAAAACACAGTCATATTCATTATAGGAGGCTTATGGCGTAATGTTATTATTCCAAATCATTTAAAAGGTTTTTAATTCCATGCCTTTCCTTTTGTAGTATATTTTGGGCTTTAACTATGAATTTAGTTCCAATGTTCTGTATGCAGAAATAAGATTATATTTATTACTGTGTTCAAGAACACTTAATGCCAGGAAAAAATCTCCACAAATTGTTGTATAGTAGAATAACATTGTTAAAAGGAGATAACAAGAAAACATGGCAATGTAAATGTGGTAGGCAGAATAACGATCTCTTCCTCCAGAGATGCCCCTGCCTAGGTTCATTATAAGTGAAGAGTCATGCAGGATAGAAAGAAGCAAAACTACGGCAGCATGAGAAGGGCATCAGGTGCTGGTTTGAAATAAGGAGGAATGGAGCTGTGAGCCACAGAATGTAAGTGAGCTCTAGAAGCTAGAAAAGACCAGGAAATGGATTGTTCCCCTAAAACCCGATTCTGATTGTTCCCCTAAAACCTAAAGTTGATTTTGATTCACAGAGATCCATCTCAAACAACCAAAACTGTAAAATAGTTTGTTTTAAATCACATGGGTTATGGTGAATTGTGAAAGTAGTAATAGAAACCTGATACAGCATAACTGCACACATTAAGTGTAAAGGATGGCACAAACCAGAATTAAGATGCCAGCTCTTAATATAAAGATCATCTAAACCTAGACAAATACTAGCATCCAGTCATGGTAAAAAGGGCCAACTTTGCCCCCTGGGTCTAGCCTAAAATACCTGAAAGAACTTTAAAACGAAAGCATTTTATTCATTTTAAATCAGTTACAGAGGGATACCATGAGTTCATTTCAACCTGAAGAGTTTTGCCAAAATGAGCACAATTACTACTCAGCAGAAAATGCCAAATTTGTGAAAGTTGAAACACAATTCTTTTTAGATATAGACACCCTGAGAGATTTAGTTGACTCGGTCAATTGATGAAACATAAGCGATGGAAAAGAAAGACCAGAAGGAAATTGGGTGAGCAAGAGATCCTGATGTGGACCCTCAACGAGTCACTAGATCCCTTAGGCCTCAGGTTTCACACCTGAGCAAAGCACACTGCAGCACCTGCCCTTTTCTCCTCTCATGGATACAATGAAAATTAATGAAACTCTATACATGAATCTACAAGTAATAGGTACAGTATGTATACCCCTCTATAATTTTTAGTTTGTCACGGTAACTGATTTTGCCACAAATCACAGTTACACTCTACTAATAGTTTCCTTTGAAATAATTCCATGCTTAGAGATGGTAGGTAGTTGTTTGTTTCATAATGTGACAGTCGATCTGATAATATCTCATCTATGGTCAGCATGAGTTCAAGGTTTTAAATATGTCTTCATTCCACAGGTTCCAGAGGGACTGTCCCAGAACATTTTGTTTGACCTTGAGGGCATTAAAAAGGAAATGGCCTTATGCCTCAGGTCCTGGTTACTTACCATTTTGAACCGAGTATAGGAAAACTTGAAATCTTTGGGGAGCAAGAGATCCTATTTGGAAAAACTTGCAACTTTTCTGGAGCCTACTGGGAAACCGTGGGCACATCCACAACATTTTCTCATTAAGTCATTAATTTGTAACTTTCATCTGTTAAGGGGGCAGGGAGGAATTTTTTTCTTTAATATTGAAAGATGTTTATTTCAGTGTTTGCACCACGTTACTGTGAACTACAACAGTCTCTTTCACAGGAAGTTTTTATTTTTTGCAGTTTGTTTTTGTTAACAGTCCCATTAAGATACTATAAAATATTCACATGTATTTCACGTTATGGTCACTCTAGGAAATAGCACACAAACCTAGTTAAAATTTTCTTTTTAAGTTGTTATATAATACAATAAAACAAGAAAATAGTAAGAATCAAGTTCACATAATTATTGGGTAAGTTTTATATATTTTTTACTTTTGAGAGAAAATATTGAGCAGCATGTTTTTGGAAAGGCTTCACAACTTTTCAAAAAGACAAATAAGGGATTGGAATCCTTTCCATATCTATTTCAAAGTATAAGTTTAGAAGACTGCATTTTTTTTTTTTTTGTCTTTCAAGTTATATATTCCTTAAGAATCTGGAAGCCACAAAAGACAAGATTGAACTTGATACATTCATTCTTGTTTCGGGTGATAAATAGTTCAGTGTTATTTGATGTTCATTTACAGTTGTCACCTAATAATCTCAGCCAGCAGGAAGAACACTGAAACGAGAATGAGAAGCCCTACCTTTGACTTGTGGGACAGTAATTTAACTTCTGGACCCTTTGTTGCTATAATTGGAAATTATGTTTGCCATGCTCTGTTACGTAAAAACTGGATTCTCAACAGAGCATTATTTCGGTTTTCTGAGGCAGGCTGAAAAAGAGCTTGTCTGCAAGCTGACTAGGGGACACCTCCACAGGAAGGTGGGCTGGCCCTTCTGTAGGTGCTAAGTGAAGAGATGGAGCTTCAAACACAGAACCTACTTTAACTTGCTGATGTTCACTGGATACCCAATGTAAATTCCTATTCTTTTCCACTAGAACTTTAGTTAAAATATACTGCAAATCCTCATCTTTGCATAGATTATTATCCACATTCATTTAAAAGTTTAGCAGGGAGAAATAGTACCTACAAAGAGCTAGGCGTTATCTATCATGCCAGAGCAGTCTAAAGAGTAATAGAGCCCAGGCTCTGGAGAGAGACTGACTTCCCACCTACAGATCATGGCTCCACTGCTCACTAGCTCTGGAACCTGCACAAGTGAATTTCTCTAGGCTCTGATTTCTCAGTAGGAAAAACAATAACATTAGCACTCATCTCACGGAACTGTGGCAAGGATTAAATTAGAAATTAGATTTATTTTGTACTGGGGATCAAACTCACAACCTCACACTTGCCAGGCAGGCACTTAAGCCACTGAGCTTAATTAGAAATTAATATGAAGTGTTCAGTACAGTAGGAAGTACTCAATATTATTAGCCAGGGATAATTACCATTATGGGGATGTTCAGTCCACATTTGGTTACAGAAAACTATATGCTACAGTCTTAGTCACTCAGGCCCATACACAAGTTCAAATATTTTTGTCATTAATGATATGCCCTTGAATTTTTTGAGGATTAATATATCTAGAATTGAGATTTTTAAAAATCTTTATTTGTTATGATTTAAGACACTGTGTATTTTTTTCTGGAAATAATCTTACTTCCAAGAAAAATTTCTACCTCTTGAAGAATTAATTCTATTATAGAATGAAAATTATGTAAAATAGCACAAACTGGTGTTTAACAGTTTTGATCTACAAAACACTCATTCTATATGGATCAAACTTTTTTTCATGCTGCAGAGGTGCCTTCACTATCAGGAACTATTGCTTCATCAAATTTGGCTATAACAAGAGTTCCGATTAGCATGTTTGTTTCTTTCTCATCATTAATTAGTTCCTCTTTTTTCTGGTACCTGGAACCAAACTCAGGACCTTGGGCTTAGCTTGCAGGTGCTGTTGCCACTGAGCTATATCCCTGGCTCAATTAGCTCCTCTTTCAGAGTCTGAGGGTAAGATTTTGAAATACTTCTGGAGGCAACAGATATATAGGTGACAAACCGTTTTCTACCATAAAATTGTTAGAAAGATCAAAGAGACAATATACAAATTAAAAGTACTTTGAACTTAAAGTCTAAAAATTTTGACTTAGGTCACTACACATTTCCAATATTCTTCCTCCAACTTTGATTCAGATTCTTTCTAAACTATAAACCAGAACACTTAAAATCTTCAAATTCTCCTCATAATATTTAGGATTAAGACTGATCCTAAAAATTTTTGTTAATTTTTCTGTCTCTCTCTCTCTCTCTCTCTCTCTCTCTCTCTCTCTCTCTCTCTCTCTCTCCCTTCCCTCTCTCCCCCCTCTCTCCTCCCTCTCCCCCCTCTTCCCTCTCTCTCTCCCTCTCTCTCTGTCTCTCTCTCTCTCTCTCTGGTACTGGAGAGTTAACCTAGCACCTTTGTACTCAGCTTCATCCCCAGCCTTTCTTATTTTTCATTTAAAGTGAAGGCCTCACTGTATTGCCCAGGCTGGGTTTGAACTTGTGATCCTCCTGCCTCAGTCTCACAAAGTACTGGGATCACAGATAGGAGCCACCATATCTGGCCCCCCTTGATTCTTAACTATAACCTGGCCCTAACATCCCCATTCTGAGATTCTTCTCTTCTCAGAATGTGTTTTTTCCTCTCATGTCTCTGCATCTGTAGCTGCACTGCGCCCTTGGTCTGGAGAGCTTATGTCCTCTGAGCAAATCCTTTTTAGAAGATTCAGCTCGAGCATCCCTTTAAAATGACTCTCTTGGTTAAAAATCTTTCAGTCGGCCAGGAATTTAGCTCAGCAACATGAGTGCCTCCCTGACAAGTACTAGGTCATGAGTTCGATCCCTGGTACAAAAAAAAAAAAAAATCTTTCAGTCAAAATGAGCTCTCACCTCAAGTATTATCTCAGATTTCTAATTAACATCCTTACTTTCCGTTTGTCATTTATTTGCTTTATCAGCAGTAGCGTAATGAATAGGTTCCATCACAACACCATGATGCTGAAAAATTCCTCTCTTCACTCTCTGGTGAGGCCTAACATTTGGCACAAACTTGAAGGTTTCCATTGTTAGTTCCAGCACTGCTGCATCAAGATACAAGAAAGGGCCAGGCACACCCACAACCCCAGCACTTAGGAGGCCAAGGCAGGAGAATCCCTGTGATTCAAGGTCAGTCTGGGCTACAAAGTGAGTTCAAGGACAGTCTGAATGGCATAGTGAAACTCTGTCTCAAGAAAAAAAAAAGATACAAGAAAGGAGATAATGGAAATGGGGTGGGGCAGGGTGCAGTTGGGGGACAGTTTGTAAACCTACCATTTTCTTTTAAGTGTACTTGGGATGAAGAATTTCCAGAATTATGCATAGTCATTCCTGTGACATAAGTTTAATTATTAGATATTTTATAAAATGATCAGATATTACAGCAATAATTTCTTCTGAAATATTCAAAAAATCAATAAAACATTAAGGCAGAAGCACTTTAATTTATACTGAGAAAAATATGTATTCCCACAATGGGCACATTTACTATTTTTAAATAGTACTCAAGCATATTAACCTATTTGACAGCAAAAATTTAAACACAAGCGTGTTGTTTTTGACAATGACATTTTGATTTGTCAAATATGAAATGATGAAATGGTTTTAAAAGCATTTGTCCAACTGTTTAAAAATTCAGTATTCAATAAAATCCATAATTCAAACAAAAACCAAATGCAGAAAATAAATTCCTTCATGGATTATAGAATACTTATTACTTTCCTGGCACACAGTAGATATTCTTGTGGGACAAAGCCTTTGTAGTGAAATAGCTTAGATTAGGAGATCTCATTCTGTGTGAACATACTTTGAAAATCTAATGTATTGATGAATCTCTTACTATTTCAACAGTTTTATCTCTGGGATGAAATCATGCCTTTTATCTGCTTTAATTTTTTTTAAAACCCATTCAACTTACATGGATGGTAGTGTAATCTCTGAAACTTGTGGATGCCTATATTAAAAATGCTGCTTCCCATAAATATTTATCAACTATAAAATAGAGTTGTCTTCTGACTCCATTTATCCCACATACCCATATTCCAACTACAAAATTTAAAAAAAAATACTACACTTTAGGTAATTAAGGTTAAATTTTGGGCCTAAGGAGAGTTAAGTAGTAGTAATTGATAAAATAACAGAAGAAGGTATTCTTGCTTTTCTTCTGTCTCTTCAGTTGCTTTTATTTTGAGTAGTAGCTCAGATTTCTGCACCTAGCTATCAAATTTTCTGAGTGTGTGATGTCACTGCCTTTTCTCTTTAAGATATATGGGGTAAGGACAACCTGAACTATTCATTTCTTTTCTCTTTAAATAATATCCCTTTAATAGATATATCTTTTCTCCTTAAATAACACCCCTTTAAAGGGAGACTTTAAAGAAATTTATGCCAACTAAGAATTTCTATCAACCATAAAACATTTCATAAACTAAGTTCCCAGAGACAATTACATTTATGCTAAGCTGACAGCACCCTAAATAAGCCTTTCAAAAAATACAGCCTTATCAAAGTTGGGCCACACAGACTAGACAGGAGAAGTCAAGGGTCAGTGACCCACAGTAGTAGCTCCACACTGTCAGGTTTTCCCACAGGACTGCCATGGGTACTGCGGCCAAGAAGTTTAAGTAACAGTCGGTGCTACGAAAAGATCACTGTTATCTCATTGGGTGCTTCAGGACATGGAACCTACAGTAAGTTGTCAGGCACTGACACAGTCTTGTAAACTTCACTGTGAGGGTGAGACCTGGGAGAAAGAAGGTAAGCTTGTTCAGGCTGACCTATGCCACAGGCTTGACCAGGGTCTTTCATGGATGAGTCTGATTCATGTTTCCTCCTTTCAGGACTTCTATTTAAACATGTAATGGACTTTGAATTATTGAGTTTTGTGGGTCTGCCACAGATCCTGTACCAGATCTTGCCATCTGGTGGAAAGGTTTTCCCATCAACTCCGCAAGCGGGTATGGCACAGATTCCAACGTTAACACTGACATTTTCCCGGTGAGGAAAGAGAGCAGCCTGTCTGAGATCATGGTAGGATTTGCTCAGCCCTCTGGGATTCTCCTCCCCAGAGGCCTTGTCACTCTTCTCCTTTCAACTGTTTTGCAATGGCTGGTAAGGTGACAGCTCTGAGCAGAAGAGCCTCTTCGGCTTCGGTGTAAGCCGACAAAGGTTGCACGGCAAGCTTGTGGAGGCTGCTGCTGGCCAGGCTGCCAGTGCAGATTGTGCGTCCCACGTTAAATCCTCTCATGGACTCTGTGTGGAGGCTCAGGCTCCTAGATGAAGCTCTCTCAATGTCTTGGGCATCTTGGTTGCTCTGTCTTGCTCACATCTGCAGCTGGAACTTATGCTGGGACGAGCAGAGGTACAGTAGGTACTGGCAGACCTTGCCATTCTCTGGAAGGCATGTTTTATTCCATCTGATGTACTCTGCAATGTGATTTTCTTTTTAGAAAAAGAAATCTTGGCTTCCCTCCATGGAAAATGAAGGACCAATGTGTGAACTCCATTGTGAACTTCGAACACTTGGACACCTTTAGAACAGACTCCAAGCAGTATTCCTGTTTGTGACTTCTTCTCAGGGTGCAACTGGTGAAAATGAATGCCATATTCTGTCAGCCCCTGGCAGACCTTTACAAATTCTAACTCTGTCTCTTTTTCAGAAGCTCCCACATAGGTATCATGTAATTTGGGTAACACTTCTTTAATACAGGGTAAATCAAGTTTCTCCATCACTCTGGCAGGCAAATAATGCTCCATTCTAAAGTAAGACACACCATGAACCTCTGGCTGACAATCTCCGCACTCAGCTTGGAGTGCCAAGGATGCTAGCAATAACGAAGTCTCATCATCACAGTGCATCCTCTCCTTCAAAATGTCTTTCCACAGCTGAAGGTAATACTGATGACAGGTTAGAGAGTGTTGTATTAGGCTAATGTCATCCACAAAAAATTTAATTCGAAAAAACAAAGTAAAATTAACAGTGGCTTTGCTCTTTTTCTTTGGTTCTTCTTTCCATCCTTCTGGGGCCACTTTGGTTAATTTTAAATCAGGATCAACAAAGAAATATTCATTATCTATGAGGGTCACTAAAGCAAACAAATGATGCTCCACTAGGCCAGTGTAAGCCATGACCATATCAAACACATCTTTACATACGGTTCCAGTATCACAGGTCAGTTCCAGTCTCTGTCCACTCAAAAGCATTATGTTCACTTTTCTCTGATTATCCTCATTCTTCCCTTTTTTGATAAGGATACACTGTGGCAAATCCAAAGATACAAATGGTGCAACCGTCATTTTCACAAACTCAGGGCTAAAGAAATTCCACAGTTTCTTCTGGGTCATGGCTGTCTCCAGGGCTGTCTCTCTCAGCGGGTCTCCGGTGATGTCCAGTATGGAAGCCATGACTGTGTCTCTGGGGCATAGGCTGAGCTGAGACTGTCGAAGGGCGTTCGGGGCTTGCAGCTGCATCATCTCTTCCTCCTGCCATTTCAGCATGGTCTCCTGCCTGATGGCACTGATTTCCAGGGATGTTTCATATTGTCTGGTACTTGGTCTCTGTAGCTGGCCTTGACCTGGAGTTTCATCCAGTCCTGGAAGGCCACTGCCGGATTTGAACCTCTTTGAAGCATCAGGCCTTCTCACTTGTCTGAAATCTAATTCAGAGGAAATAACTGATGAACTTTCACTGGATGTGCTACAGATATCACTGTGGTAAACTGTATATCTTCGTACTGTTCTATTGGTAATCCTTTTCCTCTCAGTCAGTCTCGAATGGCCTGGCTTCAATCAAGTTTTTGATCATTGTTATGGGAAAGCTGATCCGTGCCAGAAAGATTTCCCAGAACCAGTTTTACCAACTGCTTCACGTAGGAAAATGAAGGTGCACAATTGCTATTCCTGATGTGGGCAACACAGGCATCCAGGACAGTCTGAACAGAAATCTGAGAGTAAATAATGTCCTCACACATTCCAAGGTGTATGCTACTGAGATGATCTCCAAGCTTGATAGGCTGGCTCTGAGGTAATTCATGGTCAGCACCCCAATATAATGTCATTACAAGAGAATAAATATAGATCTTTTCAACATCTGAGAGACAAATTAGTGTTTGATTTTGAAGAACTTCTGGTGCAGTGAACGCCCGAAGATCCGGACTGAAAATGTTTCCATCTGTAAATGATACACTACGTGATGGCAGCAACAGCAGAGACCATGGAGAAATGATGAAGCCAGGATCTGCTCTACTCACTTTTCTGAATAATTCTTGGAGACTTTCTGCACTCTGGTTTAGTACAGCCCATATTTCTTCCTCCTGCAGTGGTCCGCCCCGAACCTCCAGGGCCTCAGCTAGTGACACAAACATATTACCTCGCGGAGCCTGGTGCGCCTCAGAGCCTGCATCCTGTGCCCAGCCTGGCCGGGGCTGTGGGAGGCGGAGCGGAGAGCCCAGGAGCACGCTGCTGCCTGCTGGTACAACGGTCCCTGGGGCCACAAATCACGGTGTGTCATCTCTGCGCACGCGGCCCCCTGAAGGGAGGAATTCTTAATGGCCCATGATTCAGTTTCTCCCAGGACCTATCAGGTTCTCCAAATAAGTCCAAATCTAACCAATCATATGCTCATAGCTTACTAGGAGTAGGCATAGTAATATAAAGATATTTTTAAATATTTCTAAAGCCTGTCTGAAATATAAATTGATAAAATTCTGGGGTCTACAATTAGTCAGTTTTACATAAATTAGGCCAGAAAAGGATGATTGAAATTGTCATACTTCAAGGTCCTTGCCTTCATCTCCTAGCACTGGACATGTGTTCTCGTCTAATGTCACCTTCTATAACGTCTTGGTCAAGCAACTAAAAATGTAGATAGCTCCCACCTGAGCACCTTCCCTCTGCCACCTTTATTCTTTTTCAGAGTACTTACTACATTCTATGTATAGTCATATGTTTACCAGTTAAATCTTGGCTCTGTACTAGAACTTCAGATAAAAACTAGAGTTTTTTTTAATTTTATTTTGTTCTATGCTCTATCCACATCACTTAGAACCTTGCTCAATATGGGATCAACAAGTACACATTCAGTTTTGCAGTTGAGTAAGTCACACTTAAATCCCTAATTAGGTTTTTATCTTTGAAAAATAACTGCATCATCATAGTAGGTTTTTCAATCTGTGAATGAGTAGATCTGAGTCCTTGGCACCTCGTGGAAGAGGTGCTCACCAAGAAATTAATGGTCCCATTCTGGTTAATGGTTTTAATTTCTTTATAAATTATTTATTAATTTTCAGAATCAGAGTTTTATAGGTACAAAGCTTCCATTTTGTAGCATGAAAATAGTTCTGTGGTTGGACAGCAGTCACAGTAGCACACTGTAACAATCATTAAAAACTGGAAAACAGTAGAGAAATTAAACAAATATTCACTGTCCACAATGATAACCCTATCCAGAAACATTATATCACACACTAGATAAACTTTAGTGTTACTTTCAAAAAGCAAATTCTGTGAATTTTTAATTACAAACTCTCACAAGCAATTTTCTTGCACAGGAACCACCATAAGTAAATCATGCAGATCAGACATGCAAAAGTCTGAACCATCTGCTGCCACCTACCACATCTACATGGCCTCAACCTGTGTGCACAAGGGTCATGGCAATGCATTCTAAGCACTCTTAATCCCCATTTTCCACCTACTTTACAATCTCTTTCAATAAATGGTTTGTGGATCTTTCACCATTTAATCAAACTTACTAGTGTAGGATGAAACTAATTTACCATTGTGAACTAGACATAGTTCCTCTTAAAGTGTTAGAGTACTCATCTCTGATCTGAGAAGTCAGAAGATCCAGCAATGAATAATAATAAAAATAGTGTTATGGAATTAAACTTGATGCGCATCAACAGATGAACAGTGTTACGGTTTGTGTCTAGGTACTCCCCCAAAGCCTCATGCAGTTTGGAGGTGGGTGCTCTTTTTTGGTGGGGGGAGGTGGTTGAATCTACAGTGTGTGACTGATTTGTAGTTCAACGCTGGGATTAAGGGTAGATGATTGGTTGCTGGATCAGTCCTCTGATAGGACTGATACCACCCTAACTCTAGTAGACAGGATAAAATGGGACAGAAAAAGGCTTGTCTTGTTCTTCCTTTACTTGTTGCTTTTGCTCTGTCTTCTGCTGCCATGAATGTTTGCCCCTTTGCCATATGCCACCCTGGCTTGAAGCCAGCCAATTATGGACTGAAACCTCTACACACTGTGAACTAAATAAATCTTTCCTCGCTTAACTTTGGGTGTTAGGTATTTTGTCTCAGCAACAAAAGAAAAATGATTAGGACAACTGGATAAAGAAACTGTGGTATTTTTTAGCCATAACAAGAAAGAAATCATACCACTTGCAGCGAATTTTAACTGAAGGACATTATATTAAATAAAATGAGTCAGATGCAGAAAAACAAATACTGAATGCTTTGTGTTGTATGTAGATATTTTTTTAAATGTTGGTCAGAAAGTGAAACAGGGATTACTAGAGTTGGAAAGTTGAGAGGGAGACAGAAAGAGGTCATATAAATGGTACCCACATCTAGACAGACAGAAGTAATAAATCCTAGTGTTTTACAAAACATTAGGGGCACTATATTTCACAATAACTAATTATACATTTTATAAATAGCAAGAAGAACTAGGAGATATGAAAACATAAAGTCATAATGAGATGGAAATGTTAATTAGCCTGATTTGATCAATACATATTTTCTCATGTATATTAATACATGTGAAAATAAACATACACTGTGTCCCCAATTATGTGTAAATCAAAAAAAAAAGCTTAAGGAAATGACAATTTTAAATACTCTAATTTCATCATTAAACATCATATATTTAATTATTTGTAGGATGAAATAATATTTTAAATGAAGAAAGGGAGATGGAGACAGTTTTTTGTATGTGACTTTATATATATGTAATAAAGCACATGCCTAATGAATAATGAGATTCTTCTTTTGGTTTGGTTTTGGTTTGGTTTGGTTTGATTTTTTTGTACTGGGGACTTACAACCTCACACTTGCCAGGCAAGTGCTTTTACCACTTAGCTATATCCCCACCTTGGGGTGTCTTTTGAAGAGCAGCCACTAGATTGTTTCATGAAATTTTAGGATAATATGGACAGTCCTGCACCACTTTTAAGAACTGAGCTTGTCCTGGTTAAATTTTCCTTGCATTCAGTTCATTTTAGGTGCTTACTATTCAAAGTGCTTTAAATATGAGCCATATATCTGAATAAGGCTTGGATTCCGATATATATCCAATATACACACATATATTCATGTTTATATATACATGCATGCATATAAGCATCTATGTATGCATATGTACTGAAATAACTTCATTGCCTCTTAAAATTTTTGGACCGAGAGGAATATCAAGAGGTCATTTAACTTCATAATTCTCACACTTCAAAGTCATAAGAATCACAGGAAGTCTTGCTAAATCTCCATTCTGATTCAGAATATATCAGAGCCTGGGAGTCTGCAATTCTAACAAGCTCCCAGAGGAAGGCCATGTGATTAGAGCAAGGGCAACACTCAAGCACATGACTCACACTGACAAGTCCAGTCTGAAAGAAGCTTCAAAGTAGGGGGAAAGGATTAACTGCTATCTGTCAGTGAGAACAAGCTATCAGCTGCAATAGCCACATGTCAGAGAACGGACTCTGCAGAGACACTGGGAGTTTGGGAGTGGATATGTAACTGAAATGCCATCCTAGAATGTTACTCTGGTTGCCTTTATAGTATTCTTCATCAGCTTGTAAACTTCCTATTCATCAGTTAAAGCAGCCCAGCTATGTTTTCCTATCTCTATAGCTCAGCCTCATTTCAGATTGTCTCTGCTCGAATCCACAATAAGAAATGAAAATCTGAAATGACAAATCTAAAGATCTAACTTTCTATTGTATTATTGCTATTTATTTTTAAAATGTTTTAAAAAAGAATAATTGTAACACTTATACTAGTGACTTTACATTACATCAATATACTATGTAAGAAATAATTGTACAGAAATAGAGGAAGAAATAGAATTATATTAAGGCAAAGTCATACCTATTACAGAACAATTACATAGAAAATATGAAACAACCATATATAAAATAACTAAGATGTTGTTTAAAATCAACACAACAAATTAAGTAGTATACTAAAAATTGTTTATCATACAAAAAGACAATAAAGGATCAACAGATGAAAAAAGAAGACAGGAAGACAACAATAGATACACATCCAATCATACCAATTATTATATTCAACGGTAATGGAATCAAAACCACAACAATTCAGTGCCTCATCGCAGTTAGAATGCTATCAGAAAAACAAAAGACAAGAAGTGTTGGTGAGTATATGGGAAAAAAGTAACTGTTACATATTGTTGGTGGGAATATAAGTTAGTACAAGCCATTATAAAGAACAGTTTCAAGATTCCCACAAAAGTTAAAAATAGAACTACCATATGATCCAGCAATTTCATTACTGGATAGTTATCCAAAATAAAGGAAATCAATATAAGAAAATAGAGGGTTTTTTCTATATACATATATTTCCTCCTTCCTCGAGTTTAATACCAGAAATTTAAAAAATCATTTATTATGAGATCATAAACAGTTTCCAAATGCTCCCTAAATGGTTCTGACATGCATTTCCACACACACACATTACTCCTGAGACTCTCTTCACATAGATTGGATGCCAGGATTCCATGTTTTAAATAAGCAAAGTTAAAAAAAATTCTTCCCTTATTACAATATCTATTGTATATTTTGGATCTTATTACTCTTTCAGATTTTTATTTTTTATTTTTTATACTAGGGAGATATGAATTTATAAATATGAGTTTGATTTATTTCACGTATGAGTATGGTCTCAAGTTGCCTCCATTTACCTATAAAAGCCTCAAGATTATCCTTTTTATAGCTGAGTAATTTCCACTGTATAAAAACACTACATCTTTTTTATCCATGTTGCAGTTGATGGGCTTTAATGAAAGGGAAAGAAAATGCTCAAAAGGATAGAACTACTGGGATAGGGGAAAGGAAAAAGGAAGAAAGGAAAAGATTGTATGCATGTTGGTAAACATATAAATTTATGTATGCATATGTATGCTAGGTAACTAAACTACTTATCTTAGTTCATCTAAAGAAAAAAAACAATTTGTGCTGTCATTGTTTGATTGATCACTTTTATATCCAGATTTTGTAACCTTAACTAGTTCTGAGATAACAATGTGCAACATATTAATTAGTGTTAATTCCCTACTTTTTTCTTTTTTGAAATTTTGTTTCATTTCTAGCCTTTTTTTTTTCTGTTTTGCTTTTTAAAAAAAATCCTTCCCATGTTCTACAATACTAGCATCATTGTAGCAATTGAACTGGGGTAACTTAACTCCAGAGAGACCAATTTTCTGATCCTCTTTTAGACACATCTCTCTGGTTCATCTACACTATAGATAACAGACACTATGTATAGCAAGTACCATCCCAGCCTAATAAATTCGATTAAGATAGCAAATTCCTCCATCTCTAGTAAGAATTCTGATCCACCAAAATGAATCTTTTGAGATCGATACCAAAAAGTTCAATGATTTTATTAAGACTGTAACTTAATTCAACTAATTATACATATAATTATACATAATTATGTCTAGTTATACATAATTATACATGAAATAATCTGTTAAGTTTGTGGCCTAGGAGTGGTTCCTCTATGACAAAAAAAATGCGATATACTTTTGCAATTCAGTGTTTCTGGGACCATATTCCTTTTCCTTTAATCATTCACTACTCAGTGGGAGTTTTTCCATTCTTGGAAGAATATAGGAAACATTAAAAACAGCATTTATAGTCACCTTCTGTTGCTTTCTATTAGTGATTGTCAAGTTTAACCTCTGTCGCCCCCAAGTTCCCCCACATACACACACAAAAAAACGATCAGGTTGCTGACATAAAGGGTATAGCTTCTTATTGTTATCAGATGAAAGACAACTTTGTAGAGGAGAGAACACAAGGACTTTAACAAAATTAAGGTGATTCTCCATTACTGGTTGCCGCTCACTCTCAAAGTAGTTCCTAAGCCTGCCTAGCAAATTGCATGAACTTCCTACTGTTATTCTGCATTTTTGAACAAAACCTTTAGCAATCCCATGAAGGCTAGTTCCTAATGAGAGCAAGTTTACTGAGAGAAGAAAGAAATTGCAACCACTTTAGTTACCACATGTGTGAGGCTGGTTTGACAGTGAGATAGTAATTGTAACCCTGGCTCCTACTGAGAGCCACATTAGGCACAAGCATTGCAGCAAGTGACTGACATCTTGTCCACAGGCTCCTGGCCCCTTGTGGTCTGTTTTAGGAAGGCCTCATCCTGGTTTCTACACTGGCTGCCCACATTCCTCCTGTGCACCTTAGGACCCTCATGTATTACTGATTACCAAAAAAGCCTCCTATATAAAAAGGGATGATTTTTTTCAATATTTTTCATAGACAAAGGAACACAGAATAGGGATAGAGCCATTTTCTCCCAATTCCTCCACTTGAACATTTTCTGAGCACCTGCCTTGTATGAGGGATTATTCTGGATGCCAGACAATTGAAGATAACATAGACATTGCCACCAAGAAGCTCACAACCTCACTGAAACACAAAAGGCAGTTCTTAGTCACCTTTAGTAGAGATGATCTTAATGTTCCAGAACAAATGGGTACTTTCACTCCTAGCTGGACCACAAGATAACAACATGGACTACAGTTCTGAAGTTCTGGAACTCAGATACCGGGCCACAGATGGTTCCTGACAAATACCAGCAGTGGTTCCTGCCACTTCACAGAGCCGTGGATAATATAACCCTAACTGAAACAAGCAACTTTGGAAAAGTTCTACATTTTTCTCCTCTATCCAATAAATAAACATATAACCAAGGTGAATACTTTATTTAAATTTGATTATAACTCACTACAATGGTATGAACATGTGCCAAGAGAAGAGAGAACACAGGAGGGAAGGGGAAGAAAGAGGAAGTGAGGGAAAGCAGAATTATTTAGATATCCCAGATAGAGGTGCACAAGAGAAGTGACTATCTTACTCCTCTTGGTAGTTCAATGGAATCACATTTTCCAGAGCATCAAGGTGAGCTGGTGATTAGAAGAAAAATCATCAAGGTGAGCTGGTTCACCAGGAAGCTGTTTTGAAAGTCTGCAGTTGTGAGAGCATCTTTGGCTGACAGTCTTAGAGACAGAGGGCGATATTTCAAAGGAGAAAGTGGCTCACACATAAGTAAAACCATCACATGAAAATTTACCACACTTTGGGTAAGTGTGCAGTCTTGTGGTGCAGTTAACTAATGGTTAATTTGTAACACCCAGCTGAACTGAGTCAGCATGGTTGTGGGTGTGGAAAAGCCACCTGAGGATTGTTATCAACAGCATTAAAGGAGAACTACAGGGGAAGATGGTTTGCTGTTAATTCTTCTGGAGCAGCTTGTCAGCTGGGTTTCCTGATATGAATTCAGCTACTCTTATCATGACAGGAGCTCAGGTCCTCATTGTCACTGAGGATGAATGTGGTTCTCTGCAGGGAGCTCTGGTCCTTATCTTAACATTGTTTCTTGGCTCCAGTACAGAGCCCTCAGCCTGCTGGCACAGATCCTTCACCCTGCTGGCATAGACTTTCTAGCTTCCACCACTGGCCTTTGGGCCTTCCCAGTGCAGATCCTTGACACAGACTTGCATAAGACATTGTCGTGGGTTCTAGGCCTCCAGCTGGACTCATGGAGGACATTGCCATGGCTTTAGGTCTCCAGTTGGACTCATACAGGACATTGCTGTAGGATCCAGGGCCTCATCTGGATGCTTTGAGTTTCTAGCATGTGGATAGATTTCTTGCACTTTTTTACATTTGACTTTTGGGTGAATATTATAAAATAACCCCCCAAATTATGTGTCCTGTATTAAATCTAGTCCCTGGCAAACCCTGACTGCAACAGATCTCTAACACAGAGACCCACACATCCAACAGCTATGTAATAGGCAAAGCAGGGATTCCATTTGCATATGTTCAGATGCAGAAACAGAGTTTCCTGCACATCTTTTGTCTGCTTCCTTGGTACCTCTTGACCCCAACACTTAGCAAGATTTTCTGTTCCCCTCCAGAAAGTCTTAAGAAAATCCCCATCTCAAAGAATGGCCGATACTGGCCAATACTGAGTCAGGGCACAGAAATCTGATGCATATACAACACTCAGGATCACAGCAGTCCTGTACATCAAGGCGTGGCTTTTTTTAGTAATGATGAAGATCATGAAGCACAGCAGGTGTAATAGGCTATGGATATTGTGATATTGTGTTAATTCCCTGTGGGATGGAAAGGTCATTAATACTGAGCCAAGGGACAGCCTGACAACTGCCATCCCAGCACCTCAGACCACAACAGAAGCCTTCTGCTGTTGCACTGTGGGTTCCCATGAAGTAGGAGCAGAGAAACATCTGTCAAATTCCAGCAGCTCTGCCCCCACCTTTGCTTCCATCATGGCTGAGAGGAAGCAACAACAAAGGAGAGGTTAGAATGTAAAAATTTCCACTGGACATGCCTCATTGATTAAAAAGAAGCATGCTCTTGGGATCTTTATTCCACCAGGGAAAAACCAAGGAAAGAGTCTGTGGCTTTCCACACTGGGCTGACAAGAGAGGAAAATGGAAAGTAATGATGTTGTCTCCCAAGGACAGAAACTGCCAGTGCCTGAGGACAGTGTAGCAGCCCCATTCCCAGTAGGTTTGAAAAGTGATGCCTGGGTTAGTAACAGCGATGTTTTGAGAATAACAAAGACAATGCTCTGGACAAGTGTTCTTGCCACTTTAGAACTATCTGTGGCTCGGTTTCCTGCTTTTGATATTACTTGGTGTTCTTGACAAATTGACCAACACAAGAGAAAGTATATTTCCCTGCGAGAGTCCTCCAGTCTGCTCAGAATGGAAGGGCAGCTTGGTCTGCAGCCTCTCCCTTCTAATTGGCATCAATCCTGCCCCCTGTGTCTTCCCTTTGGCTAAGAATATGGCCAGTGTCAGCTGCCAAAGTATTTTTAAACAAATCCTAGACATCATGTCATTTCCCTCCAATACTACACTGTGAATCCTTAAAATTATGAACATTTCAAATATAATAATGTTATTGGCATACCTAAATAGGATGTAAAATAGTTTCTGAATGTTACATCATAAATAATTCACAATTTTCTTTTTTTAGAAAAAAAGGTCTTCTTACAATGTATTTGTTCAAAGCAGGTGAAGACAATATCTACACATGACACTTGGATGTTTTTTCTCTATTCTGTTTTCTCCTAGAGGAGCCTCACCTTCTTTCCCTGACACTGACTAGTTACAGTGAGCAATCGATTGTTCCTTAGAATGTCCCACATTCACAATTTGTCCATTTACTCCCTTTCTGAATTCCTTTAATCCTGCTCTTCTGTAAACTGGTGAATTAAAATAGAGGTTTGATTACAGCAGGAGTTTGTGTGTGTGTCTGTGTTCTGTAAATACAAACAGAGACAGCAAGAGAGATAGAGACAGACAGACAATTCAAGTAAATACACACAAAAACATCTCACTTTAACATAGCTTCTAACTTGGTATACTTATACACCAAAACACATGGTTAAATAGATGGCATCAGATGTATAGACCATATTTCACAGCTAGTGCCTTGATCTTCCCGTCATATTTCCCAAGGGGCATGCATAACATTTACTGATACTAATATTGATCAGAGTGATTACCATTCACTCCACTACACAATTCAAGGTCAAGCTCTCATAATGAAAGCAATCAAACCAGAGCTTACAACTTCTTATAAATCGAGGCCAAGGCTTCTAGTTCCAGCTCTGTTCTGATCTCTTACTTCCTCCCAGCACAGTTTCTTACATGCCCAAGTGGCCCTTAACCTCTGATTCTCAACAAAAATTAATTGTCTGGCCATTGGGTTGAAATAACCCCCACCAATAAGGTTTAAATACAAAACTGTTCAAAGAAAGCAGCCTTGTTAACATGGGGTACTAGAAAGTTTGAGATTCTAAATCCTTTTCTGATATCATGCTCTGCAAACCTGGGCAAGTTATTAAACTTTTCTGAATCACAACTATAAAATAAGGAAGATTTTCTTAACCTCTTCTATCTCCGAATTCCTAGGAAATAACATATTTTTATTAATCCTTTACACATACATCTTTGTTATGTCTAGACTTCTTAAAAATAAACTAACAGAAAAAACAAGAATTAACAAGAAAAAGACCCAGGAGGAATGCTGATGCAAGCCAACTTGATCTTTATCTTCTGAGAATTTGAAATTTGCACTTTTGTGCAGTGAGTGCACGGTGGGCCTCTGAGTCACTTCAATAGAAATTCTCTAGCAAAAACGCCCCCCAACTCTGTCGCTTGAGCCCCTCCAAATGCCTCCATCTTAATCTTTCAGTCTGTCTGGGATGCTGAGATTCTTAGATAGCCTTCTAAATGTCCCAATAAATTTCTTTTTTTTTAGGCTTTGGTTGGTTTCTGTTACATGTGATAAAAAAGAAACCTCGATTATATACCCTCTGGCCTCTGAGGTGTGGTTCAGATCCAAAGGCTACCTGAAGATTTGCCAGGGAGAAGAGACACTGCATTGGCCACAGCCATGTCTATCTATCTGCAGGTGATGGTGCTGATTATCTATCTGCAGCATTCATACCTACACTTAACTTCCCATGGGCTTTCATTCTTAAAAAATCCCTGGATCCAGAACACAGTGACCCTGTACTATGGAATAAATCCCCTGATACAGGGAATGCATAGGTCATGTAATTTCCTCCCATTTTGCACTTAATACCCTGTCTTGAATTAGATAGAGCTAAATTCTCATCATCTGAAAGCACTGGTTTTCCTGTACCTTGTGATAAGTCCTCTCTGCAGCTTGCGTGATTGACGGTGCACTGCTATGGTTGCTCTGGTCAGTTTACCCTACTTCTTTTAATCCTGCACAGAGCCTGACACACAGCATGGCCACAGGCAGTGCTCAGCAGACATGTTGGATCAGCTCCCCTGGCTCTGTGTGGAGCCATCAATGACCAGTGGAACAGATTCGTACTTGGTTGCCAGGCTGTTTCCAGCAAGAAGGGAGCAAAAGTCAGTAGAATCCTCAGAAGGAATGAAAAAAGTGCAAACTGGCAGTGTAGCTCAGTGGTACAATGTTTGTCTAGTATTCTTGAGACTCTGGGTTCTGTCTCAAATACCACTGGGGGGAGGGATTACTTTATTTGCAGTTTGATTTTAGAAGGGATAATATGGTGAGAATGTGAGCCGGATTGCAAACTCATTCAACCTTTGTCTGCTGTTCCTGTCCAGTGCACAATCCGACCAAGTGAATGTTATCTAGCAATGGTACTTTTATATTGACCCAAAAAATCACCCATTGAAGGTAGTTTTTCAACACTGATTATCATTTGTGCCTCTTTCTCCATTAACACCACATACATAGCAGACCTTGGGCACTGGCATCAAGTTTGTTACCTATGGATCTGCCTTCACTCACATTATGCCAGGGGGACATCAGAAATCTGTGTGCCATTCAGATCAATGACCTTCACTCGTGTTAGGGATTTTAGCCTCTTGTTACACCACAGTGATGGCCAAGTGCCCAGGGTCTGACTACGTACACCCAGGCACAGTCAGACCCTACTCAGATGCGTGACTTCTCCATAAACATCTTACTTGCTGTCCTGTCTGAGGTGAGAAATGTCACAGCACTCTCTTGACATAAAACCAGGTGCAGCCCAGAAGTTCAAGGAGTTTGAAAGCACATGGGGAGAAACTCTGGGCCTTTGAAAGGAAGATGGAGCTAGCAAGTGGGCTTTTTTTCACCTTCCGCCTGCAGCAGCTTCCCTTTAGAGCAGTCCTGTGTATTGTTTCTCAGAAAAAGCTATCGGTTACATTTAACATCAGCACCCAAGCCACTCTTCTCACTCACTCCTGCTCCCTGAGTTAATGTTGCTCAGTAACAGAGGAGCTGGCAGGCCTTGGCCCTCAGCATCTACTTATTGAGAGACTCAGATTAAGACCAGGATCTTGTTTCCCCATCAGGTGATAACTGCTGTTCTATCTTCTCCCAAAACTAAAAAATTCCTTGAGGACAGAATTAAAGTTTTGGGATTCCTAAATATTTGTCCCAAATCCATTCTCGTACCCTCAGTCTCCCTGCCAACAAGCCTTCCTGTGCCACACCTATCCTGTGTAAGGTGGGCCACATATGGCAAACAAGCTGCAGGAGGTGTGAAAGGCCTTCCCTGGGGAGTTGCCTCTGCAGGGCCAAGACAGGCTGGGGCCAGGCTTAGCTGTGTTCAGACACAACCTTGGAAGAAGTCAGCAGAGGAGAACTGACCGGAAGGGTTCCACCAGGACCACACAAAAACTTTGCTTCTTGGGGACACACAAGTTGGGACTACTTTCTGTATGCATGGTCCAGTCAAAACAAGGTACAGCAGGCCTCAGGTGGCCCAGTGTCCTATCAGTAGCTCTCAGTACCTCAGAAGATACTGCAGCATTCGTATGTGAAATTTGGCAATGCCTTAATCGGCTCTTACATTATAAAACAGAGAAATTCTCTCTGTGTCTCTGGCTCTGTGTCTCTATTTCTGTCTGTTTTTGGCTTTGTCTCTATCTCTGTCCCTTTCTCTCTCTTTCTTTTATCTCTTCAAGAATTAGAAGCAACTATAAAAAGGACCTCACACACTGTCTATTGAGGGTTCAGGCTATAATAGTGCCTCCTTCTCACCACATCCACTTGATCTTATTACTTCCTAACCTCAAATCTCAGACACTGTAACTACCCAGTTCAGAAGGTCTACTAGCTCTATCTTTGTATTCTCCTGACTGACCTCCCCCTTCTGTCTTGGTTCATTTTAACTGATTCTCATCACAGTAGGTGCAATAAGCCCAACCGCTAGTGTCCTCAATCTGCCCTCACATGGCTGCCAAAGAGCACAGACAAATTTTATGGCAGTGGCCACAGAGATGGCCTAGGTCATCTCCTCTACCAGGCTGGCAGCTATTATCCACTACTGCTCAGCATCCCACCCCCCGAACTCCAACTTTGCTGGCCTCTCTGCTGTACCTTCAGCACCAGGCAGACTTCTGCCACGGCATTTGCAAACACTGCTGATTCAGTCAAAAGAACTATTTCTCCAGATAGCTTCACGGCTTGTACATTCATCTCTGTAGGTCTGTATGCAAACATAATCCTTTCATTGCGGGTTTCACTAGTCACACCACCTACTGCATCATCCCCTAATTCTTCTACTCTTTAACTGCTGTGCCATTTGCCTTGATGCTGATAATTGTCAAACAGAGCTGACATCTGGTTGATTGATCATGTTTCTCTCCTGGCTACCTTCTTAAGGTCTAGAAGCTCTGGACGGGCATGTGTTGGTGGGCTACTGTCTGGAGTACCAGCTTCCACTCAATAGGTGCTCAATAAACCTTTGTTGAATGAATCAGTTCCTCTTCCTTCAGTATGGCTTACCAATATATCTCAACTGAAGAGCTAACCTTGTTTCACTCTTTTTCTCAAATTCAACACCCCCCCCCAAAAAAAGATCTGTAACTATTTGAGACTGACAATACAGAGTTCCCACACATAATCTAGGTGAACATTTTAAGTCATGGCTTAAGGTCAGAATTTCTACAAAATGAGAATCTGTTCAAAATTTAAAACAAAATATCAAATGGTCCTATTTGCTTTAATTAGGAATTAAGGTTATATAAAATAATTGATGTTGTTTCATGTTTTAAAAATATACTCCTAAATAGTTTAAAATCCAGAGGAAGTTGATGAGCATCCAGAAACAGATGTTTTAGGGAATCTTACAGTCTGGATGGAAAAAAATCTGGATGGACTATGCATTGATACAAATAGAAATATATCAAATCACATTTTTTAAAACTGAATTTAATGTTTTTCAAAATGATGGACTAAATTGGATTCTTTAACCAAAATTCTTTTCTTCTTTCATTTAACACATTTCCACATGAAGCGCTCTATGATGCTCACAAGCTCAGTTTGCTAGGCATAAGTTATTTATTATTTTATTTTCAGTGTGAGACTTCTAGATAACATTCTGCTTCTTAAGATCTCTGTTAAGTAAATCTCAAAGTTAAGCTCTACTGGCAAGATGGTGCTATCAGTAATTATTTTAATGCACAATCCTGGTCTTTGAAATTATAAAGAAGCATTAGTCATACTCCAGATCTCTAGAGCAGCAGAGAGAGAGAAGACATGGGAAACTGGTCAACCAGTTGTTATCCAAGACTACATTATTAAATTTCAATAATGGTAACGTGAGTGAGTCTGCACCATTCTCGAGCTGTGGAGGGAGAGAACCAGGCCTCAAAAGGAGAAGATCCCTGCCTGGAAACCAACGCCATGCGTGGGCTGCTTGCTGCCTGAGTGGGGACAGCCACATCCAAGCCTCTCTCCATGAGTCAGTGCCATTCACAGACTACAGGGGGTGGGGGGAACCAGACCTCAGAAGGAGGTGATCCTCACCTGGAAACTGTATCAATTTCATGTTTTCTTGGGTTGGGTTTTATCCTCTTTTGGTTTGTTTGCTTATGTTAAATCTGATGGCAAGAGCAGCTATTTAAAAGATAGCAAGACATGGTAGCTATTTTGGATTTACTATTAGCTTATTTTGAAGTCCTTTATTGCATTCATTGTTTTGTTTTTACTATTTCTACTCTATTCTGTTCCGTTCAATTTGTATTATGTCTGAAGGTATCTGCAGCTATTTTGAAGACAACAAAAGGCATTACGTTAACTATTGCTGATTTTGTAAGTTTTGAAGTCCTGTATCACCTGTACTAGTTTATTTTGATTGGTTTTATTCTGTTTTATTTTCCTTGGTTTTATCCTCTTCAAAATAATAATAAAAAATAATAGTAACATGAGACAAAACAAGCAACACAGGAAAGAAAGTTTTAGAAAAAAACTTGAAAGATAGAATTTTAAAGGGGAAAGAGACTGTAAGACAAGAGCAACCGGTAGATTGAAGACCTGGACAAAGAAGTAGCAGAGAACAATAAATATCCACACCTGAAGGGACTGTTGTAAAAGTGGAAAGGAACATAGAGGATAAAGGTACTGTCAGTCTCGGCGGTCTTAAATAAGACCAATGCTACAATTAGGGGTAAGGGAAAGTGTCAGAAAGACGAACGTTTAGCCAAACTCCATCGTTCTCCCCCTTAACACTTTCTTCTCTGTCTCTCCTCCCTCCTCCTGCCTCTCTCTCTCTCTCCCTCCCTCCCTCCCTCCCCCTTCCTTCTCTCTCTATATCCTCTATCCAACTTTTCTACTTGAAAAATGACTAAAGTGACAGACAGGTGTTCTTCAGAACAGTCAAGGAAGAATTTCTGGGGGTGAAGAGACTCCTCAGCTGCCCCTCACAGGGTTCTTCTTTGAAGAGTGGAGCATTGAGGGAACTCCAGCAGGTGGAGGGTGTGACCTAGTCAGCAGAAAAGCCAGATCCAGGCTGGCAAAAATACCAACTACCTTGTCTCTGCTTAATCCAGGAGCTCATGCCCATCCTGCTCCACAGACTTCTATATAGCTCCAGCCACTCAGTGAAACAAATGAAATGTCAACAGTCCCTGGCCCTAGACAGACAGGCAAGGAGAGAGCAGCATGCTTACACCCTTACATCAGTCCCTCCCTGGACTCATGTTCCTTGAGACCTGCCATTGTGGGTGGCATATCAGTAGTAGAATCAGCAGCAGCTGCCATAACAGATGTGAGTTTCTGTCACCAGCCTTGAGGTTGGCAGAAATCTAAGGCGAGTGCCTGAGTATTTTCCTTAGCATCTGCAAGGGCTGAAAGTGGGGAGAAATATCAGACTTAAGAGCTTAGGAAAGAGAACAGGGGCAGCAGAATTTCCAGCACCATGAATCATATCTGGAGCTGTCACCTGTGAAAAATAACTCCACTGGCAGCTTGAAATACTTTTCAAAGGACAATTCCCTGACAATGTTCTCTTGTTCATAGACACAATTATCTACTTCTTTTAACAATTAATTATGAAGTCATAAATGCTTTTTGAAAAAGATACTAAAAAATTAATTTCAAGCAGCTGGTAGGAAAAATTGACTTACATGTACTGCAAAGCCAGGATTTTACATGAAAATTCTAAATGCATAGCAGAGGAAAACTGGAAAGAAAGTTTTCCTTAGATTGCAGGCTCTAAAGCATTGTCAGATTCATGGGCTTAACTATTTCAGCACAAAAATTCTGCAAGCATCTGCCCTAGCACTTGGGTTTCTTACAAAATGGCATTTCTGTCATAGTGAAGAGAAGGAAATCATTAGGCTGGAAAATTTATTGACTGGAAATGTCTCAATATGTTACAGTATGCCAATGCAGACAGAAATCTCTGCAGGAACAAAAAAAAATGAAACTGAAAATACTATCAAATGCCCCATGGTGGAGCACAAAATTAATTAAGTAAATAAATAACATGAAAGACATGTAGGAAAGATAATAACAGAAATTTTTAAAAATTATAGAACTTCAGAAATCTTGCACTAAATGAAAAAACAACTTAAAATGGAAAAAAGAATCCACTCACATAGCACTAACACTAGGAAATATGCTCATTTCCTTTCATTCTCGAGCCAGGTTTAAGGGAATCAGAGAGGACCAGGAACAAGTGAGGAGAGCCTGAAGCTCCTTGCTGATAATTAGGAGTAAAGGAATGAAGGAAGTGAGACAGGGGAATCATCTAGAGATGTTCCTTCTTCTTGTAGCCCTTCTCCCTATGATCAACAAGCACCACTCCAGTCCAAGCATGGAAGGCTCTGAAAACTCACCACTATTTCTCCCAGTGAGGGAAGCAGAAGCTGAAGATAATGAAGGAAACCATTGTGTTAGGCTGTCTCAAAGCAATTCAATACCAGATTAAGCTGAGGAACAGCAAGGTAAAGAAAAAGTCTGCCACTCTAGAGAATCCCACTCTCTCCTCTGTTTTGATAACAGAATCCTACTAAGCATGTGAAAAACTTCTAGGATTCACAAGGATGTGCTCTTTTGTTGGAGTGAGAGGAAAAGCTTTCACAAGTGCCGTAAGATATATATGTACAACAGGTCTGCAATGTCTAAATGTCCCATCATGAAGCACCTCAGTAAGACAATAAATACTTCATGGTACATACGTGGATACGCTATGCAGTCACTGAACAGCGAAGAACGAAATGTCCACCCCAGGCATGTCTGTGCACAGAATAGAATCTGCCTTATAATAGGTACTAAGCAAAAGATTCAGTGAGCAAAATTAATACAACACTGGGCAAACTTTAGAACATGGGGAAAAATACCAAATCATAAAATAGTATGAGCCCATTTTTAGTCCATGATTTATACAATTTATGTCTTTATACATCTCTTTTCCTTTTAAAAGTAATATATGCATTTGTAATTTATATATGTGTGGAGCACATATATAAGTGCACAGTAATACATGCGTTTGAAATTAATATGTGTGTGTAGCATCTGTAATAGTCTTGTTTGCTGTCATCCAGAACTTTGCTCTACTCTGAAGCATGGCAAGGTGAGATTCCTGGCTCCCTTAATAGTTGGATCGAGTCTTAGGTTTAGTTTGGGGCAATGAGTTGTGTGCCTAAATAATTTGTCTCTTTCAGGCCAGAACTTTCCCGTACCAACACAGGCCTCAGAATTCCCTTTCCCTGCCAAGTTTATCTTGAAAGTATGTAGGTGTTGTGATCTAGCCTCTGATAACCTGTGTCCTAGAGGGACTGTGATGAGCAGATCCCCTGGTCAATCTACAGGGACATACAGTGGGAGTGAGAAGTTAATTTTTTTTAACCAAGTTACTGTGTTTGGGATTGTTACCCGAGCAAAACCTACCCTATTTCTGACTACTACAAAATGTGCATGCACACACATGCGTGCACACACACACACACACACACACACACTTGTATATTCATAGATTCATATACATATATACATGCTTGCATATGTATGTGTGTATATTTATCTTTACATATATACATATACATATATATAAATACATTGTACAGGGACAAACAATGTTCATATAAAATCTAGAAGACTATACAACCATTAGATAAAGATTTTTATCTCTGAAGGTTGGATGGGAAGACTTTTATTACCTATTTTATGTAATTCTCTATTTTGAAAACTAGTTTTGCACTAAATATAGATCACTTTTATAGCCATTTTGATCACTACTTGTGCACGTGTGTGTGTGTGTGTGTGTGTGTGTGTGTGTGTGTGTGTGTTTCCAGTAAGGACTGGGCCCGGGTGACTCACATATAAGGCCATGTCAAACAAACAGAAATTGTAATTTGTATGTCTTTTTCTTCTCTGTCCTTCTTCCCTTGATGTTAGGAACCCTGAGACTCATTGAACTGGGTAGGTTAAGAAGACAAAGTTTTCTCCCCATATTAATCTAGACCAAACTGAGATCAGAAAGATCTGTTTTTCCCTGTACTGCTTTTTTTTTTATTTTTTCTGTGCCTTTCTCTTCTCCAGTCATTTCTATCTCCTTTTTCCTGATCATCACTATATAAAAGATGTGCAAATATTCTAGGCTTCTCTTCCAACTCCATCAAGACTCCTATCAGCTCCTTCTCTAAGCCATTGATTCCCAGTCTCAGCTGTGCATTAGATGTGCAGGTGTGTGAACAAGAGAAAGTGATTGCTATTTTCAGTCACTGAGATTAGGGTGGCACATTCCCCAGCACAAAAGGACTGATATATAGTCCATGTCTTTCCTCCTTAGCATAGCGAAATAAAGGGATCAGTCATCACAGGCATTTTGCTACCTATCACAACTATAAAAACAAAGTTTGACTAGTGATTGTATGTATACTCAAGAAAGCAGGTGGTGTGACATTTACAGTATGCTGTAAAGTATTGTTCTAGTCACTGGAACATTATTATGTATACAACAACTAGTTCAAGTTTAAATTGTAAGATTGGCCAAACTAATGATATGTGTGATGTACAGCCCAGGGGTGACCAGCTAGCCACAAAAAAGAGTCACACTGTAGGAATGCAGATAGGCCAAAACTGTATGAGTTGCCCAAGGCTTAATACTCACGTAGATCCATATCCAACAATGGTTCAGGTTAGGAGGGTCATGGACAGCAGGGCATGCTTTTTATGATGTGGCTGTATCTATATCAAAGGAACCATTTCATACAGAGTAGGGTCAGAGTGCCTAGGAGGAGAAAGGGTTTCACAAGCTCAGAGAATAGCTCTGTGCACTATTTTGTGCCCATGTCACTAATGAGTGTTTGTCTAATACATGTGTGTGAGTGAGTGACAGAAAAATAGAGGTTATGGGTATGCTTTAAAAAGACTTTGTAGGGCCAGGGATTTAGCTCAGCGGCATAAGGGCCTACCTGACAAGCATGAGGTCATGAGTTTGATCCCCAGTACCAAAATAATAAATAGATAATTAAAAAGAGCTTGTAAAGAACATAAATTACAGCAGACTTACAAGTATAATTATGTTTAATTAGAGTACTGAAAACTAAGTGATTAAATATAAACGTCTAGAATTAGATACTTTTCATACTATTTCAAATAAGTATATATTGAACAACTCTTGCTTCAGAATCATATAAATCCTAGCTCTTCAATCCACTTGCTATCGATCTATTGTAAACTTTAGCCTACTCATATGCAGTAGAAGTTAGATGTACCCTTAAAAAAGTTGTACTTAATGAGGTGATGTAGAATTTCATGAAAATAGGAGGAAACACTTTGTGTTTTCAGTATATGTTAGTTCCCTTTCTCCCCTCACCCTCAGGATGCAGAAGTCATTGAAGAGCTGAGGAGAGTATTCGGTCCATACAATGACAAAATCACTGACAACACTGTCAATGATGGCAACACCACTTGTGAGGGCACTTAGCTCAGCAGCCTTTTAAAATAAGTCCATGGAATGAATGGTGTGGCAGAATAACAGAAAGGGCTTCATAATATCCTTACATGGAGAAGTAGAAACACTGGGAAACTCCCTTTCTCCATGATTCTTGCTGAATATGTTGTATGATTTTTTTTGGAAAAGTCTAGACGAATTTTTATCTCATAACCATTTATTAAAATGCCAGTTTTAAGTTTAAAATCTAGATTCTAAATCCTCTAAATGTATTGTAGGCATAGAATTTAGGGAAGAAAAGGTTCATGCTTCTTTTAAGAAAACAAATACTCATATTCTAGATCTCTGAAGTATCCCATTGACCTGCACTCCCCTGCTTTAGAAAGGAAGCAGGAAAAAAAGCTGGGTGAGCCTGAGTAAGTCACATCTCTATGTAAACTCATGGTGACTGACAGCTGCTTCGTGACTGGGTCATTGTGGAAGGAATGCTGCCTGGAGTCTTCAGTCCCACACCTGAATTTCTATTATGTCATCTCATATGCCATGACCTTAATAAGTAGGTCAGTGCCTCTGAGTCCCAAGGTTTGATATCCAATAAAAGAAGGTGAACAAAATTACACCTAATATTTCCTCTACCCCAAACATTACAAAAGAATAAACTTGTTCAAAGTTAAATTTTTGTTTTTTTCCTATTCAGTCTGAATAACTATTGCTGAGATGGCTATCTTCAAATTCCACGTAATTTTCTATTTGCCCTTGCCCTGGCATGCATGCACTGATCTTTTACTTGATATTCAAATTTACTCTCCATTCTTGAAGTAGTTCCATATTCTTGCAATATGTCATCATTTTATGACTGTATTACACTTAAAAAAAAGATTGAAGGGATCAAACTAACAGACAATAATGATGATGATAACAATAATTAAACTAACTGCATAATATCAGGTTTTTATTTAATGCTTATTATGTGCCAGTCTCTGTAATAAGACTTCTTAATCTGTCATCTCAATTCATCCTCACAGGTGTCCAGGTATGTAGATTCTACCATTACCTCCATTTTACAGATAAGAGAAAAAACAATTACTAAATTAGCTCATTTGACTAAGACTACACAGCCTGAAAGTGATGGAGCTCAAAGCTGGAAAAGTCTGATTCTGGAGCTTGCTGCGGTCTTCCTCTGCTGTACTTCGGAACTCTAAAATCTTTCCTTAATGAACCAATGGATAAAAGCCCATGAGAAAGTCACTTTCTTTCCTCTGAAATTCACTTTTCTACACATCAAGTGACTGTTTTATAGAGAGAGAAAAAAGGCAGCAATACAAAGGATTATGAGCAGAAGAAAAACATGAAATGCTGGAGGAGATAAAAGTTGAATATTGCTAAAGCAGAAAGAAAAAGAGAAAAATGGGGCCAGAGGAAAGGGGCAACTGTGTAAAGTAGTACGGGCTTTATTCTGAGAAAGAAAAGCCATTACTAATTCTGAAAAAGAGAAATGACACATGTAAATGTTCTTTTTCAAAGTGTCATG
This sequence comes from Hydrochoerus hydrochaeris, assembly GCA_004027455.1. NCBI lineage: Eukaryota > Metazoa > Chordata > Mammalia > Rodentia > Hydrochaeridae > Hydrochoerus > Hydrochoerus hydrochaeris. Next base: position 78,746 of record PVLA01003062.1, read on the forward strand.
GTCGTAGTCAAATGAAAAATGGATTTCAAGGGAAGATTACAGGCCAGGGGCAATTTGGTACTGGCAGTCATTGTACAGAAGGTTGCCTAAGGATGACAGTGACAATTCAGAGACATGTGAAACGCAGACAAATCACTAGGATGTGATGATTCATTGGGTATGGGAAACAGAGGCAGTTGGCAGGAGGATGTGCAGGGTTGTGCCACCAGATGATGTTGGTGCTATTATAGACAGCTAAATTAGTAGGACAGACAGTCAGACAGGGCTGAGCCCTCGAGGGAGTCCATGCAGAAGATGAAAATGCATTAAAGAGCTTCAACATAAAGATGGAATACCAGCCCTATATGCCTCCCCAAAGGATAAGCAATATACTGTAATTGGTATCACCTGGTCCAATAAAGTCTAGATAGACATCAGTCTCCCACATGGTGACCAAGACCTTCTAATCTTTGTTCTTTCCATGTGCACTTTCTGCATAACCTGCTTCCCCATTGGGTCAATATTACCTAAGCAGCTATACTTGTGACCTGATTGGTTGATCATAGTTTTGATCCATGTTGTACTTACCTCATGGTTTTATAGCCACCTCATGATTTTGCTCTAGAAAACTTCCTCTGTGAAATGTGGCTTTCAGCAACTCACTTTCAGGTCCCCTCTTGTCTCTCAGGAGCTCTCTCTCTCAAAATGTTCCTACTCTTAACCTCCACTTTTCCTTAGAATTCATTCTTCGATTTTGAGGAACACAAACTTGTTGTATCTGATATGTATCAGGTTGGACATTATATTCATTTCCCCTATATCATTGCCATTTACTAAGATAGGAACACTGATGAAGAAGGTGGAAAAGAAAAATAAATTTAGTTGTGGACAAGGTAAATTATCATACCTGTGTAACATTTACATGGAGATTATCAGGAAGAATTTGGAACTTGAGACAAAGATTCACAATGAAAATTAAAAGTTATAAATTATTTCACATCTGTGGAAATGGAGAAAGGTAAAGTAGGGAGGGGGCATGAAATAATTAAATAAATAATTTTATTTATTTTATTAATTAAATTAAATAAAAAAGGGATAAGTTCTTAGAAAAAGTAAAATCCAATCATAGAGGAGAGTTGACATGATCTGAGTACTTACAAGAAAATAATGTGGGAATATATTCTAAATCAACGTGGAAAAAGCTTTGAGGAGAGGGAGGCACTTAGGGAGCACAGTTCTATCAAGCGTTCAAGCAGTCAGACTCTGAAGCGTGTCTTTGGATTCAACAATCCCAAAGCAGTAAGAACTGTGAGGAAAATCATGTGGACAACAGGGACAAGTATGGAAGGCAGAGTGTAACTGGGTCATGAAGAGATGGAAGTGGGAAGGGGGTGCAGGTCAGTACCTCTACACAGTTTCACTGTGAAAGAGATAAGAGGTCAGATGGAGAAGGTGTTTTTTTCATTTGATTAGAGCACACTTACATGCCCATAAGACAGGGCTGGTAACAGAAGGCAAAAGTAAAGGCACAGAGCAGGTAGGTGATAACTAATTCTTCAAAGTTCCAGAGGAAGTAGAAATGACAAGATTCATAGCCAAGGGGAAAGCAAGGATGAAAAAGTCTTCTGATACAACCAGAAAGAATTAGAAAGACGTGTGTCTTTATGTTATAATAGGGCAGTTTTCTGCAATAGCTTCTGGGAACAAACAAAATCAGAGCCTGGCAAAAGATAGTTTCTATGCAGAGATACCTTAGGGATTGAACCTCCTACGAAGTTCCTCAAAGTCCTGGTTTCATTTAAACCCTAAACCAATTACATGTGTGCCTCAGGTAGGGTATAGCCATCACTAATTTAAAAACAAAAATAAGAAATTCTCATGCATAGGTGAGTTTGAGAACTAGTTATCTATTATATGGTTGTTTTGGCCAGATCTTCTATGGCTGGGGCGAAATAACTAATAGTTACAATTTAAAGAAAAGGAGGTTTATTGTGGCTCACACTTTCAGAGATTTCAATCCATGGTTAACTGGTGCCAAAGCAGAAACATCATGGTAGAAGTGTGCCACAGATGAATGATCAACTCATGTTACCCAGAAAATGGAGGGCAGAAGAACCAGAGAGGATGAATCCAGTACTCAGATATAGTTCCCACGGTCACACCCCCATGACCCACAAGGACACACCCAGAAGTGTGCTTTATTAACTCCTAGGTCTCTATCAAACCAATCAAGTTGACAACCAAGATTAGCCATCACAATGAGTTAACATTTATCATTAATAATTAATTACATATATTTAGATCCAAGAAGAACTTAAGAGAGCCTTCAATATTGTCTTTTCCAAATCAACAGCACATCTGCAAATTTATACAGGAAGTGGAATAACAAATATTAAGAGTGCATTACACATAGAAAGTAAAAGCATAACTCTGGTAAGATTGTCTATGTGTATGAGTGAACTGTTTCAAGATATATTGAGCTGATCAAGATGTAAAATGTTTTTCTTATTATGATTCAAATTCAAGAAAGTTTGAAAAACAATTTAAATAAATTCTTTTTACAGATAAAGAAACTGAGGACCAGATAGATGAAAAGTCTTAAAATCATACACAAACAAAATATAGGAAACTAGACTAAAATTTAGGGTTTTTTTTAATACTACTTATTCCAGGGCACTATATTAGTTTCCTGTCACTAGGACAAAGCACCTGACACTTCATGGAGAAGTTTCTTTTGGTTCATGGTTTTAGAGTTTAGTTCAAGCTTGGCCATCTCCAAGGCAGAAATGACTCAGTGTAAGGATATGGCAGAAGAAAGCTGCTCACACCATCACAGTCAGAAGAAGAGTGAGAAGGAAGGAGCTGGGGACAAGAATCCACTTTTCTGTCCCACACCCTCAATAATCTACCTCCTCCAAGCAGGCCCTAGCACCTCATAGCACAGTTAGCTAGGAACTCATCAGTGGATGAATCCACCTCGCTTACAAAAATCCCACCTCTAAACACATGAAACTTTTGGGAAACATTTTAGATCTAAATCATAACTGATCCCTGATGATTCTGTTTCCTGTGTGTGTTGGTTTCTCAGCACTATTATAAGCTCCCTGAAGGACATGATTATGTGTTCATATCTTTAGGCTTACTCATGCTGACCAATTTCTTTGTTTGTCACTCCATCTGTTGCCTGTGGGGTTTAATTTTCTTCTTGTTGAAGGACTTTTTCAGTGAAACTCTTGTTTACTCTGTTTTGGAAAATGGTTTGTTTCAACTTCAATTTCAGTGATAGTTTAGCTCAAGGATTTGTAAACTATACCGAGTGTAAGCAACACCTGGAGAAGTCGTTAAACTGAAGAGTGTAATTCAGCATGACTAAGATGAACTCTGCAATTTCCACTCACTTCTGGATGCTTCTGATGCTGCCAGGCCTTGGGCCACAGTGAGAGCAGCAAGGGTTTAGCAGATACAGAATTCTACATTAACACCTATTTCCTCCCAGCATCCTGGTGATATTTTTTTTCCTCTGACCTCTACTACTAGAGAGAAATTCTACAGCAGACCAATATTTGTTTTTAGGAAAACTCTTGCTCGCTTCAATTATTTTAAAACTTTTTCTCTTAGTCTCTGATGTATTACAATTTTGTTATGATGCATCTAGATTTATGTTTATTTATCCTACTTGTGACCAGTTCATCAGCTCTGGAAATTATCGGTCATGGCTCCGTATAATGTGGTGTATGGTTCTTACATTCTAGCATAGGGAGACACACAAATAAGCAATACTCATAAATAAGTAACATGATAAATTAGATGACAGCTGCTACGGGAGAAACAAAAATGTTACATGGATGGAGGAAGGAGGTACAATTTCAAATAGGATGGCTAGGACTCCCTGGGAACCTAATATTCTAGCAAGTTTTCTATCACTGAGCCACATAACTTGACACAAGAATGTGACATCCTAGTAAAGACATGGAGGCCACTGGGATACAGAGTTCCAGGCAGAGAGAAGAGCAAGGCAAATCATCTAGCAGAGATTGGATGGGTGAAGACAGGAGAAGAAGAATCACATGGGAGGCCTGGCATAAGGAATGAAAGACATTACAATTCCCAGAAAGTTTGAATTTAATGGGAAAATCAGGTTAGAATCACTGAAGACAGTGGTGCAGCAGCGCAGCAGCAAATGCTTAACTATGGAGCACTAAGAGTGTTTGCATCGTGGGCAACAGGAAAAGCAGAGATGGAATTGCCCCGGCATAAACGCTTCTCTATGAAGTCCACACAGTCTGCATTTTAATGTCCATGAAATGTTACTGGGTAACCAGGATACTCATCTGGAAGTGGAAAAATAATGCTTGAAGGAGGCAGGTCTGCAAAATAAAAGTCCACTAATGAATTTGAATGTCCCTTAAAGGAGACTTCTATAGCTGATTCTTCTTAAATGATGTCCCTCTAAAAATTCTGTGTCCTCATAACAAAATGTGGAGCATGGTTTAACCAGGCAATAACAGCTTCGTTTAATTTTCTCTTCAGTTTCTAGGATAAGAAGCAAATGTGTTAACCACAGTGAATTCACTAGCAAAGCTCTTTTGGCTAATGGAATATCGCTGCTCCCACATATGCTATTCATCTTTTATGCTCATTCTATTGGTCCTATTTGCATCTTTTATTGCAAGTTATCATAAATCTGTTTAGAAGAGAAGTTGCACAATACAAAAAAAAATTGATCTCTAGAAACCTAAGCTTGACTTTCATGAGAGTCTCCAGGAATACCTGAGACCCCTGAGAGACCTGTGGGCACCTGTAAAACCAAGGCTATAACATCATAATAATATTTAGGAAATTCACTTTAAAGTTGAAGGATTTGCACACTAACGGGTCTGCCTTTCTCTTGCTCTACTTCTGGCTCCAGGACACGGAATAAAGACAGAAATATCCTTACTTAACTCCACAATAGCCCCTGGGGAAACAGGCCAGTTGCCCATAGCCATCTCCGTCATTTTGGTGTCCACACATTCCTCAGCCCCCACCCCCACCCCATCTTGCTTCATAACTAAATTAAGTCCTGGTCACTCCTTTTGCTCTTTGGCTCATTTCTTTGCTGGATCCTCCCCAGTATCTCATCTGCCTTTACTCATAGCTGTTTGCCAAATGGATGATGCAAGAAACCCTTACTTTGGAACCAATTCCTTAAAGGCTTAAGTCCAAGTCTGGACTGTGTCTATGACCTTGGTCTCTAAGCCTCATTTCCCTCACCTATTCAGCAACACTAAAAACAAAAATGTGGGTGCCAATAGTACTTACTCTATGGGTAAAATCCCATTGAATAATAAGATGTGGAAGAATTTTGCAACTGTGAAGATTAAACTCACAGTTTCCCCAATTTTAAATTGCTTCAAAATCTCTCAGGGACTTTGTATAGCAAAAAAAAGGGCAGATAATAAATATAATAAATAAGAAGATTCAATTTGTTGGGAAATATTAAGTGGAAAGTTGAAATTCAAAGCATAAAAGCTGAGTGTAGGGAAAAGATGCCTTTAATTAGGGTGGTAATAACAAGAGAAGGCAATATCTGAAAGCAGTTACAACCCAAATGCCCATCAATCAAGGAATAGATAAAAACAGACATGGTATTTTTATACAATGGAGTACTATTAAGTCATTAAAAATGATAAACTTGAGACTTCTATAGGTAAATGGATTCAAGTTGAGACCATACTCGTATGTCAAATAAATCAGACATGCATGTGTAAACATCATATTGTTTCCCTGATGTGAAAAACTCAAAGAGTAAATAAATTCTAAAATGTATAATAGATGTCATGAAATGGGAAGAAATTGTTCAAAGGGAAAAAGAAACTGGAATGGATGAAAGAGGAAAGGACAGTAGGGAAAAGGGAAAAATGCAAGTCAGTCACACTATTAGCATCTCTTAGTTCATTAAAAAGGAAGGTTTGTGCTAATATTGGAGACATTTTTATGCCCTATCGCATATCCTGAGCAACTACTTTAAAGATAACATGCGATGTATTAACTATTCTTATTCTCTTATTATTTTATTATGAAATTGTTTTTCCTTTTTTCCATAAAATAAAAAAAAGAGGTGATCGCCATCACATATGAGGGGAAACTGCCCAGAAATAAGAGGAAGCACAGAAAGCCTACAGAGAGAGAATGAGGACTGCATGCACAAACAAGACCAGAATACACTGAGGAGGAAAGATGCAAGAGACAGGCAGAAAACAGTATCAAGCCCTCTGGGACATGGGAGGGAGAAGTCCCAGAGTAACTTTATGTTTGCCATGGCTATTTGACTGAAGTGCTGATATTTTCCTGGGCTAGAAGCTGAGAAACCATTTAGGGAACTCTGGCAATAATCCAAGTGAGCAAATCCAAGAGGAGAGAGTGGCTGAAATCTAGACCTGTGCTGAACACCCAGCCAATCAGATTTGCAGATGAGTTTTGGAAGGAAGAGGAAGAGAAAGTAAGGTCAAAATGACTCAAAGGATAGGAAAACCCACCAGCTCAAAGACTTGTGAGTAGTGATTGTGTGAGTTGCATACATTTTGGAAGAATTAGAAGTTTAGCTTTAAACAAACTGTTTTAGACAAATTTCATTTTACACAAGCTTTTTTTTGCTCACTTGATCATGCAGGAAAATGCCCACATCTTAATTAGATATCTTACTGAAATTGTACACAACGAATACTAGAGTGTTTTCCACCAAGATAAAAAAGAAGCTTTCTAGATACAGCTCTGAGTAACCACCACCCCAAATGTTAACTGGGATTCTCGTGTCCCTCACCATGGATTAGTTTTGCTGTTTCTGAATTTCTTGCAAATTTGGAATCAGACAGTATGAACTCTTTTGCACCCGGCTTTCCTTTTCATTCAATATTCACTTTGTGAGGGACTGGTACTTTGTTAAATATAGCAATGGTCCGTGTATTTTTTCACTGTTGTGTATTATTTCATTGTTTGAATACACCACAAATTACTCATCCATTCAATTATTAATGGATTTTAATTTGGGACTATTACTGATACTACTGCCATAAACACTCTTGTACATCCTTTTGTGGCACACATGCATTTCTTTTGAGTACACCTCTCTCTGTACATACATCTGCTGTATCCTTTCATGTGGGACCTAGCCACCATGCTGGGAGAAAGGCTAAGAAGTCACATAGAAAGGCCTATGTTGAATAGGATAAGGTTGTTAACAGCCCCAGATGAATTTGCGAGTGACAACCAGAGCCAACCTGTAGGTCATCTGGTTAATCAATCTTAGACCTGGATTTCCAGTTTAATTAAGTGATCTCACCTGATGCCATGTGCAGTAGAAACGTATTGTCCCCACTGAGCCCTGCCCAAACTGCAAAGTTTTGAGAAAGTATTTTAAGCACTAAGTTTAAGATGTTTTGTTATGTAGTAACAGATAAGTAAAACAGCTTCCTGTATTTTATTGATTTGTAGAAATTATTATATATAGAGGACATGAATCTTTCATTATATATGGATTACTATTTCTTTCTCTTAATGATGTCTTTTGATGAAGTTATTAACTTTAATTAAACATAATATCAATATTTCCCTTCTAGTGTTCTAAGGGAGACATCACTTATCCCAACATTACTAAGCTACAGTATATTTCTATGTAATTTTCTGATGTTTGATGGTTTTACCTTTCACATTGAAATGCAATATACACCTGGAATTGGTTTTTCTTACTGTGTGAGTTGAGATTCCATTTCCTCCATACAAACAGACAATTTACTAGCACGAATTAATAAGATGTCATCATCTTGCTGTACTAAAATATCGCTTTTGTCCTGAACCAATTAATTGCATATTTGAGAGTGGGTTTCTAGACTTTCTGTTCAACAGGTTAACTTTAAGTTTTCTGTTAGATCAGTTAAACAGATAGGTCAAAAAAGCAGCTAAATATGTGAATTTGAAAAGAGAGGGGCACAAGATGGAGATACAAATTTAGAGGTCTGATGTGTAAAGTTTTTCTTTTAAGCTTTGAAGCTAGATGAAGGGTTATAAGTACAGGTCAGAGATGAGACCAAGAACTGAACCCTAGCACACTCCAATATTAAGAAATTGGGAAAAAGGGAAGAGCACAAAAAATGAAGAAGAAAGTATATAAAAGGCAAAATGGGGAATGTTCTTTACAAAAGACAAAATAATCAACTATGTTGATGTTTCTGGTAAGTTAAAGCAGCATCAGAACTGAGAATATACTGTTGGTTTCATCAATGTATAGAAGATTGTGTCTTCAATGAGAAGAATTCATAAGGTGCTTCTTAAGAAGACGAGTGATAAAAGCAAATGCCTGAACAAAACAGGGAAAGAGTAATTAGATACTGGGTTTTTAGATAATGTTGCAACTAAAAGTTTTATTGTAGATGAGGAACAGAGTTGCTAACTGAAAGTATTGGGTCTGTCAAAAGTTTTTTTGTCGTCATCATTATTCTAGACAATGGAGGAAATAAAATGATGCAATGGAGGGGAAATCAATGATGCAAGGAAGATAATCTATACATAAGCACCAATCACTTTTCAAAGCTAGCATCTCTTCTCCATGGATGGTGTCCTGAAGACACTAGCTCGCAGGTAGTAATTAGTCCATGATTTATAGGCAGCATTAATTTGAACTTCGGTGGAAACAGTCCTTCACTATAATTAGGAGAACTTCATCATACCTTCAGTTTCCTCAATCATATCTTGAGTTATTTTGTGACAAATCCAAGATAATTTTACTGGTAAACAATTCAGTATGCTGCTCCAAAATATTGATTCTCTTTTTAAAACGATAAGTACAACACTACTCTTACAATTTAAAAAAATTAGCCATAATTCCTTTATTTTATTATGTATTCAGGGTTCAGATGCCTCTAATTGTCTCATCATTACTTTTTATGTATAATTTTTTCTCTACTTTGTAATTTTTTCCATTTAGTATTAAAGTATGGAAACCATTCCATAGTAGTAGAGAGGTATTTAACAGATGTTTACTATAAATAAAGCATTGAGGCTTCCTTACACGAAAAGAATGCTGTGGATTTAGCTCAGTGGCATAAGCACCTGCCTGGCAAGCGCAAGGTTGTGAATTTGATCCCCAGTACCACCAAAAAAAAAAAAAAAAAAAAAAAAGAAAACAAAAAAATGCTGCTTTAGCAAGACATGGATTTAATTGTCTCATAGACAGACTACTCAGAAGATTCTAAGAGACTCACTTTCCATTCTGTTGGGAGTCACTGAAGCTAGAAATTGACCACAAATGCAAGGCTGGGGCATGGCATTCCCAAGAACAAATAACCCCCAGGGCAAGCCATGTGAGGAAGCTGCTTTAGCCCAGAGAACACCTAGCCCCAAGACAATCCAAGGGTGTCATGTGACATTAAGTTGCTAAATTGGAGAAATAAATGCCCCTGCAGTGAGAGAGTAGTTCCCTTCCCCCCATCCAGGAGAGTAAGGGCTCCATTTGACCCCAGTTTTGTCTCTTCTTTATTTTCTCATTCTTTCACAGTCCTTCATCCAAGGAACCCCAAAGGCTGTGTGGGTCATGGCACCATTTCAAGGAGGAAGAAGCCGTGTCATGACTGACTCATGAGTCAAGACTTCCTTTCCTTGCTGGTAAAAGGGCAGGGAGGCAGAAAAGAGAAAGAATAGAGGACCAGATAAAGGAGCAGCACTCAGTACTCATGGAAAGCTAAAAGTCAAGTGGAAAAGACAAATAGTTACCATTCCCTGGCTGCCATTTTGTATTTATGATATCTCTCAGTGATTTTATTACCATTTTGTTAATGCAAAGCCCTTCCAGATGTTGCAGGTCAGAGGTAGCTGAAATTTACTTAAGCAACCCTGGCACTGATTATCATCTTGGGGGAAAAAATCATTTACTTCTCTAGTTCTCAGTAAATAAGGTCTAAAATGCACAAAAGATATTGTGAAATGGAAAAAAATTGTTCAAAAGGAAAAAGTAACTAGTTTGGGAAAAAGGAAGGAAAGGAAAAGAAAAACATACAACATGATTATACTACTAGTTTCTCTTAGTTCATTGAAAAGAAAGGCTCCTTCTAATATTGTTTGGAGAACTTTTTATTCCCATATCTTGTACTCTGAATAACTACTTTAAAGATAACAACACACAACATAAGGATCCAAGCATGGTAGCACATTCCTCAAACCCCAGCACTCTGGAGGCTAAGGCAGAAGGGTTATAAATTTGAGTTCAGCCTGGGCAACTTAGCAACATAGTGAGATCCTGTCTTAAAATTTAAAATGAAGAAAATGGGCTGGAGAATAGCAGTGCAAAGGCCCTTAGTTCAATATGCAGTACAGTACTGCAAAAATAAAGAAATAAAAATTGAAAAGCTTCTGTATAGCTTCTGTACTTCCTACACACAGTGAAGAAAATCTACAGAATGGGTAAAACTTTTGTCAGCTGTTTATTGATAAGAGGACTAACATCTGGAATATATATAAAGAACTAAAAAAAAATTAGATCCCCAAAATAAAAGACCCAATCAAAAAATAGGCAATTGAAAGGAATACACATTCCCAGAAGACATATAAATGGCCAATAAAAACAAAAAAAAATGTTCAGTACTTCTGGCCACTAGAGAGATGCAAATAAAAACTACATGGAGACACCATTTTATCCCAGAAAGAATGACCATCATCAAAAATCCAAATAATAGCAAATGCTGTCAAGGATACGGGAAGAAAGAAATTCTTTTGTTGGTGGGAATGTAAAGTAGTACAACCACTATTTAAATCACTATGGAGATTCCTCAGAAAGTTAAAAATAGAAATTCTATTTTATCCAGCTATCTCCCTTCTGGATATCTTCCCAAAAGAGTTAAGGTTATCATAATATAGGAATATATGCATATCTATGCTTATAGCAGCAGAATTTCTAATAGCTCTATCTTGGAAACAGCATATATATCCATCACCGATGAATAGATAAAGAAAATATGGTACTTATACACAATGGAGTACTACTCTGCCATAAAGAAAGACAAACCTGAGGTACTCATTGGCAAATATATGCAATTTAAGAACATAATGTGTTTTTTTTTTTTTCCGGGGATCGAACTCACGACCTTGCACTTACCAAGCAAATGCTTGAACTGCTGAGCTAAATCCCTGGCCCTTAAGAACATAATGTTAAGTTAAATGTCAGGCTTAAATGTCACACAAGCTTAAATATGACATAATTTCTCTAATGTGAAAAGCTCAAAATGTAGCCATATGGATGGATTTATAGACAGCAAAACAGAAGACAAGTAAATAGGAGGTAGAAAGAAATTTAAATAACTCCTCAAATTACCTACACTATTGTTTTGAAACTATTTTGAGATAAATGTTAATTTGTCTCATTTATACTATTAGTTTCTTTTATTCATTGAAAAGAAAGTTTTGTCCTTTTATTAGTTTGTTTCTTCTTTGTAAGAGACATTCTTTTTGTTTATCACTTATATTCTGAGTATTTTGGCCATTCTTATATGATCAGATACAGTGTATTAATCATTGGTATTCTCTTATTAGTTTGTTATAATATTTGTATTATTTTTCATAGAAGTAGAAAGTATTTTATATTTCCTTTAAATATTTATTTTTATTACATTAAATAAAACTTTAAAATTTTTTTAAATAAAAAGGATTTTCCTACACTTAGCTACTCCAGATCACGTTTTTATCAAGCTTGTGAAAGTGCTTTCCTTCTTTCTGTAGTTCTGAACTTGCTGTGAAGATCCTAATTACCCAGCTTTACTCTTTCAATTTCCTCACTAAAGAGTCTTAGGTATCATATCTCTGCCAACAAAGCCTCTGATTACTAAATTCTAGCTTTTCATTTAGAACTGCTGAATTGTACAGTTTCTGAAGCTGCGTTCTTTTGTCCCTATACTAAAATCATGAAACTCACTCTTCCAAATGTGACTGATCTAGATTTGAGAGTTCTTGAGTCCTGTTCAGTTTCAGTTTTTAACATGTCCTCTATTCTACTGCTTTTGAAAAATAACCATAGTGTTTTTCCTTTATACTGGTGCCCTTCTTAGAGTCTACACTTAATGTCTTTAGAATAGTCCATCTTACACAATCACAAAGCTCCTCTTTGTTCTTCCATGGCAGGCTGGACAAATGCCTTACACATGCATTTCTTTAATTTTAGTATATGGAAAATGCAAAAGCACTTAAGGCTCCATATGGTTTCTAACTCTGAGGAAAAACAAAACTCACTTCTGAAAGCTTAGTAGGACAAACTTCAGTCCAGGGTCATACAACTGTGAGGAGCTACAGCATGTAAGTCCTGCCTGGGAATAGATTTGAGTCATAGCAATAGTCTTGTGATCTTACTCAATCGTTAGTGGCTTCATCTGAAAAAACAAGAGAATTGAGTTATATTCTCTATCAGATCTCTATCTCTTCTCCAAAATGTCCTTGTTTCTTAATGAAAAGAAAATTTCTAGGCATCACATGTTCTTTAGCTTATCACTTATAAATCACTGAAGCATTGTAGAAAAACAAAAGAATCCTAAGATCTTCGTGTACATACAATTTTTTGAAATCTACAAATCAAAAATACTTAATTGTTACTGTTATCATGCACCAGGTCTGCAAAAGAAGTATACTTCTTATTAAAATGTTAAATAAGTGAAAGGAAATCATGGCTCTAAAATCAAAATTAAGAAATGTCATTTTGCAGCTATTTTAAAAGATCTGAAAGAAAGAAAGAAAGAAAGAAAGAAAGAAAGAAAGAAAGAAAACCAAAGTCCTCCTTCTAAAAGAAGGAAAAAGGAAAAAAAGATACAAATTTGTGTGTGTGTGTGTGTGTGTGTGTGTGTGTTAGCTAAAATGACTATACTACTAATTCTATTAGTTCTTGGAAAGGAACAGTTACTACTCACATGATTAGATCAATTTTGTATGTCTATATCTGGTAATCTAATCAATTCTTTTGAAAGTAACAATATGCAATACAAAAACCATTATTAAATTCCTATCATCATGTTTTAAAAGCCTATATTGTTATTGCTTTGGGTTTGGTGGTGGTGGTGATTGGTTGTCTCTTTTGCTTTTTTTTCTTTTCTGTGTCTTTTTTCTCTTAAATAAATTTTTAAAAAGTCCCCCTTCAGACTACCAAAAATATTGACTGCTATTCTTTCTGGTATTTGATTATAATCAGTTAAGAGCTTTTCTCCCCAGGGGCAGTGGCAAGTTCAATAGTCTTCAGAGCCAAACTGGTAACATAAAGGAATGAAACATGCTGGCTTTTATTCTCTCAAAATTGACACGTACTTTACACACAGACAAGGGATTCTCTTCATTTTCACAAAGAAGTAGGCTTTCTCCTGTTTCATGAAACATTTAACACCATAGGTTTAGCTTTTCTTTTTTTATTTAGTTGTTATTAGAGAAAAATATTCCTCAAAAAACAAAGGTATAAATTTAATAATAAGTAGTAACTTCCTCATGCTATTCTTGATGTCAGAGCAAAAATCCCATTGAGTGATAGGGGATCCAATAGACTGAACAGGACTCGCCCACTCAGGGAGGGAGAGAGCCAGCCCACGCTGACTCTGACTTCACTGGAACACAAGATTACTGCTATAAAATTTGTTTGGATTTTTTATAAACCAGAAGTAAGTATTTTTAGGTGGAAACCCTTTCCCTCTGGGGTTTGTTTTCTTTTCAGTATCATGCAAGCCAAACAAAATGTGTTATATGCCATTATGAGTCTGTTTTGGAAGAATAATCTTGAGGTTTCTTCAATGAGAAGAATAAAATGGATCATTGATTGAGATAGGAGTCATAGCATGAAAAAAGTGAAAATGAGTGGGGTCGAGGAGAAAAAGTAAAAGAAAAGGAACCAATGAATTGTTGTGGTACCCATCACAAATGAATAATAACCTTGTCCACCTTGGACAAATGTAATTTTTACTTCTCTGTTATACTCCAGTAAAGATGGAGAAAATAGTTTGAAAGTATCAAAGATTCTCATGCACATCATGGTCACATCCTAATTCTTTCATTGACAGTCTCTTTCTTCTCAATAATAATTGGTGATAAGCCATCAAGATGTACTAAAACTTACATTCCAGATATTGGCTTAGGGCTTCATATGGTTCATTTCACTTACCCTTCAGTCATGCAGCATGACCTTGACCTAAGATTCAAACCTAAGGCCTCTAAGCTATATCCACATGATGCCATTTGCCAGAAGACAGTAGCAAAGTTGGGTGACTTGTGGTTTTGCAAAAGCCCCAGTGGATAACCGTGGGTCTTGACTGTCTTTGAAGATATCTTCCTTTCTAGATTAAAAGACAATTTGATCAATTCATTTGAGAAGAGAAAACTTTCCAGAAAGTTTCATTACTCCAAACTATAACTGAACAATTTAGCCAACACAATAAAAAATGAGAAAACTAACATAACCATGCCTAAAAAATAGATTCCTCCACTCTGAGCCACTCCATCTAGAGCAAGAGCAAGCCAGACACAAAGCAAAGAGAGAATCCTGGTGCTTTCCTGTGGAGAAGGACCACTCAGCTATTCTGGAGAAGAGCTGGCTGAGGGCAGTCCATCCATGCAGGAGTACAACTGAGGAAGAAAGGCTCTGAAGTAGGATTTGTGGCTGGAACTGCCTCAGTGTTCACCAATTCTATTTTCTCTGGATACAGAAGATAAATTTATTTACCAGCATCCCTTGCTCTGTATAATAACAGTTATGGTTAGGATGATATTTCCTGACTCAGCCTTTAAATCTCCTAGGAGACTCTTAGCTCACACCTTGATCATTTTTCAGCAGAATCAGAACTGAAGAACTCCACCATCACAAAGCCACATGAAGCAGACATCTGGGTTCCTCTGTTGCCACTCAGAGGAGAGCCATTACTAGGAAGGGTGCCTCCACAAGAGTTGGTAACTCAGACCATGAAGTTATGTAAATGAGCTACAGAACTTACTGTTTTTAACCACTAAGACAAGTTATGTGTGAGAGTAGTTATCAGGCACATCGTATCGGGTTCTCAAGAAAACTAGAGTGGCTTCCTCTATGTCTCACCAAAGTTCCAGTTTGCAAAACCTTTTTTCCTCTAGAAATTATTAAAGAGCACAGTTTTAAATAGGTTGCTAGAGATGCCCCAAGAAAAACCTGTTGAAAATTCCCTTGTCTGCATAAAAAGTCAACTTATCTCCTGAAATTCCAGAGAAGTCTTCCTGGCTACATCCAAAAACACAAAGTTTCTGCACACAAACAGCAAGTAACCAGGAGTCTACTGATAACTATGGACATGCTGAGACCTCAGCTTCTTCAGAGAGGGAACCTAGTTTATGTATATCATTTTTCTGGATGAGAGTTTTAGCCAGTGGCCAAATTTGGATGGCTTAATAAAGCCCATGGATAGCCACAGCAATGAATGTTTCAAGAGTTCTTGTGAAGAGCAAGGTTTGTACATTT
Organism: Hydrochoerus hydrochaeris; assembly: GCA_004027455.1. Classification (NCBI taxonomy): domain Eukaryota; kingdom Metazoa; phylum Chordata; class Mammalia; order Rodentia; family Hydrochaeridae; genus Hydrochoerus; species Hydrochoerus hydrochaeris. The sequence goes on from PVLA01003062.1 coordinate 94,197, forward strand.
ATGATTTGTGTTTCAGACACTATACAAACCCAAAGTGAGATTTTTAAAAAGTGTTATGAGGTTCAAAATTAGTTTGCTTGAAAGGCACTGCTTTTAAATGTTTATATAATCAGAATTTTTTGTTTTGGATTTTGCAAAGAAAAAATCAGGTAATTTCAGTGAGTAATTATCACATGAGTGATCTTTGTTCAGCTAATTCATTTATAAAAAAACAATATGCAATTATATGAGAACTCCTTGGAAATACAAGAGAAAGTAGAACAAACTTGTATTCAATTTTCCCTTGCAAGATTTCACTTGACTCCTCTTTGGTGATCTCACCAGTAGCATTTTTGCTCTGCAGGTGTTCAATTGTGTAAACAGAAGTGTATGACTCTAAAGTAGAATCAGGCTTAGTTTAGAGGATGTGGATGTACCAGGTCATCTTTGCAAAATAGATTTACTGAACACGCTAAGATAGTCTCTTCCTTGCTATAACTGAATGAGCTGAATATATCATTGGACATTGTCATCTGGACTGCAGTTATAATGTATTAAAAGCAAAGAAAAACAAAAATTATCTGAAGAACATGCAAGATTAAAATGCATGATATTTTCATCTCCATATTCCTGGGTGATTTGCTGCTGATAAAAATTAGGGACATTTCCAAAGAAAGTCAAGAAATAAATTGGTTTTCTACTTTTCCTCTTTGAAGAGTTTATATTCAGTTTATGCCTTTTGATGAAATCTGCAATAGATTTCTCAGGAAAAGAAATCTTTTCTTCCTGATCCAGAGAATTTAAATCTTCTTTTTTTAGTGACACCCTATTCAGAGGAAACAAGATTCACAGCTCACTTAACAAAGTTATTCTTTTTAAACTTTTAATGGAAAACACAGTGATAACACCACTAGATAATTTGTGGGAGATTATGCACAACAGTTTGAGCAACAGGGCATGGATAATTCAAAGAACCTGAACACGCACACACACACACATAGATACAGGCTTTTAAGTTTAATTTTTGGAAAATGACAAAAATATTCCTAATATAAAATATATAACTCTATAGATTATTTGGTTTACTATCTAGCAGATAACAAAATAATCATAGTATATTTAAAGTAAGAGGAATTTATATTTAAAAAGCAATAACAGTAGCAAATAAAAATTAACAACTAAATACCACCCTAATGACATACCAACAATCAGTTTCTGTCCAAAAAGTGCACAATTTTCCCCATTCATGGGTTTTCATGACAGTGAGATCTCTGTTGTATCATCAACATTACAGGACAACTGAGTTTCTAAGGACAATAACAAATTCAGGTCCATAATAAGCTCTAGTAATTTACCAGTTGCAGTGTGTGAATATTAAAAGCTAAAGACTGGCGTAAAAGAGAACTTTCAGAACTGCTTCAGAAAGCAATAAACATAAAGAGATATGTGTGCTTGAAGCAAAGGGTAAATATTTTGAGAGTACTTAATGATAATATACCTTTTACTGTAATAAACTTTTTAAAATGTAAACACTCACTATACTTTTTCACCACACCTTATATACCCAGGAATAGGATGATTAGGTTACAGATTATGTGGACACTTATTTTAACTATATAACTCTCTGATTTCTCTCTGAAATGTTCACGCAGAGATATTTGTCTGGCAATGCAAGGGCTACTTTTTTTATCTTTGCTGAGAGTGGACATTAACAATTTCTTAATCGTTATCAATCACCCAGGTATGAGGTATCGTCTAGTTCTTTTAATTTGTATTACCATTAATCAGTAAGTGTGAGTACCCACATAAGTCATAATAATTGATTCACAATAAACATTAACTATTTGGCTTAATCACTGAGGTCCAGTGAGATTAATTCCTTTTTTTTCAATTGTCCACTCATGTACTTTGTCATTTTTTTTTAAATTTTATTTAAAGAGGAAAAAAGCAAAACAGAAAAAGAGGTAGAAACAATACAGAATTTCAGGGAAAAAAAACAGTAAAAAATTGCTAGTTAATAAATTACATATTGTCTTGTTAGACATAGTTGTTCAAGTTACAAAGTTAAAGCATATAGAGTGGACATGCAAACAGTGAGGCTGCAAACAAGTTCAATGATCCAAAAACAACTTAGCAACATGGTTATCAATCCTACACACTTAAACATAAATGCAGTTATATCCTTTAGAGCAATTTCTGTGCCTCCTTTTAATGTTTTTTAATTTTTTTATTTCCAGAAAATCAAAAGCATGAAAAGGATAGAGATAACACAGAATTCCAAAAGAAAAGATAAACAATAAGAAATCACTAGTTAATAAATTACATATTGTCCTCTTAGAAATAGTTGTTCAAGTTACAAAATTAAAGCATACAAAGTAGATAGTCAAACAGTGAGAGTATAAACAGCTATGCATGCATGAATCTCTACAAGTATTTCTTTCTGTATTAGAAGGAAAAACAAAACTTAGCAAGACAAAACAAAACAAATTCCTATAAAAACATGAAACCATAAAGTCATATAAAACCACAGTACAAGGTGATCTACAATGATTGCTGTGTTGTTTCTTATTATCTTCAATAGAATTGTCTATATCATCAGGCACAAATGAATATAGCAGTATAATTGAATATAGCAGTACATAACAATATTAGTAAAAATAAAACACTGTAGACAGTATAAAACTTCAAAGGCAGGTAATAATCAAACCATAGTGGATATTCTAGTAGATCTTGTCATCTTAAGTGCAGTTGCCTATACTCTCAGACTTGATATTATCAATCATAACAGCTTTGAATGAAATCTATCAATACAAAACAGCAATCTAACAAACCAGATTCAATTACGATCAGTCATGGTAAAACAGTGTAGGTTTTACAGAGCTTTAGATTAAGTTAATAGGAAATTAAGGATGATTACCATACTATATCCTGTTAGTTTTGGGATTAGTGTCTGTGCCCTCAAATCTAGTACAGGTAGAATGACTGGAACAGAATATAATACATCTAAGCAGAGTAGTGTGAGTAATGTGGGTTTTAAATACTGGGGCACTATTAACAATATAGTGTATCAAGGCCATCTATGTTAGAGATTCTAGCCATCCTACTCTGCCTCATTTCTGCTATGCTATTTTTCTGCCTGTTTGTCTAGCTTTCTCCTTCATTCGACTGCCTGCCCCACTCATTGAGGCGTTTCTGCCACTGTTCCTAAAATCCTGGTATTTTTCTCTCTCTCTCTCTAGAATGTCCTTCAGAATTCTCTGTAGGGTTGGATTGGTGGTCACAAACTCCCCCAATTCCTCTTAGTCATGGATGCATCCTGTTTCTCCATTAATTTCAAGTGACAGTTTTGCAGGATACATCAATCTGGGATGGAGGTTATTTTCTTTCAGGGCTTGGAAGACTTCGCTCCAAGCTCTTCTTGATCTAATGGTCTGTGTCAAGAAGTCAGCTGTGATTCTGATGGGCTTACCTTTATAGGTAATCTGTTTCTTTTCTCTGACAGCTTTTAATATTCTGTTTTTATATTGAATTTCTGGTATCTTGATTATTATATATCTGGGTGTAGATCTGTTTTGGTTGTAGGTGGCTGGAGTTCAGTATGCCTCACACAACCAAATGTCATTTTCTTTTCCTATGCTTGTGAAGTTTTCCTGAATTATTTCCATGAGTAGCCTTTGTAATTCACCTGTATATATTCCTGCTTCTTTGTTCACATTTCTTGTTCTTAAATTGTAGATTCTCTTGTCATCTTCTAGCATTTGTATTGTTACTGCCTGTTTCCTTGTTATTTTTAAGAGATCTTTCCTTTTATGATCACACATTGCAAACTTGTCTTCAAGTTTTGATAGTCTATCCTTAGTTTCTTTTAAGGCATTCTGGCAGCTTTCAATGGAGTTTTTAATTTCCTGGTAGTCTCTTTGAATCTGCTTCATGTATTCTATATTTTCATTATATTCTTTATTGAATGTTTCTCTCCTTTTTTTGTGTTCCTCCCTTCTTCCATCTGTATCTTCCTAAGAGGTGCTTCCTTCTTTTATTACTCTACTCATATCTTGCTTTACCTCATTTAATATTTCAGTTTTGAGCTCACCTACAAGGTTCTGAAGATTTCTCTTAATGTCCATTGAAGCCATCTCTGATATTGTGTGTTTGTGGTCCCCAGTCTCCCTTGTTTTTCCCTCTCCTGGATCAGGGCTCTCAGGGTTCTGGGCTGGGGGCCTCCTCCTGCCTCTCTCTCCTGTCCTGGCCCTGGCTTCCTCCACACAGGTTAAAGTGCAGGTCCCAGCCCCCTTCCCTGTTGGCCACGTTTCCTCCAAAGCATGCTGCTGGCAAGGGAACTCCACCCTCTCCTGCCTACTCTTGTTACTGTGTAAGCAGCAGCTGCATATGCCTGCCCCTCCCCAATGGGTCAACCAAACTTCAGGGGCCTTCACCCAGTTAGTGCTTGCTAGGCACAGGGAACTGATTTGGGATGGTTCATTGGGTACCAGCCAGGGGCATGGCCCAATCCAAGCAAATACCATGAATCTGCTCTGAGGAGGGAGGAACCAACTGAAATCACTGTGGCTCCCAGTTCAGGCTCCTCTTGCCCAATTCCAACATGTCACCCATTTGGTCACGCCCTTCCCATGGTGGGGGGTCTCATTCCCAGCACTGACTGTGCATTAATGAAAGTCCGTTTGCTGGCTCCGCTCTCCGTTGGGCTCACCCACCCTCAATTTCAGGGCTGCTGTGCTTCCTGTGAGTGGCAGTCAGAATGAGTTTGAGCAGCTCTGCCTGCCGGCGCAGATTCAGGCAGTTGTAAACTTGGCGGGTTGCCACAAACAGAAATGCTCTGTCCTGTAACTTTTAGCTGTTTCAGTTGTAGTCCCGACATATTTGATGAGCTTTTTTACGTTTTAATTTCTTCCTGTGTCAAGAGGATCCATCTCCCTCTGTCTGGGTCTCTCCAGGGTGTTTTATTCTGGCATATGAGTTGTTTCTCCCAGGAGGCTTTATATTTTGTTGTTCACTGATCAGCCATCTTGACTTCTCCCATCACTTTTTTTTTTTTACTAGGTCTCTTATTCTTTTCTTATTGATGCCTGAAGGTCTTTGTATTCTTTATCCACCAGACTGTTCTGTTATCTATCAAATTTTACAAAGTTTTGTTCGATTTTTATGCTTCATTGGGGTCTTTATTAAAAAATATGATATTCCTATTAAGTCACTAAAGCATTAATCTCCATTTTTCTTTACTAGCTTCATATTTTCACTCTACAGTTTGGTCCTCAAATCTGCCTAGGGTTCACATTTGTATGAGCTCTTCTAGTTTTATTTTTCTTCATATTTTGAAATGTTTTCTTAACACCACCAACTCAGCAGACAACCCTACAGTAGTAAGATGAGAAATGAAGTGTGGACTGAGCCAAAGTGATCCCTCAGGGTATGGTGCAGGGACTCAAGATCCTATTGTTGAAAAAGAGGTAAGAGAAAGGGACTCTCTCCCTGAATATTATCCTGAGTGTCCTCTTTGGTTTCTATGTTATAATTGCTAATCTCTGATTTATATTCTATCAAAGATTAGATTGCCTTTCCACTTTGGGTGTAGAGATGAACACCATGGAAATCCTGACATGAGCCAGTGCTCTGGGTGTGTTCTGCTCCAACATATGACCACTTTTCCTTAAGATCTTCTTCATCACAAAATTGTTGAAATTCACTGAGATAAATAACACAGTTCACTCGGCCCAGCATTCCCATGACAGAAAAATAACTATTAAAAGATGAAACACATTAGCTAAGTCTCCCCACACTCACACAAGCACTTCCTGAGTATAACAAGAGGAAAAAGTCTTGGGATTGCTGCAGGATTCAGTGTCAGAAATGTGGTATCTTGGCTTGCTAGGTTAACAAGGCTTGTACTAGATATGACGTTTCACTACGTACCACACTTTAAGCTCATTAATCTTTTGTAAATGTTTGAAAGAGGTTCTGTTTTTCTTACCACTTTTCCAAAGAAGTACATGACTGCCTGCCAACTATTACTATCCCTTCAAGCTTTAATTAAACATTAAATTTCAGAAATGATTTCCCAGGAACTACACAGAAGGAGGTTCTAGTCATTGGCCTTTGGGCTGCTCCTGACTTTTTTAACCCCCATGAGTCTTAAGAATTAATTTCTCTAGGGGCATGCTGTTCCATGGGGCTCTCTGTTACATTGGACTCATTCCCTGGCAATAATTTCCCTTCAGATCCAAGAGCAGATCCTAATAAACTAAGCAGCTAAGGTCAGAACGTACAAAGCTACCATTAAGAACAGTGCATTCTAGTCCTACTCCAAAGTCAGATGGCTTTCCTCAGTATTCCAAAAATTCATCCTCTCTTGTGATGGGAAGCTTGGGCCCTTCCAGGAAAAGCAAATAAAGCCACAAATCATCTTAGTGACCTCTAGAGAGCATTCCCCATAACCTTTTTATCAGCCTACATCTGTTACCCATAAATTGTTAGAATCCAGAACTCTGACACCAGATAAAAGGTAGACAAGACAATGCAGATTGAAAAAAAAGTCTAGATTATTATATATAAGGTAAATCCAAGGTGGGAATGAGGTTACTATTTCTGGACACCCTGTAGGAATGGTTCTGTGCGGGACTATATAAAAAAGGTAGACCAGCTTTGGGAAGAAGATAAAGGATATGTAATAATGGTGAGATGCCCCAGGCGGGCTCCTGAGAACCAGAGTGCAGCTGGAACTTCTGGAAGGATGAAGAGAAGAGACATGTGGAGTGACCGGAAAAAAGGGACCAGGACAACAGAAAGGGACTGGAATACAAAGTGAATCAGCAGAGTCGTTTTATATAAACTTCAACTGCATGAGGAGGTTTACATTCAAAAGAGAGGAGAATGGGAAAACAGGCAGCCAACCAAGAGAGCATCTGGCTGATGTGCAATGCAAAAATGGCCTATGGCCAGAGGGTTCATACAACTGGAAAACCTTTGTTAAAGAATTTGGCCTTAGCCTGCATAATGGCACACGCCTGTAATCCCAGCACTCTGGAAGGCTAAGGCAAGGGAATCACAAATTTGGGTCCAGCTTGGACCACCTAACAAGAATCTCTAATAAAATAATTGTTTAAAAGAGGTGGTAGAGTAGTTCACTATAAAGGCCCTGGGTTTAATCCCCAATTCTCATTTTCTCTCTCTCTCTCTCTCTCTCTCTCTCTCTCTCTCTCTCTCTCTGCCTTTCTAACTTGCCTCTTTTCCTTGAATTTATTCCATTTTTAAAAGTTATTTCCATCATGGTTTCTGTACTACCTACCTTTCCTATTGCTAGTACAAAATACCCAATACCTGAAACTTTTTTTTAAAAAAAAGGTTTAATTTGGCTCTTGACTCCAGAGGGTTCCATTTGTGGTTGGCTGGTTTCAAGGCAAAAACATCATGGCAGGGCATGGAAGGGCAAACTTCACTTCATGACAGCCAAGAAGCAGAGCATAGGTAACTCAAGCTCTTGAAAAATACACCTTCTGAAGATATAAACCCATGACCAACCTCTTTCTAAAAGACTCCACACCTCCTAACATCACAATCAGCTACAAACACCAGTGGAACCCATTGATGAGTATAATACACATCCATGATCCAACCACCTCACCAAGAGTTTCTTCATCCAGCCAACTGGACAATTATATTAACTGGCACAGATGTATATCAGACTTAGACTGATTAACAACATAGACTTTTGTGTACAAATACACCCAAAGCTTTATATAACACATCCAGAAGTAGAGCAGGACAATGCAATAATAACAGGGAAAAGCAATATAAAGTATATTCTACATTTCAGATATTCTTCTAATCAGGTAATAAATACTGAACTCACACCCTATGACACCGTATTTGTCTCCATATTGGAGATGAAGTCATTGAAGAATATAGAACTGATGATCTTATCTAAGGTCATGCAAGGAAAAGATAAACTGAGATTCCAGTCCAAGCACTCTGGTTCCAGAATCCATCACTACACCACTCTGCTACACTGCCCCTTAAGTGATAATTTACCTGCCTAGGAAAAACAGTGACCTGAAGTGTGACTTTCCTTTGAAAGGATCTTCACTAAGTAATCCAAACTGCAGACAAAAGGCAAGTATTTGGCTGAGCTTATTGAATTTTAAGTACTAGTAGCAGGAGATGTGTCTGTGTTTCCAGGTGAAAGGTCCTGCTTTCATACTTTGGACGGTCTACATCGTGGTCATCCCCCTTCTTCAAACCAAATGACAGGCAACAGTCTCAAGTGAAGAGTTTTCATAATCTACATTTACTGTGCTGCTTAATTACTGTAAGGATGACAGGTGAAATTAGGCAGAGCTCTTAATTATCTCTTTTTTATGCAGACTGTTATTATAGTTATTATCCCTCCTGCTTTCTCAGGAAATAAGATATATTGCCATGAAATAGTCAGCTCCCCATGACTAAAATTCCCAGTGGCAGCAGCAGTCATGAAAGTGCTACGCTATGACTTAGGTAACTGTAGGAGATGGAAGCAAAGAGGTCATCCTGACACCCAGAGAGAGTCCTGCCAGGAAAAACAAGGAAAGGAGCTTTACTGTTAGGATTCCCAGGATCCCTGTACAGTGTGCATGCTAAGCACAGTTCCTCCCCTTCTGAGGAAAGCAGTGCTCACTGCAGCTTCCAGGTTTATACTTCTGGGGGTCACCAAGATGGTCATTCCTAGGTGCTAAAACAATCTAGTAAGTTCAAATGCAAGAGGTGTGGCACTTTGTTTTCCTAAAGGAAAATATGAGACTCTGTGGGAGGGTATGTAGATTTTTTAAAAAGTATTTAGTGAACTTCATAACTGATAAAATAGGAAACTCTTAAATACATATATCTTCAGATTACACAATGATATATTAATGTTTTAGTGATAAGATTCTACTCTGTAGCCCAAAGTTTTCAGAAATGCATACAGGTCTTTGGCATTTACTGCATGATTATTGTGTATCCTTTAATATAACATGTAGACAAAATGGTAAAAGCATTATTATTGTGATTCCTTTAATATAACAGGTAGAATGTAAGTGTTTTACCATTTTGTCTACACTTAGCAATAAATTTGCGTTTTCTGATGTAGCAGTAATTTCTGTTAGATTTTTCATTTTCTCACTATTGTTGCACAATTTAAATCAACAAAATGACTGATTCTTCTGTCACTGTAATGGTATTATGAAAAATCATGTGAAATGTTTTGAGACAGAGTACTATATCTGTGAATATAAAGCTTTTATTTCATCTAATAGAAACCTTTCCATCAACATAAACAATGTTTTAAAAATTGATTTCTGCTGTATAATCTGACATTTGTTGTAGACCAAAGCTTATTTTTCTGTGAATGAGGCATGACCAATAAAGTACTATTCTTTAAAATTAATAAAATAAAAAATCAATGAGGTTGGAATTTCTTAAACACAAAATATAATTTTCTCTTCTTGCATTAGCTTTAAATTGATTTTCATTCAACTGATTGGCAGCCAATGTATTAGACACTAAAAGCTCTATAGTACTCATCATTCATGCAGCTTCTAATAACTGGTATGGCACATGCTTAGGAAGAGACTTTCCATTCACCACTGGACTAATGTTTTACCCTTACATAATTTGGTTTGAAGACACTGGCACAACATTAGTTTATGTGAAATGATAGTTACAAAAAAGCCAGATTCTCCTTATTTAGCTGTAACCCATATTTTGCCTCCACTTACATCAAATAAATGTAAGACTCATTCCTTTTGACTCTCAAATATGTACCATACACAAACATGGGAGGCAAAGACCATGATGGTGTTTGGTCCCCTGTCTGAGAGACAGCACAATCATCATGGCAATGGGTCAAAACTGCCCTGATAAGGTATACCTCCTTCTTCCCAGAAGCCCCTATTGCTTCTCCCTCCCAAAAGTCTGCCAAAGCTCAGACATGTAAAGGTTTACCCAATCCCCTGCACTCCCACTGAAGAAATCAGCTCACATCAATCCCCAGAGTCCTACCCCCATCAGGCAGAACCTGCCCTTTGCCTTCAGGAGAGCCTCCACAGCCTTCTCTGTGGTGACTCCCTCCATACTCCCCCCATTAAACTCTTTTCTTATCTATTTGCCTTCTCTCTTTTAATATTATGTCCTGCTCTAGATTGAGTACAAATCACTTAATCAGATGGGACATCGGAAAATGGAAGTAGACAAAGATGATAGCTAGAGTAATGGTATGATGGTAAGGGCAGACATAAAACATACGTTCCAGTTCCTGTAGATTCCATGGATACTTCACACTACAGAGCAGTACTCATCTTCATTAGTTCATAAATTGCAGTGAAAAACGGTTTTTTGTGGACATACACTCAAAAACCAAATCCCAACTAGCATTTCTGATCTGTGACTGAGTAGCCACTGCACAGCAAACACACAAAGCATAGTCATTGCAACATAAATGCTCAGCAGCTGCCTTGTGAGAACAGCTCAAGAACTTTGTCATCTATACCATGTCTCTTTGAAGAAATAGTGATGTACACTCAAAAATGTTACAGAGTAAAATTATGGGTAAGGGAAAAGCTACTCACTTTATGGCAGCCAGGAAGTAGAGAGAGAAAAGAGGAGTAGGAAAGCAAGTCTACTTGTCCAAGCCAGCCTCGAGTGACATGCTTCTGGTGACCAAATGCCAGCCATACTGTCCCTATGATTCAATTGCCTTCTGGAAGTCCCACTGTGAGAAAGCCTCTGGGGTCATTCTTGATCTAAACCATAACAATATTCTTCACTGGTAAAGTCTTTCCTAAAGGAAGTCAAGCCCTGGTGAATGATCAAACAGTGGCATAACTGTTTGACCAAGTGTTTTTGTTGTTGTTGTTGTTGTTTTTTAAGCCAGAAAAAATATATCTACAACAAATTGCTCATGATAAAATAGTAAATAAAAATCAAGATTGAAAGCTATACATATAAAATGATACATATTGTGAACTATATATATTTATGGAAGAAAATAGGGTTGTTAGTTTGCTAGTGCTTGTGTAACAAAGTAACACAGATGGTGATTTAAGCAACAAAAATTTATTGCCTCACAGCTCTGGAGACTGGAAATTCAAGTTCAAGTTATAGGCAGCATTGGTTCCCTGTGAAGGCTGAGAGGGAATGATCAGTCCTTGGCCCCCTTCCTTGAGTTATAGATAATTGTCTTTTTGTGCTTCATATCATCTGTCCTCTTTAGAAGTCTACATCTGAATTCCCCCTTCTTATACAGACACCACTCCTATTGGATTAGAGACCTTTCAAGTATCTCCTTTAAAGACTCTGTATTCAAATCCGGTTACTTTCTAAGGTGCCAGCCGTACTTCAAGATTATTCAAGATTAATCCTTGAGGGAACAAATTCAGCCTGTAACAGGAACAAAATGCACAGAAGTGCTTCAGCGCTGGGAGGAGGGAATTTTTTTCCTTTAGTATTTTTGTGAGTATTTCAAATATTATACAATAAAATATATTCTTTTATATTTAGAAAAAAGTTATTTTAAAAGAATTTTTAGCTTTCTTGAGTAGCCTGTTTCCTTCAAAGCCACATTCTCAGAAATGAGTTAACTGCCAGGTACATGTTAGGGGATGACTGACTCCAAACTCAGAAACTCTTGACTATTTGTGTTGTGGTCAGGGGTTGTGTGGAGAACAATTAGAATCAGGACACAGAATTTATATTATTTTATGATGGTAACCCACAGTTAACACAAGAAAGTGCAGGAAATCTGTCCACAACACTAAAGACATAGAATATTCAGCCAAGGGCCTGGATCCCACAGCAACGTCCTACATGAGTCCAGATGAAAACCTAGAACCTATGACAGTGCCATCCACGAGTCCAAATGGAGGTCTAGAGCCCAAGAGAAGGACTCATGCCAGTCTCTTTTACAGATCTGTGCTGGGAAGGCCCAAAGGTCAGCAGTGGAAGCTATCTAAAAAGTCTATGCCAGCAGGGTGAAGGAACTGTGCTCATAGGTTGAGTGTTCTAGGCTGGAGCCGAGAAGTCACACTCAAAACAAAGACTAGGGCTGTCCTGAAAAAGCATCACAGCCATCTTCAGCAAGAAGGAAGCCCCGAGCTCCTCCGATGATAAGAACAGTGGAGTACATGCCAGAAACCAGTTTGTCCTAGAGATTAAATGGCACACGACTTCCCCTCTGAAGCCAGGAAGTGATGCTCAATGTAAGGACCAGAGCTTCTCCAAAGTGAACCATAGCCACTCTCACCAGCAAGGTCCCAAGTTCCTATGATGACAATGGTCAAACTCACACTGGGGAAGCTAGTCATGATGAGCTCCTCCAGGAGAACCAACGGCATAAACAGCAACACACAGGAGAACCCACAATGCCTCACTTCTCTTTCTCCATGTCTCTATTTATGCTGGCAACTTTCCTTAGGTGGAACATCTATGCTCAGCACCATGCTGATTTAATCCAGCTGGCATTAAGTTGATCACCAGTTTTTAAACCAATTTGTCAGCTCAGTTTGCCTACTAGCAGGGGGCATCTCTTTTCCCTGATACCCTACTGGAGGAGTCAAAAAGGCATAGTCCATCCTCTAAAGTTATATCAACCTTTTTTAAACTCACCCCCCCCACACACACACACACACACACATTCTCCTTTCACTCAAGTTCTCTGGGTAGCTATGGATTTAAGGCAGATGTCACCAATTTCTTGCAAATTTAGGACACTGTGTTCCAAGTGTGTTTAAATACATACCGCTTTTGGCCTGAAATGCTTCTTTCAAATGCCTGCTTAAAAATACATATTTAGGTCACAATTCAAAAGTCTGGGGTTGCAAAACCAGATGGATTGCAACCTACCAAACAGCCTTGGAAACAGCGAAGATTCAATAGCACTTGACAAGGGAGGGGAAGCAAGAAAGAAGCAGGATGATGCCCTTGCCCTGAGACACTACCTAACTCAGTAATGTCAGTAGTATGTGATCACTGTTCTGCATAACACAGGAATAAAGCTAGACACTTAAAATATTCTTCCTTTAATCCTCAGGACAACCTATGAAGTTGTTTCTACTTTTCACAAAGAAACAGGCTCAGAAAAGTTACTTCTCCACGATTGCACAGCTAACAAGGGGCCTGGCTAGAACTGGAGTTCAAGCCCATCTCCAGAGCCCCAGTTCAAAAAATACTCAGGACCATAAGCTCTCCAAAGGCACAGAGGGTAATATATATTCTATCATATTCCCAAGAGTAGTTCTGTAGTAGTTGTTAAATAATGAAAGAATATGACAATGCAGGCTGAACCCCATATTTGCTTCATTTAATAAGAACCCATAGTTCTGGGTAAGGACTTGTCAGGTATTATCTCTAAATCTTACACTAATTTTGTAAAATTGGTAGTATCAGCTAACTCCTTTCAGACTGCTTTGGAAAAGTGTTATAAAGTGGGCAGTTTATAAATAACTATATTTATTTCTCACAGCTCTGTAGGGTAGCAAGTTCAAAATCAGTAGATTGATAGATTGTCTGCCAAGGGCCTATTCAGAGATAGCATCCTCTTTCTTGGTCCTCGGAAAGTGAAAGGAGCTAACTAGCTCTCTGAGTCTCTTCTACGGAGCACTCATCCCATTCATGAAGGCTTCATCGTTATGACAAAATCACCTTCCAATGACCCATCTCTTAATATCATCCCATTATACCATTATGTATTAATTACATAGTATATAAATTATCATACATTATATATCATTATATATTCATACCATTGCAGTTAGAATTTTAATATATGAGGGAAAGCACAAACATTTACCATTAACCCCGTTCCACAGCTGAGATAATAAAGACCTGGAGAAATTACATACAGAGCAATGTAAGATTTTCTGTCCTCGCAGAATTTCTAATCAATCTGAGGTAAATCTCTCTCTCTCTCTCTCTCTCTCTCTTCTCTCTCTCTCTCTTTCTTTCTCTCATTCTCTGTGTATCATTTATATATCCAGTCTTCCATCTACTTAGGCATTTTATGCTATGAGCCAAATGAGAAATATAGACAACTTATGCTCTACAATCTCAGCAAAGATAACCCTGATTTTTGTTTGTTTGTTTGTCTGTTTCCTTAAGTCTACATTCTTCACACAAGTTATTACAAATTGCTCCCTCAAGAGAAACTTTCCAGTGAATGTGGTTACAGAATCTAGATCTCAGAATCTGGAATTTCTGGTTAATACAGAACACTAATACTTATATTCTATGGATATAAGTATTATACCAGGGGTTATACCAGGGCCATGGATCATGTTTTCTGTGGGTAGTGGATTGGAAGAAAAAGGAAATGGTGAAGGGTGCCCTCCAACAGCAGGAGTCATTCATCCTAGAGGAGGTGCTGGTACCAATCTGAAGTGGCTTGAGCAGAGCTTGGAGTCTCAAGAAGTGTGCTCACTTCAGCAGCACATATACTAAAAAAGGTCCCAGGAAGTCCCTTCACCCTTAGAAAATGTCCTTCCCTAAAAGCTAGAAGTTCCAAAAGGTGATTCATTCATCATTATCCATTCATTCACTTGACATGATTGGAACCAGCCTTCCCCAAATACCCTCTTTTAAAATGAAAATATCAGATAGTGTTAGCACATTCCATTTCTGAGAGGAAAGGGTAAAGTTCAGATGTTCAGCCTGGGAGCCTGAAAACAGATTCATCCAACAAGTCTATTTAACATTAAATAGGTATTAAGGCTGTAACAGTGAGGAACAAGAGTTGAACAAACCAGAATCCTCTCCTGGAGGGGGAGGAGGCCCTTCTATTTATAACTGGGGAAACAGCAAAGAAAAACAAATTACATTCTGTTGAAAGTGCTGGGGAGCAAAGAAATGGGAAGTGGTTTGGGAAAGAATAAAGGGAAGAGAGAGGGACTGAGTGTGCCCAGCAGATTCTCAGAGGAGGTCGGAGGAAGCTAGGAGAAGGCCCAGAAGGAGCCAGATACAGGTACAGAATGTTTCTGTACCAGCGAAAGCAGGTGCAGGTGGCCAGACCCAGGTGGACCAGTAAGTACAACAGGAGGCCAGAGTGTGCAGAGGGAGGTCATTCACAGCAACAGAGAAGACTCCAGATGGGCTAAAATGCATCCAACAAGACCCAGTGTTTTCTAAAATCTTTTCTATTCAAATGGAAGGATGAGACCAGTTAGAGACGGAGTCCTGGGCAAGAGTGTGCGAGTAAACAGCTATGATAGGAGGAAGGACTTGGAATGAACTGTGGAGACCAAATCAGCAAGACAATGAATGGACTGAGGTGTCCTGAAGGAAGGGTGGCCACAAGGCCACATTTCCCTTGCATTAGATCACCTGTAGCTGAATTACTACTTTTAATTTACCATCCCAAAAACATATTAGAAGAAAGGTAACATAAGAACTCTGCTCAACACACCCACACAACAAATTCCTTTTGACAACTGACCAATTGGGTCCACCAAGAAATTCTTGAAAAGCATCCATTTCTTGTAGAATTTGACCCCAAAGGGCAGGAATGCCTTTGTGTCTCACTGAATAGGATTCCTGAGCTAAGGAGACCTTCCCATTACCTCTAAGCATCTGTAGTGATTTTGCTGGTTGGTGCTTCTTGAACCATATAATTATTTTATTAAAAAACTTCAAAGAATTCAGAGAATACTATAATAACAACATGAAGGAGAGGAGTCAACAACAGTGACTAGCTGAATCCAATCACTGAGTTACTCAGTAAACACTCCTTACAGTCAGAACACTGGTGAGAAGTATTTAAAGAAACTTTACTTATAACTTTTTACCAGACAACCCTATCTCCTATTGAGTAAGGCCTTTGAGAAAACTCACTTTTAAGAAATTTAAAAGTTATAAAGCAGAATGTTGAAAAATGGAAAACAGAGAGTGTAGGAAACATAATTTAGGAGGAACATTAAAATGTCACAATTAAAAATGTTTTTGTGATTCAGATTAACATCTCTCACATTTTGTAAGAACACACATCCCCAGGGAAAGTTTACCATGACACACCCTCCCCTAGTACCTCATAGGACCCATGTGGATGCCCGTCTTTCATAAAGAGCAAATGTCTACACATATTTAGGAAATATAAAGCATTAGAGTCAATGTTTCAAGAATTGAAAGGACTAAAGACATTTAACCCCAAGGACTATGGCAGTGACTCAGTTTCTTAGATTCCTAACAAGACTCAATGAAATTAAAAATCAAATAAGACAATTTTTACAACAGGAAATCACAGTATTAGAGAAAGCAAAGGAAATGGGATGGAGAATGTATACACAGAGGATTTTAGAACATAAAGGTATTAAGAAGCACAATTAACAGGGGAGAGGAGAAAGCAAGCAAAAAGGCAAACAGGTGAGCAAGAAAGAACAGAAGGATGACAGAGAGAGAATGAGAGAGAGGAAGGAGGAGGAGGTGGGAGAGGAGGACAAGGAAGAGAAGGAAGAGGATTGAAGGAAGGAAAGAAGAAAGGAAGGGAGGGAGGGAGGGAAGGAGGAAAGCAGGCAAACAGGCAACCCAGAGAAAGAACTGGCTGTCAGGCGGAAGGGGAGGAGGGAGAGAAGGGGGTGAATGAAGGGGGTGAATGAAGGTGTAGAAGAGAAATGGGAGATGAGTGCACTATAGAATACAGGTCATTTCCTAAGAATAAATGTGTCCCCAAGCTAGTGACGAACTAAAACACTTCGAAACAATAACACAATTAACACTCACTTTCCCTTCTGCTGAGTGACAAACACTGGGTTCAGAAGTCCTGTCCCGGCATTCACGTGGGCTACTTCCCCTCTGCGGGCAGCCTCCCTCCACTATTGCTCCCTCATCTGTAAGCTGCAACTCGACCCTTCTGTGATTTGAAAGAGGCAGAACAGTGCTGAGACTAAGACTACAAGGATGGGGAAAGATTTCTTCCTGCTCCTTTCCCTTTGAGAGAGTCACTTAGCAGGTGCTGCCTCAGTTTACCTGTCTGTAAATGGGAGGTGATGATATCTGCTTTGGGTTTGAGAAAGGATTGAGTCAGAGGGTAGAGTGCTAATACAAACAGTGTCAGCTGTCACAAACAGAAGTCTTTTATCCTGAACTCCGTGCATGCTTATGGGCTCGTAGACATAGGGTGTAAGCTAACCACACTGTAGACCACAGATTTGCTGTATGCTACTGCCAAACATTTGATAGTCACGCTGACTGGCATGTGCTCCTTCCATGTCTGTTCATTATCGAGTCACCCTGAAGCAAGGTGCTTTTCATTTTAAGAGGGGCCCAACTCAATCTCCTTTCCCACTCAGATGTGTAGTGGCCCTTCTGGCCCTAACTCTGCTTGATTCCCACCAAAGTCAAGCATCTTGCCTCCTAGGTTTGACTGTCTGACCACTTCAAAACTCTACAAACACTGTATTCTCCCAGCCTCTCCCATACCTTCCAGTTCTGGCACATTCCCTTCCCCATGCCCAGTACAAACAGCTGTATGACGTTTTTCACTAAAGTAGCAACACAGTGTACTTGGATCTGCTTCCCCACTTCTGTCCCAAATACCTTACTACACTATTTTGCTTCATTATTTTACAAAATAGAAGAAAGTTCTCCCGGGTTCTCATAGGGTGAAAACAAGTGGCCAGCTGGAGAGAAAAAGATACCTGTTATGGTTTAGATCAAAAATTTCCCAAAATTCTCACATGCGTAGAAGGTGATTGGATCACGGGGGGCACTGTACTCATCAATAGATTCATCCACTGATGAGTCCAGTAGCTGAATATGCTATTAGGATGTGGGATCTGCTTGGAGATGAGTCACTGGAAGGGGGCACTCTTGTCCCCAGTTCCTCCCTTCTCTCTCTGCTCCCTGACCATCATGGCTTGAGCACCTTTTCTTCTGCTATCCCCCTCTGCCACCCTGTTTCTGCACTGGGACCAGTTCAGCAGACCACTGAACTGAAACAATAAGGCAAAATAAACCTCACCTCCTTTAAATTCTGTCAGGTATTTTGTCCAGTGACAAGGGAAGTGACTAACACAAATCAAAATAATACGATGATTTGGTTCATTAAAGAAGTCAAAGATATTATCCTGAATGAATTTTTTGAGGAAAAAAAAGGATATAAAATTGTATTGAATTAGAAGTTTCTGTTAAATAGATTATAAATGCTTTTGCTTTATATGCAAAAAATAGCTATTTAAGAAAATAAGACAATGAATATGTGAATTTGCTTCATAATACCAACCATTGTAATCTATATGTATCCTTTAACATCATTTTGTAAACTTCAAATATACACAATAAAACATTTTTTAAAGAATTGGGCAAGGTCTTTTGGGAGAAGGGAATATCCATGGAAAGATTTTTGCCTTTCTCCCATCAGAGTTGCAGCCGCAGCTAAATGAAGCAACAGGTTCTAGATCTCACTCCTGCTTGACTTGTGATTCCCACTCATAATGATGTTCCATACCCGACACATCCTCATTTTCCACCTGCACCTTCCCCCTTCTGACTCTATGATCTTCCTGCACACCCTGAAGACCCAGATTAATGGTACCAATGTCATCCATGTGACCATGTGACACTCCAGTCTTATCTCCTCATTCCCCATTCAAATCAAAAGCAATATTTATCAGGACATCTAGGTAGAGAGGTAAAGAGGTGACAGGAAATGTTCATCTGTAACTCACAAAAGAAAGAAAAATGTGGTGATACTGTGCCAAGTAATGAAATATACTCTTCTATGCCTTTTTCAATCACTCTACCGCTATGTCCTGTTAGTCTTTTCTAACTTTTACATAAAATTAAATGATGATTTACTTAGGATGTATTTCAAACAATATAGATGAATCAGTGGTAAAACAGAATTTTCTCTGGGGAAAGCTCTGCTGTAAGTAAATGTCCAAGATTGCAGCTATCCACAAAAGAACAATTAATAAATCTGTTTGGCTTTTAGAGCAAAATAAACTTAAAACTGGAGTTATCCACACTGTAACTTTTAAACAATATTTTTCATGCTGAAATTAGCACAAAGTTTACTTAGTTTCTACAGCACTGCATAAAGAATTATTGAGAAAATGCCAAGAGCAGCTGGAAAAACACAGGGAAATGAGAGGAAGGCACAGTGCCCGGGCTGAGGCAGTCTCTCCTGCTAAGCCCACCAACAGTTGGTGCAGAGGTCCTGCCTGCAGGTGACCCACATAAGGACAGGGGGCCCTAGGATACAAGGACAGTGGGCACCAAACCAAAACCCAGAGTAACAGCAGGGTGTGAACACAAAGAAAGGAAGTTAGACTAGGGCAGCCACAAAAGGCAGAGCCAGGCTTACTGAGTAAAGCTGGGAATCCAGGTAGGGTCACAGGATACAAGAATTGGAAGGCACTTGGGGAATCCCCCAAGTTAGACACAACAGGGAAGGGTGACAAAGTCAGAACCTGGACAAAGCAGGAAAGGTATCTGTACTGACAGTGAAGTAGTACTATATCGTGCTCCAGAACCTGACCAAAGTGTGGTGAAAAATAACACATGGGGGAACCTAGCTAATCGAAGTCCCAAGGTCTGGTGTGGATATAGAGCCCAAGGAGAGTTAGGAGAGAGACCCATGTGAGGCGCCTAGGAGAGTCAGGCTGAATGCAGGAGTCTGGGTGGGGGGGGACATCCATGGAAAAGAAAAGGTGGGGGAGATGGCAGCAGCAATGGTAAGAGGAATCTGGTTATAAAGAGAGATCAAAGCTAAGGAGAACGATCATAACATCGTCATGGTCAGAAAAGCTATTCTTACACTTGGAAAGGCAGAAAATTAGAATGAATGCTGTGGTGCTGGACTGGAATCCATGGAGGATGTGTCAATTCACAGTTTTCTACACATGTAGATATACTAACAGCTAAAGGTATAGTTGTGCACACTTTCCCTACCTCTGTCCACTGAGGAGGCCAGGAACAGCAAGACCCAATAGCAATGAAGATACTCAGTGCCTAGGTCTTTGCCTCTAAATATGACTCTCCATGGGGTGGGGGTAAAGTTCCTTAGAAAAAGGGCTGGGAAAGTGCAATACAAGATGAGCTTAGAACATCTCATCATCCCTAGAAAGCTGGAGACAGCTCAAACAATTGTAGATCAAGTCAAAAGGACACTGAAGTCTTGGAGGCGTTCCCACTGGCCAACTTGAAATAATTTTCACCATAAATAACATCGCACAATAAATAATGATATACATTAAATATTAGTATGGGCACAAGCACAAGTTCATATTAGTATAAATAACTGAATGAATAAAGCCAAAAAATGGTTGAGGAACAGAATGCTTACATAGTTTCAAAGTGTTTTTCCTTAAATACACGGAATTACCAAGAGAAAAATATAACTTCACAGTGTAGCAGCCTGTGTTGGAAGACATAACTTTAAACAAGTAATCAAACTGAACATTCTCAGGAACAGGACAAATCAAAAGCTTATGACACCTTGTAGGATGTCACACAACAAGAAAATGCAAGGCTACTTTGGGCTGTTTCTGTCACACATTCATAATGTGAATCAAATCATGAACAAACATCAGACAAATCCAAACTGAGTGGTGGCCTACAAAATAATTGTCCTATAATCTTCAAACAATGTCAAAGATATAAGAGCCGTGGAAAAACTTTAAGAATTACCTGAAACTGAAAACTTAATAGCTAAATATAACATGTGAATCTGGATCCTTTTGGAGTCAAAAACATATAAAACAACTAGCAAAACTTTTAACGGGATCTGAAAACTAGATGATAGTGAAGGATCAATGTCTCTGGTTTTTTTATGGCTACCTACTCATTTGCAGATTATTCTTATGTGTCAGATATATACACTCAATTATTCAGAGATGAGGGCACTGACTAAACAACTTACCCTCAAATGGTTCGGAGAACAAATACCAACTTCTTGGCACTATACTTGCAACTTTTTTGTAACTCTGAAATTCTCTTAAAATAAAACAAAAATATTTTTTAAAATAACATATACGATAGTATGGTTGAGGTTACCATGTCTTTTTCACAGTAGCTCACTCTATGCTGTAGGGTGTATTTTTATTTTTAATTTACTTGTATTTTGTTGCATGTATGGAATTCTGCAAAAGCAAAAATGCAGCATTACAGAGCATGTTTAAGGTAGCTGATAATGCAAATTTCCCAAGTTGTTGACCCAAGTTAAACTCCCACAATCAGTCTATTAAAGTTTTTAATTCATTTTCATTCCCAGTATAGTGTACAATTTTCTATATTTAGTGGATGTTGATCTGGACTCACCTTTTTTTAGAATAAACAATCACCTAAGCTTCAGTCTTTTGTAGTGGCTCACTTCTCTCTCTGCTTCTCCTCCTCCTCCTCAAAATGAAGCCAAACATCAAAATGTCGTCACAGCCCCAAAGCTATTAATTCAATTGAGTTTCAAAACTTTCAGTTGTCTTTCATCTCTCTACTCACTGTTTTAAGTATAGCTCAAATGCTCTTCTAGGAAGATAGTCCTGCTTGTTATTTGAGACCTCATATTTTCTTCTGTCTTCTAAAAATAATAGTTGTTAAGTTCCAACTTTCAAACTTTAGTGGGGTCTGAAGATTAAATGATAGTGAAGGATCAGTGTTAACTTTCTAACTTTTCATGGTTATCTATTGCTATGCAGATTACTGAAAATAATTCAGAAGTGCATCATATAGACTTCCCTATAGAGGCTAGACATCTTGATAATGGTATGGGAAAGCCACATCTTTCATCTTTGTAGCTTCTGAAAGCAGTTAACACCATTCAGAATATGCAGTGGCAACTCAATAAATACTGTTTAATAGATTCTGAAACTTTATTAAACTGTAATGAACTGATGAAAAAAGTGTTTGTTGACTGATATTTGAAAGCTACTGAACACAACCATGGAATGAGTTCTATAAAAGCTAACGTGGAATTTCACTTCAGTTAGCTCACTTGGTGATCAGAAGCCATGCTCCCAGGCTTTGCCACACTAGAACAATACTGCTGCTTCTTTCTAATGTACTATTAATAACAATGCCTTCTCTCCCCTACTGTTATCACCTTGTTCTCTGCTCTTCCCTATCTGTTACTCTTCCAGGCAAAATACACTCTCCCAATTATGTTGGGTCAAATTCCAGAAATAAAATACAAATGACTTTGTGGAGAGGTATTTGTCCTATAATAGACCTCCCATGTTGGCCTCTGAGATAAGTGAACATGGAGTGAAAGCTTGCTGTTTCATAGATATACAGACGCATCTTATACATATGTGGATCTTCCAGATTCGTGGGCATCACCTTTACTCAGGCCTGGGCAGGCCAGATGTTGCCTAACCACAGGCCAATATGTAAAATAATAGGAAGCTTTAAGGACTGGATCAAATGATTATCCAATGACCGAGTACGAGATTACTCAACTACAAAGGAAAGATGAAAATAGCAGTATGTCAAGCAGGGACACACGAAGCCACAGATAACCTTGGAAAGGCTCCGAGGACAGTATTACAAGGAAACAAGCCATATCTTATGAACAAACATAGTGCTTGTGAGATGAGTGAGGCAGAAATTTATAATTATCAGAGGATCTGTCAGAGTAAAAAATAATTACGGTTCCCAGGATGCTCTCTCATCTCTTGCCATAAAAAGCAAGCAAAGTAAGTGCCCAAATATGTGATGAGGTCCAACTCCCCGCCACACTGGAGTGACTCAGTTCAGCCTGAATTCCAAAGCTGAAGTAGCAGCTCACAGGATGAGAGTGAGGATATAGAATGGATGGATGATGATACTTCACATAGTATAAGACTGTACGAAGACAGATGGGAGGACTTCAGATGCTTCTGTAAATGTGAAATGTTGAAGAAAAGAATGATGTCCACATAGGATTTTAAGAGAACATTCTGCATCAAGTTTTCTGTGCAATACATACCCCTATCAATCCTAAGAAGTCAAATTTGTGTCTCCCTTACTGGAGTAGATTGCAAAAAGCTGGACCTTAAGCAGTCTCACTTTTTGTACTTTTTTATGGTTACTGGAATTGTTGAGATATATTCTGAAGAGTTGTCCTGATAAAACCTTAGGGAAAAAGCAAGCAAGCTTCAACTCTTGGCAGAAAGGTTTTCAGTGTCTATCACCCAGAGTAGTTGCAAGTTGTAAATCTGGAAAACAGAAATAAGAAGGACTTGGAAAAAATTTGACTCTGGAACCTAGATTTTTGATTTACAATACATATACATCCAACCTTCTCTCCCCTCTCTAAAATCCCTCAATCAGTATTTCCAAGGGTAAAGTCCAAACCCCTACGCTTTTCCTTCAAGTTCTGCAAAGGATCTAAAATTAAGGCCAGATATAGAAACCCTGGTCTTGATTGCAGAGCTAGGAGGTAAGATGGATCCTCTAGGGCCTCTGTTCTTAAAGTCAAGACAAAAGCTAGGATAAAGCAGTCCACTGAGTCCCTGAAAATCAAGTTATAACTCATAAACAAGAACATCTAGAGTCCTTGAACCATTTACAATTCTTTCCCTTCTATCATTTCTGAATCTTTAGCAAAGCTGATAATATGTCTCCAACCAAACATTCCTGTGAACCCAAAAGTATAGCTATAATTACAACAATAATTAGCTACTACCCACTGGTCATTTCCTGGGAACTTCAAAATCATGTTTGAAGCCAAATCTATTATTTTCTCCCCAAAGCTTATTCTAGCTTCATTGTTTACTTTTCAGATAAGCAATTCTACTATGCAGATAATTTCAAAAGCCAAAAGCCATCCTTGATTCTCCCCTCCTTCAGCATTTTCTCCCTCCTTGGTATAAATCAATCCCCAAGGTCACTGTTCACTTTTAGAATAAAAACCAAAATCATACAAAGGGCCCACTGGGACCTCAACTCCCTGGTTCTTGCCTATCTTTCCCATCCTAACTTATGTCACTGTTCCATTCCTCTTGTCCCCTCTGTTTCCCTCCTCCACACAGACCTTCTACTTCCTTCAGTGGATTCCTTTGCTCTTTCCTGTCTCAAGGCTTGTGTATGTGTGCCAGAAATGTTCTCACCAGTCTTGGTACTATTCATTATACAAACATATGTCAAAACCAATTCTGCCAAAACATTTTCCCAAGAATCCCAGATGTTACTGGGTCACTGAATTCCTGTTTTAGATGCTCTCACAGCATTCATAGCACTTATAAACATCATACATTACAGTTTGCGATTAGTTATGTAATACCTAACCCTGATACAGCTAGGTACAATTACATCTTTCTGATCCTGTGGCCATTTGTTAATGACAGTAACAAGATGCTGACACTTCTTTGCATATTTAATGTGAATGTCTTTAAGATAACATTTAGGAGAAGCTCATGATGCATGTGAAGAATACTCAGGGAGGCTCCTTCATTCTGCCTGGTTGTTGAAGCTCACTTTCTAATGTCAGCTGCAGTTACTTGGGGACTTGGAATGCACATCTCTTGACCTGAAGTTCACAGCCTGGCCTCACTGTGTCACCAGGTTCCTACCCTGGTCTGCGAAAACCAGAGTACATCATTGACACAAGCAACTCTGCTCTCACAGAGATCACTGAGACTTTAAAAGTCAACAGTCAGAATTTTCTTTGTTTCTAAGTCTAAATAATATACATAATATTATGTAGCATATACTTCAGCCTTAGAAAAAGGAATCCAGACACATCACAACATGGATAAAGTTTGAACACATTATGCCAAGTGAAATAAGCCACACATAAAAGGATAAATATGGTATGGCTTTATTCATATTTAATTCCTAAAATAGGGAAATTTACAGCGAAAGAAAAACAGTTGTTCCCAGCAGGTAAATAGAGAAGGAAGTGGAAAATTATTATTTAATGACTACAGAGTTTCAGTTTGGTTCACATTATTTACAATAATGTGAGTGTGCTTAATGTCACTGAATTTTCATGAAAAAGGTTAAAATGGTAAATCTAATGTCAACTGTATCACAATAAAAAGTCTTTAGTCAATGTCTCTGGCAGGTACAGTTGAATGAGAGGTATATGACAGCACAGACTCTTTCTTAACCTTGTAAATTTTATAATATGTGAATATATTAGCTGATAAGATTATAACACAAAGGGAAAAAACCTAGAATCCTCTGTGGTCATTTTTGCTCTCTATATAACACTTATTCTTATTCCATTATCCATACCAAGCAGAGCCCACCATGAGACTGTGACTTGCCCTTACCGTGAGGGTCTAAAGGTTCTAATAAACAGCAGTTTCTGCTCTTATAGAAACCACCTACCTACTGATGGGAGCAGAGAAAGGGAGACTTCCTTCCAAAGCATCACATGCTGTCAGGCCTCTATGAGCCTCACGCAGTACTCAGCAGTTTTATCAGGATCGAGGGTCAGTCAGACCTTGGGACAAGATGCCTGCAAAGATTTCTGAGAAGTTTTGTTGCTACTAATGAACAAAAGAAGAGCAAGAAAGGGAAAGAACAGTCAAAGAGAAAGCCTAGGAAATTCACAAGCAGGGAAAAAAAGTAAGTTCCTAAAATACTGAAGCCCAGGAAGAGAAAAATTCAGTCATAAATTTTTACAAAAATCAAAAAGTCTTCCTGGAATTTCTTCAGTGATATCTGATGACCCACTAAGAGACTTTGGACATTCTACATTTTCAAATTATGTGACTCATTTCTTAGAGCCAAAGCAGAAGTCAGATGAGGAACAAATTCTAGAGAAAAATCTGTCTGTAAACAGAAAGGGTCAGAAGGGGGTAGGCTAGTAAATGGAAGAGGAGGAATCGCCATCAAATAGAAACATTCAATATTAAATTTTATATTTCTTATAACTTTGTTTTTCAAAATAGTTTACTATTTCCTCAGCCAATTTAACTACAAAACTGTGAAGGAATGTCTACATGTACAGCCTGAAAGTTAAGGAAACTGGATCTGTGAGAAGCATTAGTGTCTGAAAGTATCTTTTTTTTAAAATATATACGTGACACATCTTAAGGAAGGGAATCAGCAAATTCAACAGCATGTATCATTGAGGAAGAATTGGAAAGAAGATTATGTATTTTTCTGTTAGCAGAGAGAAATATTTTTAATGTTGGACTACTTGAAAAGTCTTAAAAATAAATAAACAGACATAATCAACAGTGGCAATCATTACACAGGCATCTGTGGTAGTAACAAATGATCTACAGAGACATGAAGAAGAGAAGCATAGGCAAAGTTCTAAATTGGCAGTTCATTGATTCAGGAATAAAGAATTTAACAGACCTGAAGTAATCACATACAGGAACAGAGGCCTTTTCTTCTGCTCTTACTGTTTGCAAGGTACACTGCTTCCAGCAGCCCTGCTTGCATGAATAATGTCCTCTGAGAGCTGAGAAAAAAAGTCTGACTCTCGTTCTGCCATTCTTCTTTTATACCCAGACTTTCATTACCACCTTGAAAAATTCCATACTCGCAATCTCTTAAGGTAATATTTATAATATGAAGGCTTTCTCAATTTTAACACAAACTCAGCATCCCTTTGGGGATAGAAATAAAAGCATAAATAGTGTTATAGTTCCAGCTGTCACTGTCTGTACCAGTCTTCTACAGGCCTAGAAAATCTGTCTGCTCTCAACAACTTTGATGAAGACACCAAAAGAACAGATCATTGCTTGGCACACTTACCAGATAACTGAGAATTAAAGAACCTGAGAAAAAATAGCAGCTGTGCTGGTAAAATTTGTCCACACCAGTGATATAGATTCAAACACATCAAAACACTGCAGAGGACAGAAGAACAAAAAGATGACAATGAATAGGTATATCTGGTCACTATAATCCATCTTATTCTGGTTTCCAAGGTCTGTGTGTCTTCTCCATTTTTTTGTAATCACTTTAGCTAAGATTCCTCTTCTACCTTGTTATATTTTGGATCTTAAATGTCCCTCAAAGGAACATCAATGTGCTATGTCCTTGATTACCAGCCCCTGTAATTATTAGGAGGTAGAAAAATCTTCAAGAGGGAGGGCATAGTACAAGTAAATTAGGTTACTGTGGGCTAAACCCTTGAAGGTGATATTAAAACTCTAGTGTTCCCCACCTTGGATACCATAAGGAAAGTGGTTTTGCTATATCACCATGATGCATTGCCTCATCACTGGCCCAAAGCAATGGTGCCAAGTAACCATGAACTAAACCTCTGAAACAATAAGTCAAAATAAACTTTGCTTTCTTTTTAAGTTTTCTATCTTGGGTATTTGTTGCAGTGACAAAATACTAAGACATATCCCTTCATCCACCCACACTGGTTAGAGTAAGATGATCCCTGGTGCTGTGTCTGGGCATCATTAGGCTTTCAAGCAAAAAATTTGCCAAAGAATACAACTGGTAAATGAGCAAACTCAAAAGTCAATGTCTCTGGATTTAATAAGTCAATGCTTCTCAAGTTTTAATGCACTACAAGTAATTTGTGGATCATGTTAAAATTTAAGTCAGCAGGTCAAGAGTAAGATCTGAGAATCTGCATTCCCAATCAACTCCCAGATGATCGATCCCCTGTTGAAGGACTCAGGTCATCCAAAGTAACATATCAAAGAAGCAAGCCTCATCCAAGGTCACAGTTTGTAAGTAACTGAGTGAACCTCTGGGCTTAGCTTCTCTAACTCCCAAAACTCTGTGCTTATTCCTCACAGGTTGTCTAATTAAAAGTACATCAATCATATCATACTGAAATATCACCTCTAATAATCAAGTAAAACTTTTTTTCAGTAAGAAAAAAGCTCAGGCCTTTTGTTTTCTCATTTTTTTAAATCCTTATTAATATGTCAGGCAATAAGCCATTGTTGAAATGAACTAGGCTTTCTCTAATATTTAAACTCACTAGAACTATGAATCACACTGGGTCAAAAAAGAAAGAAAAAAGGCTAATGCATGAACATCTAGAGGGATACTCTGGCCACCTAGCTGTCAGTTTCTGTAATGAAAACAGAAGTACAACGCACATCATAATCTCCAGAGCAGAGATTTCCATGACAGGGAGTCAGTCTCCTTGCTGCATCCATGTAAACATATAAGCCAAATAATTAATTCTGTAGTAGGCTATTCACTCCCAGTCCTTTATAATAGCAGAGATGCACCCCCCATTCTTTCTCCAGCAACATCTCAGGGCCACAGTGAGGGCTGCTGAATGGAGAACCAGACAAAGGTTAAAAACCAGTGCTGCTTCTCCAAGTAGGGGTTCATAGCTCTAACTGTTCCTCCTCCAATGGAAATCCACAAAATGAAGTCAATGAAATAAAAAATCAGAATGGAAACCCACAGAATGAAGTCGATGAAATAAAAAATCGGCCAAAAAAAAAAAAGATAAAAAGAGACAGAGGAAAGAAACTCTCTCATATTTATGAGCCTGCTACACAAAGCTTTCACAGTAAGGAGAGGAATTTCCGCCAGCCAGAGGCCCACTTCCAAAGTCTCATGTCTGAGTAAGCAGGCCTCTGAACCAGGCAACCCCAAAGGTCAGGGGTCAGGGGTCAGGGAGAATTCCTCAGCCTGGAAGCAGAGTTAGGGGATAAACAGA
Organism: Hydrochoerus hydrochaeris; assembly: GCA_004027455.1. Classification (NCBI taxonomy): domain Eukaryota; kingdom Metazoa; phylum Chordata; class Mammalia; order Rodentia; family Hydrochaeridae; genus Hydrochoerus; species Hydrochoerus hydrochaeris. Next base: position 122,707 of record PVLA01003062.1, read on the forward strand.
ATATTTGTTTCCCTCCTCATGGAGAAAAACAACAATTCCTGACACATGGCTGGGCCATAGTGCAAATGACCAGTTTCCACAAATGGGCGTGCTTTTCAGGATCAGAAAATAAGGCAAGAACCCTCATGGGCCAAGTTTTCCCACACAGCACTGCCAGCTTTGCCGCATCACCCAGGCTTCAGCTGGAGCTCACAAACAAGGGGTAGAAACAGCTACATTCTTTGTGTGTAGAGAGAAAAGTCAGCTGGGCTTTCCAAGGTCAGGAACTGAGCTGCACTAGTAGGAATAACCTGGTCTGAACTAGTGATATTTGTTGTATCTCAATGGAAAAAGATCGGTTAATACACACATAAACACGCACAGACACACACACACACACACACACACAGTTACTTGAGACCAAATAATTTACACTTTGGAAAACATTCTGGGGCTATACTATTGCATTCTCAGGTGATTTTCATCTGGAGATCCCCAAACTAGGCCAAATCCTGTGGAGAGGGAGCTCAGGTGCTACTGTTTTTACATTCATTTGTGCAAATTATAAGACACAGGGAACTGACATGAAATTTTAAAAGGTGCTTCATCCAGACAAATAAATTTTAAAAGGCACCCCATCTTGGCAGACAAACTACCAAAAAACTGTGCACCACTTTAGCCAAAGGAATTATAAAATGGTCTATTTTCTTCCTATAGCTATAGTTTGGTTTTCATCCTGAACCACAATGAGGTTCTGCTGTCAGAGCCTGGGCTGGATTTCAGTGCCCAGTGACCCAGCACTTTTGCAGGGTACACAATGTCCACAAAGCGACCCAGAGTCTTAGGTGGGATTTCCCATGAAGCAAGCAGATAGTTATTCCTTGTAAGAAACTAGGGATGGGAAGAATAACTGGAAATAAAGATGGTCTGATACTGGGATGGATGGCTGAGTAGATGAAGAGATAGACAGACAAATAAGCAAACAGACATTTCCTCCCTTCTCAAAGGTCTCATGATTAGGCCCAGGACTCAGGAGAGAAACACATTTCAGTATATCCCTAAGCAGGAAAAGTGTTGGTTAGAGATACTCTTACAACAGCCTAGAGTCTGATCACAGCCAAGATGAGTAAAAACTTTAGGCCATTATTTGCATTATACTTTCCTTATCTTGATGTACAAATCTTCAAAACAGTCTTACTGAAAATGGTAGATTAGACTATCAAGTGCCCGGCAAACTAAGGAAAATCTGAACTGAGCTCACTTACAAAAGTGATACCAATGCCATGCATGGTGGCACATGCCTGTAATCCCAGCACTCAGGAGGCTAAGGCAGGAGGAATGTTGCAAGTTTGAGACCAGCCTGGGCTACAGAGTGAGCTCAAGGCCAGCCTTAACTGCATACTGAGACACTGTCTCAAAAAAGATTTTAAAAAAAAAGTGATACCAGTATCTTCTCTAGAAAGGTCAACAAGATAGTGGCAGTCACAGGAGCCAAAGGAATCCACAATGAAAAGCCAATGCCCTGGAATCCATCAGACACGGTTCAGGGGCCAAATTGCAATATGTCATACTGCAAAATGCAACATGAGGGTGTTAAACCACTGTTCAACTAGCTGAAGAAATGTAATCTCACTTTGAAACCACAAGTTGGGAAGGTCTACAGGAATCTGCAGCAGTTGAAAGGCATATCAGTTTAAATGGTATTTACTGAGTGTTAATTATGAAACAGATAAACACATGCATATAAAGCACTGAAAGAAAGAAAAATTAAGCAGAAAGAAACAAAGACTTAGGTATATAAATTCCTTTTAAAAATAAAACAGGCAATATGATGGAATACTGGAAGAGTATACTTCAGTTTGAGTGGCAGTGAAAACCTTAAGGTAGGTTATAAAGACAAGGAACAGCTATGCAGAAATCTAAAGGAAGAGTGTTCTAGGCAGAGAATAACACATGCAAAGGTCATGATGTTGAAATGTGCTTTGGTACATTAGGGAAGCAGAAAAAGGGTCAGTGAGACTAAAGCACAGTGTGGGAATGATATACGGTCGGGAGAGAACAAGGAGGTAGCACTACCAGGTCATAGGGTGACCTGGAATCCAGGACAAGAAATTTATATTTCATTCAGCTGTGATGAACAACCAATAGAAGATCTTGAGCAGAAGAGGGGCCCTGCTCTATAAATATGTCCAGAATAACAGTCTGATCACTGTGGGAAATGCTTTGCAAGGAATTAAGAGAAGAATCTAGCAAATCACTAGGGAGGTAAACGCAGGGTCCAATGGAAGAAAATGGTGAGTAGGACTAGGGTAAGGTTTCTCTACTTTGCTACTAGTGACATTTTAGACCACATGATCCTTTGCAGTGGAGGGCTGTTCTGCGCATTATAGGAAGTCTGGCCGCATTCTTGACTTCTACTCACTAGATGGCAGAAGCAATTTCTTCCTCTCCAGTTGTATCAAAAATATCTCTAGATATCGCCAAGTGCTCCCTGGACAGTATAACTACTCCCACTGAGAATAGGCATACTGGAGTGTTAGCCTTGCTGGTGACTGCAATAGTACAGTATGAACACATTTAGACAACAGAGGTGACAAGATGTGCTGATAGAAAATAGACACAGAGTCTGACAGAAAAAAAGGAGCTAATGATGAGATAACTCCAGGGGTTTTGTGCTGGACAACTGCAATAATGAGAGATGGTGAAGACTAAGGGAGCAGAGACCAGTGTGGGCCTCTTAACATCCCTATTTATTAGGAATCTGTATGACAAGGCAAATAGATTGCAGGAGTTCCAAAAATTTATAAATGTAAATTTATATATGAAAATCTAGGAGTTACTTGCATACACACAAAGATAGATACAAAGGTAGAAACAGGTGATAAATATCATACTACACTGTTAGATGATTAGATAGATAAATGATAGATGAAGAGATGATAGATTAGACAGAAGATATTTAGATAGATAGACAGATTTGGAATCTGGGACTTGGGACTACTTGTTATGAAACTAGAGAAAAATGATTGCAGACAAAAAGCCTAGGACACTGTAGTACCTGAATACAGGAAAATAAGCTTAGCATACTGATACAGAGTGGTCCGTGTAGTAAGCTAGAGAAAAAAACATGATAAAATTATATTATGTAAGCAAGAAAAAATATATTTCAAGTAAGAAAAGTGCATCAAATGTTATCAAGATATTATCAAGTCAGATTAAAACAAAGCCCACTAAAAACACAAAGTTCAGTGAAGACTTGAAAAGGCAGTTTTAATGAAGACTCCCAAAAACTTGAGTCTCAAGATGTGGGCAGTCTTACTAAGCCAATTAAGAAAGACCAGATTAGTTTTCTAAAGCACCTACAAGTGTGTGACAGAAGTAGTGCTGAGTGTTTCTTACTTTCTACTCAGGTATATTTTGCAAAAAGCTCATGGAGTTAAGTTTTTGCTACAATTCTCAGACAAGTGGCAGATTTGAAAGTCTGTAAGACAGGAGTCAAATTAAAAGGGCACTGAGGTTCTTCAGAATGAAAAGAAATCATAGATCACACTAAAGAGGCACAGAAATAAAACTTAGCTCACATCAGAGGACCTGCTTTTCCAGCAGGCCCAGGCCCAGTAGGTCAAAGCTTCCCTTCGAATAAAATATGGTCATTCCAAAGTTCCCAGTCTTCAGCAATGGAAGAGGCCATAGGCTGGGTACAGAAGAAATTGTTATTCATCTCCCAGATTATTTTATAGTCAGAATAGTCTCTAAAACGGCATATTTTGTAACTAATATCCCTTTAAAAACTAGGGAAATAAACTTTCAAAACAGTTTCACTAACTTTTCCCAAATACGCTTTGACACAGGGATGAGGGGAAAAAAACACAAAGCAATTATTTTTACTGCACATGAGAGCCTCCTTCTCATTCACACTAACTGCCCTATATCAGTGGGAAGGCCTGGTGGCCACAAAGACCAGTGACCCAGGAGATGATACATAAAATAATAGGTTGGGAGACTTCTCATGAAAAATACTATCAGAGTGGAATTTATAATTCCCCCCAAGGAACTGATGCAGAAATTCTACTTCTGAGTATATACCAAAGGCACCGAAATTACTCACATGTTTATTTCAGCATTACTCACAATACTCAGTATGTGGAAACAACCTAAATTTCCATGGGTGGATGAAAGAGTATGAGGCACACATATGTAGTCATTCACTTGGTGCCCAAGGGAACTTGTTCCAGGATCCATTCCCCACAGATATGAAATCCATAGATATCCAAATCATTTATATAAAGCAGTGTAGTATATGCATATAATCTAGATTCATCCTCCCATATATTTAAATTACCTGTAGATAACATATATACTAGTATGTTTAAAGTTACATGAAATGATGAAAGAAATCAAGGAAGATCTAAATATACTGAGACACAAACATTGGAAGACTCAACATAGCAAGGTTAAAAGTGAATACACAGACAATATAATGAAAGTTTTGAGGGATAAAAGGTGATAAAAATGCTGAGATGATACAGGAGTCCCACAGGGCAGGACACATGGAATGACTCAGTCTGGAAGCAGCTTCCAAGAGGTTGAGGACAACACCCATGCCAAAGGATGGTACATGGACTTCCAAGGTCATCAGTTTAAAATCACCTAGGTCTTTTCCAAGGGAGAATGAATAATCCGAAACCACAGACAGATCCAGGAGAACACACCCTCCAATGTCTCATTCAGTTGATCACATCTGAAACAAAGAATATGCCAGGCCTGAGCCCCAGGAAGGAAAAGGCAGATGTCCTGGTCCACATGAAAGTGACTTTTTCCTAAGAAAGGCTTCCCAAATGCCAGATTTGGCCCTGGAATGGTGGGAGCCTGAGATCCTGGAGATTCTGAACCTGCCATCCTGTAACTTTGAGAGTGGGATCATCCCCAGATAAAAAGGAGACCAAATACACCAGAGCCAGACCCCAGGTATTATAATCCCAAATATTGTGTACAGTCATCCAAGTATTGTAATCCCTTTGGTAGATCAGGTGCGATCAGGGTGGTATGGCCGTAGATGTTTGCATAATCCCTTTTCTAGTCTTCCTTACAATCCAAAAAGTTATATTTATAAACCCATTGGGATGTTATTGGAATCCCAGCAAGTTAATTCCAATCTACCACCTCCAATGCAACTTGCAACCCCAAGTTAAGGGCAGCCAAGAGGCCCTACATCCCATCCCCGTGAGGACATGCGGACAAAGGCCCTGATCCCAGGCCTCTCCCAGAATTTATTATCTTGTGAAGAAAGGGGTGGTTCCAGGATGAGTGACAGTGAGAAAGGCAGGAATTACCTGAGTAACTTGAGCGGACTAGTCAGGTAGTTTAAAAAATATCTCTGCAAAATACAGAGATAAGGATATGCAGAAGGATCAATTTGCATAATTCAATTAAAGTAGCAACTGAATTGTTTTTGGAGGCTGTTGCTTCAGTTTCTGATATGTTAACTTTTATGCCCTGGGGAGTCATAGCCTCTTTTTCTTGAGGCTCATACCAAGTTGACATTCCTGGAACTAACTGGTTCTATCATCTCAATGCTGTGCCCATATCTTCTATATAGAACACTATTCGAGGAAACAGGAGATGGCTTTAGAGATTACATATCAGCACCTCACTAGCCTTATTTACAAATGCTTAGAGCCAATTGAAGTGACAAGGAAATAACCATAGTCAGCTCTGTACATATCAGTATAAGGAAATAAGTCTCCATATAATCAAAGTTGCAGCAAGTGTTCTGCATTCAAGGGGAGTCCACTCAAATTGTCTCCCACACCCAGGCATGTGATCAAGAAGTCACACACAAGTCCATTCACTATCATTTTTACTAGAACCACTCAAAGTCGATACTGATATATTTTGCCATATTAACAATAGAATTAAAGCCAGCTAAAAGGTATACTAACAGAAAGAAAAGAAATTCACTTAGCTGTTGGTGCCTTATTACCATATATGAATTGTCAAGTTATATATGAAAAGCTCCAAAATAATCCCAGTAGAGTTTTTCATAAAATCATTCAATAATTTGGCTCTACAATTTTTCTGTCATGTTGGCTGACACTGTGTGCTCCTGACCACAGAGAATCAGATGGCAATGATGTTTCCAGGATTATCTCATAGAAGCAAGAGAACCAAGACGGTGAAGAGAAGACATGATATGACACCTGAGTGAGCTCCGAAGTTGAAGACTGGAGCTGGAAAAGTGGTCCCTGTGCAACCAAGCAGTGCGTACGGCCTGGGGAGAAAAAGCCCCCATTCTTGGCTTTATGGTGTTTATATTCTAATTAGGATAAATGGTAAATACCTATATTTGAAAATCTGTATTTATAGAGAAAGGTAAAACAAGATTTTCCATTTATTGTATAAAGCAATTCATAATTACAGTGTTTTGTATGTTTCCCCACAATATTCCACCAAAGCCAAATTATTCAGATAAACAGAATACTAAATTATGAAGGACAGAAAATGGCAGTCATGATGGGAGGCTATGTGCCTTCTGTATGAATGCCAGTGTCACTAGTGGTTTTCCTTGGCAAACCTCAGACTTCACCATGGCCATGTTCAGAACTCTGGAGTCTTGTCAGCCACCTGTCCCAGGCACTCCCATGAGTGTAGGTGTGTGCCTCTTGTTCAAGCCTGAGGAAAACCTCAAAAACTGAACCCTTTTCCCAAGCACTGCTTGTCTTGAAGTTACTAATGGGGCTGTCACTGCAGCTGCTGCTGGAAGGAAGTGGAAACAAAGAGATCAAATTTCTTTTAAACACAAAATCTGAACCCAGAAATGCATGCATAGTGGTACTCAGTGCTCCTTACGCCCTTTGAAATTGAAAAGGTCCTGATAGTCTAGTTATTCCCAAGTCTAAAATAATGTTACACAGCATGAAACTTCCCTTAGAAAGCAAAAGATCAAAGTAAAGAGCAATTTAAATTATGAAAAATAAGCTTGGTCACACTTTGGTACACAGCAGAAAGATGCAGACTCTAATTTGCCCAGTCAAGTTATTCAGGATCTCCAAGCCTCATTGAATGCTAAGGGATGAAGGATGGGGTCTGCATACATAAATAACATAAACCACATATTCCAATGTCTGGTGTACTAGAAACACATGAATAAAAAGTTTTTAAAAAGCTAGCATTCATGGGGTGTCATTATTTACTAAATATTCTTCCAACAGGCATATACGTGTATACATCTTCACAATGCGCTATTGCAGGTGTTAGCAAACTTGTCTGACAAATGTTTTCAGGGTTTTTGTAGTTTCTATGCCAACTACTTAGTTTTACTAAGTGATTTGAAAACAGCTACAGATGGTTTACAAATGCATGAGTGTATCCATGTTCCCATAAAAATTCAGTTATGAAATCCATAGGTGCACTATTGTTGGCCAACCACGGCTCGGAGACCAGTTCTATCACTGTCCCCATTTACAGATGAGAAAACAGAAGCACAAAGGAATGACAGCCCAAGGTCCCACATGAAATCCGATTACCAAGTTCATAACTCTTCATCCTGTCATATTAGCCACTGTTATCACCATCACTCTCAGTAAAACTCTCACTCAATACAAATCCAGGTTTTACTAATTTAAAACTTTCCAACCAGCAGTCAGCGAACAGTACCCTCAGGCCTGCCCCAAAGACCCAACTCAAATCCTCCCTCTTTTCCTCTCCCACCTTATGTTCCTGGTTTGAGTTCTCTCTCCTCTGAACCCCCAGAACCTTATTCTATGTACCTCCAAAATCAGTCACCTTCTACTAATTGTACACTTTTCCCCAACCACTTTGGGGGCACAATTTGCAAGTTTTGATGGGGCACTGAACCTACTGGGAGAAGTCCCAGGCTGAGACTCAAAAAGCCTGGGGCAGAAAAGAGAGGTGACTGGCTGGGTACTCACCAGTCCATGGCAGGCACTGAGGACTGCAGTCCCAACTGCAATGCTCTGCTGCTGAACTGTACCCTTGAGATGACAAGGGGGGCTCGAGGAAGCCACAATCTTAACATTGGAAAGGTTCCCATATCTCTTCTCCACAATGTAGCTACTGGAAAGAAATCTTCGGTTGACTGTCAGGTTAAAAAACAGGTCCTTCTCTTCATGTGAAATTCTATAGTACACTCGATCTTCTGAGTCATCCAAACCTCTTTTCCTCCTGCTGTTGGTGACAGGATGGTTCAAGCCATAGGACAGGAAGTGCCCACTAGAATCTACTCGGACAGGAGCCACTACGTGATATTCCGGAAGGGTTTGCATAAAATGCTCTGAAAGAAAAGAAGACACAAAATAAGACTGAGAAACTTGGGCTGAGACTGCAGAGAAGCAAACTCATTTTCACTTGGAACCTAGATTCTAGATTGAGATTCCAAAACCCACTGTTGAATTAATCCTTTCCACAATATAAGTCCTGTCAACATTAAAGTCCCTGAGTAACTCAAAATTATATAGTATTCCTCTTCAGTAACACATACTAGTCTCAGATAATGCTAAAATAGAACTCTAGGTGTCAGGTATTTTATCAGAGGCAACTTAAAATCAGCATTAATTCATGAGGAATACTGTTAGAAAAGTGGCAAGATCAGTATTGGAATCAGGGACAGTGCAAATCTAGAGTTCACTAATACAAGTCAATTTCTGATACAAGAGGTTTCTGAAAAGGTGCATAAACTCTTCAGGAATCTTCTTGCTAAGTCCAGTTGAAGGATAAAGCAAAAAACAAAATCACAGATAACTCAGTGCACACACTTGGACAAACCTCACACCAGTGACAGCATTTAAAAAAATCCCATGATATAGCAAGATGCTTAAAAGAACATGGAGATATTTTTGACATTTACAAGTATAAAATACATAAAGTAAAATGGTAAGGGAACATATTAGAATCTGACTTTTTTTTTCAAAACACAAAAATTGCCACTTTAAAAATATGAAACAGGGACCCTTGCTTCTTCCATACACACACAGACACACACACACATAAAACATGCTTTTTTATTTACCTGAATTTTAAGCCCCATCACCACCTGTTTTTGATGTTTAGGAATAATGAAGGATCTAATAATCATGGAACTAGTCATCACTCAGCATCATATACCAAGTAACATAAACCACTAACCACTTAGTAAGATGATATTTTGCTTCAGGAAAAGGAAAGGGAAGGGAAGAGATAGACAGGGAGGCAGAGAACGAGAGAGAGAAGGTGGGAGGAAGAAAGAGAAAGAGAAAAATAGAGGGAAGGGGAGGGATAGGAAGGGCAGAGAAGGGATATAAAAAGGGAACAAGGGAGGATGGGAGGGAGGGAGAAAAAAGAAGGAGAGAGGGAGGGAGAGAGGAGAAAGGGTGAGAAGAAGGGAAGGAAGGCAGAGGGAGGGAAAGAGGGGGAATGAGGAGGGAGGGGATACGAGTGGAAGGTAGAGAACATTCTACTTTCCACCTTCCAGCTGTACCACTTACATTACTTTGTTCCTGTTATTTTTCCCAAATAAAATGATTGTGCATTTTACCAAAAATCCAGTGTATTCTTTAAAGATCCAAACCAAATTCTTTCTCTTTGTTCTAAAGGGTTTTTGTTTATTTTTATCTTAAAGAGAATAAAACCATGCAAAACAAAACACAACAAAGCAAATCAAAACAAACCAGTGTAAGTGGCATAGAACTTCAAAACAATAGAAAATCAATAATAGTTGCCATAATACCTTCTGCTGTCTTCAAAATAGCTGCCCATACTGTCAGACATAGGAAAAATCAAACAAAACATAACAGAATAGAACCAATAAAAACAAAACAATGAATGCAGTAAAGGACTTCAAAACAAGATAATAGTAAGTCCAAAATGGCTACCATAATATATTTTGTTATCTTTGAAATAGTTGCTCATGCTATGGGATAAAATAAAATCAAACAGAACAAAGCCCAACCCAACAAGACAATGAAAATAATACAGGACTTCAAAGCAAGACAATATTGGGAATCAACACCTTCAGAAGGAGACCTCCCCTAGATGTTATGACGTGCATTGCCACCCTCTAAATAGATGATCCGACTACCGGTTCTAGACCTGCAGTCAGTGAAACACTAAACACTACAAGCATTAAATTGTATTCCACCTCAATAACTATGATTGCAGCCTGTGTTTCTCCTGATCAGCCAGTCACTTACGGTGGGGGGCGGGGAGAGGGGGGTTGGCTCTTCTTGTTTCCCAGCTTTCACCCCAGAAGGGGCTGGCATCTGGCTCTCCCCACAGTGGCCCACAAATGGCACTGATTTGCAAAGAGGCCTTGCTTCTTGGTGATCTAAAGTTCTCCTTTGCCTGAACCCTCATGTCCCCACACTCAGTATTTTCCACATCGGTTATACTGCCATTGGCATATTATACGATTTGTCCCTAAACCTTCTGGAGGACAGAGTCGTACATCACAGATGTTCAGTTACTGCATTGATGTATCCATGGACATGTCAGTAGCTATTTAATTAAAATAAATGCACTTGATGGGATGCATTTTGTTCTAGGCAAGTGCTCTCAATCATAATTTGTAGAACCATTCTTCTCTGTCTTGGATGAAATATGGTGCAGAACACTTTCCACCCTTAACTACTAGCAAGTAATCTTAATGTTTTAAGTATAGAAAGCACAGACCTGTTTCTCCCAACTGCAACATTTAGGTAGAACTGTCCACATAGCAACAAGGACAAATCTTAAAAACAATACTCAATGAAAAATAAGAAACAAGGAAAGTTAATACAGAGCTATTCGCAATGGTGGAAAACACACACATACCAGAAAGATTTTTCAGAACACCCACAAACAAAATATACATGTGGAGCCCATTAAAATGGATTACCGTGGGGAGAAATGGGAGTAGGAAATGAGGACAAACAGGTAAAATATATAAAACAAAAGACAGTTTCTGCACAAACAGAACGCTGATGTGCCATGAGCTGACTAACTCATTTCCCCTTGTTCTTCCCACTCACTTCTTCAGAAATACCTGGTCTGATCCAATACTGGCACTTCTCTGACCTCCCATGTTCAGATTTCAATGAAGAGAGAAATGCCCAGGTTGAATGGGGTGATGCTTCTGTAATACTTTCTTCATATTTCTCTTCTATTCCATTTCTTGTAATGATACATTTGAATGAGCCAAGGTTGGAGCAATGGAGGGAAGTTAGGGGCAGGGAAAGTTTGACTTGGCCAGGTGCACCTGTGTGTGGTCAGTGTCTAGATGCTGACTCTTTCTCTCATGAAATACTCTAGGCTTTGGGAAATCTCTGTCACTAGGGGTTGCCCAGGTCCCCAAGTGGGGGCAATCTCTGCTCCATCTAGCCACCTTTCCATCCTCCCTATAATGAGGCCACTGCAGCACTGTAGGGGTCCTGTTCATCATCATTTCAACAGGACCCATGATTCTTTTCAGGAGTCCAAATTTGACACACATGAAACAATAATGATTCTTACACTTTCCCTTAAATTAGGGAAATCACACCATTCCTGGCTGGCAAAGTTTTACTATTAGTTGGCTCTGTCACCAAATGCCATTTCAGCTGATCTTTGCTTTTGGGAATGTGTCTTAGTTATTTATCTCATTGCTGTAACAAAATTTCCAACACTTACAAGTTAAAGAAGGAAAGGTTTATTTCATCTCACAGTTTGTAGAGGTTTCAGTTCATAGTTGGCTGGTTCCATGGCAGAGGAGTATCACAGAGGAGAAAAGTCCATGTCAAAGCAAGCAGGAGACAGTGAAGAAGCAGCAGCAGTAAAAGCTAGTCTGCCTCTCCTTTTTTTTTTTTTTTTCTTTTTTTAATCTTTTTGAGACAGGTCTCACTATGCAGTTCAGTCTGGCCTTGAGCTCACTTTGAACCCCAGGCTGGTCTTAAACTTGCAATGATCCTCCTGCCTCAGACTCCCGAGTGCTGGGATTACAGGCAAGTGCCATCATGAACGGCTCTGCCTCTCCCTTTTATCCCATCCAGGTTACCAGCCTTTTGTGTGGCGCCAACCATACCCAGGGTGAGCCTTCCCTTCTCCACCTTCTTAATCCCAGCATCACACCCTAATCCAGCCACCTCAGAAACTCCACCTATGATCACATGAGGCTTTGGGGATACATCTAGATAGAAGGCGTAACAGCATAATGAGGTTCAAATCTACTCTCCATGCTCCCCAAACCCACAGCAAACCTCTGAAATCTCTTGTGCTGGAAGAGAAGAAGAGGAGAACACTCCAACACCCTGAATCTCTTTTGAAGAATATCTCTCTCCAATATCTTCCTATTGACCATGAAGCTTCTCATGAACACAGGAGAAAGATGAAAGGCACAGAATCACATAATCTCTTTGCCACCCCTGCACACACAGTCAGAAATTCTTTTTACAAATGCATGGGAGATTAGCCTCCTCTTCTTCCTCACATTCAAGGTCTGAGAATAGGAACTGAGGCAAAATTAAAACTCTCATTCCAATATCTTATGCATATACAAGTCTCTACATCTTCACCAAGCAAAGAAATAAACATTTTCCCTAGCAGATTATTTTTCTAAAAGCCATTACTGACCAAGTTAAAACTACAAGCAAGTATATATTTTAAAAAATGAATTCCAAACTAAAAATTATACTTTTTAAGAAGCCTGAAAAGTGTTCAAAATGTTTTACTTGTTATAGTCTGAAAGTAGTTACAATAAATTTTAAGTTGCCATGAGGCAGAGACTAACAGATAAATTTTAAATTAATATGACCTCTTTTGTTTTTGTTTTATGAGTCAGAGTCTCATTGTGTAGCCCAGGCTAGCCTCAAACTCGTGATCCTACTGCCTCAGTCTTCTGAGTGCTGAGACAACACAAGGACAAATCTTAAAAACAATACCCAATGAAAAATAAGAAACAAGGCAAGTTTCTTTGGAACCGTCTGGGGGATTGGTACAGCACACTTTTGGGTGTGTCTAGGGAGATCACAGAGGCACAGCCTTGGATACTGTTTTTAAAATGTCCCTTGCCCTTTCCTCTCTGGTACTGCTTCCCTGCTCTGCTTCTCAGCTGCTATGAATAAAGCACTTTTGCCCCATCAAGCCCTTTTACCATGACTTGGAGTCAGCTGACCAGGGACTAAATCCCCTTAAATCATGAACCAAATTAATTCTTTCCTCCTCAAATTGTGAGTGTTGGATATTGTGCCCAGCAATATAAAAGTTTACTAATACACATGTTCTTTCTTAGTCAATACTCACCAACCTTGTGGTACAGATTCAGTCATTATCCCCATTTCATAGAAAAAGAAACTGAGTCTAAGAAGTCACTATGCAACTTATTTAGGTTGAAACCCTGTGCTTTCTGTCTCAAAATCTTATTGTCAGTCATTGTTTAACATATACAGAAAGAGGACCAAATGCCCTTGGCAGAGAGCACAAGAGTTAGAAGCAACAGCATGGCCCTAATGATGATTATTAAGATACCTCAATTTGCTCAGCAATACATTGAGGGAATTATTGTCTCTTTCTTGGGCACAGTAATGGAAAATTAGATCAGCTTTCATTCCTAATTTAACTGCAAAGGAAGCAGCTAAAACATGGAATCCCATAGATGTGGATTAAACTAGGAGGCCAATTAAACAGTGTGGCTTACACTGACATCCCAGTTACATCTAAACAGTGGGAATAAAATAATCTATCCTGAGGTGGTTATGAGGTTTCAACATATTAGTGTATGTATTATACTTAAAGTAATATTTGACAAACAGCATTCATTAGCTAAAAATACTATCAGTGTTGGTATTAAAGATAGAAGTTGGAAAAAAATGTTTTTAATTAAAAAATAAAGATAGAAGTTTGGTGACCAATTAATCATTGTGGCCATAAAGAGAGGCACTCTCCATGCAAAGACAGGGGAAAGGTCTATAGTTACCTTTGCTTTTTTTCAGCAGGAGTTCAGTTTGCAGATTAGTTAACTATAATTTTGGCCCAAAGCAAGCAGAAATCAGAAAGGATGTGATAAACAGGTGTCAGGAAGCAGTAATAGCTCTTCACTTTTACCACTTCTATTATCAAGAGTGACATTAAAAGTGTACTTGTCTAGTCTTATCTAATCCTCATAGTTCCCTGGTGATGTATTATTAACTGGGTCCTTCATTGCTAGATTTGGATGTGACTTATTCCCCAAAGATTCTTGTACTGAAAGCTTGGTCTCCAGTGCAGTAGTATTGAGATAATGGGACCTTTACGGGGGGGGCGGTGGGCTACAGGAAGGTTGGTTAGGTCAACTGGGGCAACATTCCTTGGAAGAGATTAAAGTAGTTCTCACTAGTATCCTAGTTAGTTTCCATGACAGCAAGTTACTGTTTTTAAAATGAAAAAAAAAGCAAGCTAGGCCCCTGAATCCCTCCTGCTTCCTGTCTCACAGTGAGACCTCTCACTCTCAAATTTGCTCTCACCATGATAGCATATATTATGTTGTGACAGCCAAGAGGCCCTCACCAAGAGATCGAATGATGGGTCTTCCAGTCTTAAGATTTTTAGCCTCCAAATGTGAATTTAAATAAACTTGCTTTAATTATAAATTAAAATGAACTAATAACACTCATTTTAGCCTCTATTTCTATCTCTCCAAGGGACGAAAAGAGAAGTGAGGAGTCACACTCAGGCTATTTGCCACCAGAAACACTTCCAAGATCTCTCCTCACTGTTTTCCGAGGGTCTGCCACTGAGGACCAGATGTCCAGGTGGGATGTCAACAAGACTGGGGGAAGGCACGGGGAACTACAATATTCTATAACTTTTTCACAACCTGCACTAGGGCTTATGGAAATAAATAATAAGCCCTGAATACTTTCATGCACCTTGCTTAAAAATTAGATTTGACAATCTAGGCCACAACTTTCAGTGGGGCTTCGGGAGAAACTAAGTAAAGCATGTAGGTGCAAAGTCTTCTGAAAACATAAACCTGCAAGGGATCATCTAATCTCAATTAGAAAAAAAGTAACAGAATGAGAGAATACTTATCTAATGGTTTTTTTTAAAGTTTGGATTAAATGTATACTTGTTTTCTTATGGAACACTTCATGAATTTACATTTCATGTTCATTTTCTCTGTATCACTTCAACTTAGTACCATACTGCTGAGGCAAACACAATCTGTAATTATCTGGATCTTTATTTTAATCTTACAAAGCAAATAAATTTGTAAGACTCCTTACTAAACCAGGCAACAAATTCCTGCAATAATTAGGTTTGTTTTCATGATTATTTTCCAAGGGTAGTTATAACCTTATGATGTGCATTTGTATTTTACAAACTGACACATGTTGACAAGTTGTGAGGAATCATGTTGATCCCTCATAGTTATAAAATATGTCACAGGAATTTGGACCTGCTCATTAACCCTGTGATAATTCATCTGTCAATCATGAAGCTTATTCTAATTAACACACAATAAGAAAACTGTGAAGGCTCTGCTTATATTAAGGAAATATCTAAAACCATTTCTTCCCTGCAGAATAGCGTAAGTAAATGATAATATAATAGGTTTACTGAGACACAATCACATCATTTGTGGAGGAACATCTGAACGGAAATAAGCAAACCTAAAGGGATATTACTGGCAGTATGGAAGAGAAGCAGTATGTTGTGTGCAAGACTCGTATTTCACATTACTCTGATACTGGTTGTAAATCAAGAAAGCTTGGAGAACTCATAGCACATTCTTCTATCACAATAGAGGAAAGAACACTGAGAGAGTTGCTGCAGTCTGCCTGCTTCTCAACCTGGAAAAGATTGAACTCATCTCAGTGCTCTTTCTTAAGACTAAAATCCTAGTTCTTAAGCTAGGAGAACTAGAAGGAACCTGAAAGCTTGTTCTAGTGTATCAGTTTGTTTTCAATGGTGAAATGCTTTGATGAAGTAATATTAAGTAGTTGGTCAACAAATACATGTTGCCTAGCAGACTGGCCACCTGGGCCTCCCATTAGTCATCAGTAAAGATAAAGAGGATGAGTGAGATGATTTCTAAGATAATTTATAAATTCAATGTTCAAAATTTGAGTTTAATTAAAAAATGTTGGAGTGAAAAGGGCAGGTCATCCCGTCACAAGAAGCTTTAGAACTGCCTTCTGTCATTAATCTCTCTCTCTCTCTCTCTCACTGATCCTATCATCCTTCCTTCCCTCTCTCTCCTCTCCCTTTTCCGCTCTCCTTCATCTCCCCCACTTCAGTTCTAAAGTCTGCTTAGAAATTTCTCCTTAGACCCAAGAGTTGATTACCTGTAAATCTATTAACAAATTATCTAAGATTTCAGAATAAACTTTTTCAAACTGAAATTATTTTTAAACTGAAATATATATGCAGTTTAAAGCTATTTTCCAATATCAAATTCAGCACCGAACCCCAAAAGCCCCAAGTGTTATCTTTTTTCCCCAGAGAAGAACAAGCAAGGAACAAGCAAGGCACAGCAGTGTCTGCTCCACACCAGGCTGAATTCCTTTACAAAGAAGCTGTGGAGCAAGCAGAACTGAAAACCAACCCAGGAGGATGTGTGTCTTTGAACCAAATCATCTCCAAATGCACAGGGACATGCTTGCAGGCTCAGTTTGTGCTGCCCCAGAAGAGAGACATCTCACAAAGGAACTGTTTTTCAAAGAACAACAAGCGCTGCTATTTTAAACTTGGGAGTGGGAGATTGTATCTGGGCCGTTTACACAAGCCAGTGCTGGCTGATTGACATCTAACCCCAGTGTTGGCCAGCACTAGCTTCCAAGTAAAGCAGAGGGAGGGAGGAAATTGCATCTGAGAGCTCGGGAAGCCACAGTGGAGTTCTCTAGTAGTGTTGGAACTTTGCAATCCGGGCAGAAAAGCCTGCCTAGAAATCCCATAAACATGAATAAACTGGTGATGTTTATCACTAAAGTGGCCTTGGGAATTAAAGGGATGTCAAAAAGCTGTGGAGGGCACTTCCCTTCCTGAGACTTGAGCCCAGTCAGCAAACACAGAACTTAAAAGATGCTAACAAAGTGCTGGGGGCGCTGGGAAGAGGTGGGTGGAGTTGATTCCTACTACTGCCTTTAGGCAGCACAGCTGCATTATTATGAAAGTCTGGGTCCCTAAGCGCTCCATGCTTCTGCATCCTCATCTGCAAAGAGGGACAGCAGGGGTGGTGCCTGCACCCCAGAAGGATGTGATCAGTGGTCCAATGTACTGACAGGATGTGCCGCTGCTCTGTTTCCTCACAGGCACAGTGCTCTCCCCACCGAAAAGAAAATAGTCCCCCAACCCTCCAAATCCAACAAAAACCAGGCAACAGCACCATCTTACTCCAGGTGTTAAGGTTAAAAATGATTATAGTAACGATAATACACTGCCCACTAAAATGCCAATGTTTGCTAGAGCATCAGTTTTAAGGAACAGAACAGCAAGACAGGACAGGGCAAAGTGAGCCCCTCCTGAGGTAGATTTCCCCCAAAGGACAGTTGTTTTAAAAATACAACCCTAAATCTTTCCAGGAAACCAAAACACAGCCAAATGTGCTCAGCAGGGGTGCGGAATCACATTTCCCCTTCCCTGACCAGGAGTTTAAAACTAACTAGAAACATTGTCATGACCGCCTGGGGCCAGCTGGAACGTTGCTTTTTTTTTTTTTTTTAATAAAAATAAGTTTCCACGTTCTGAATCTGAAAAGTAGAGGGCTGAAACAGTGCAGCATTCAGAGAGAAGACAAAAGAGCGAGGGAAAGAAAGTTGCCAGCTGTCTCTTGGGTTGTGCAAAGCATGGAGCGTCCCGTGAGAGGCAGAACTGCTGCTCACCTTTCAGTGGGACCCCAGACGGGGAAAACCTGAGCCCCCACCCGCCTTTCTTTACAGAAGTCAAAAGCCTGTCCACGGTTGAGTTCTGCCAAGTGGGGGAAGGGTCAGGGGAGCGACCAAGTTCCCACACGTCTCAGCACCAAGGTAGTTAAAGGAAATTTTTAAAAGAGAAATGTGGAAAAAGCACTAACCTTGCCTCTGGTCGGGGAAGCGAACCGGGCCCGGCTGGAGCTCTCTGCCATAGCAAAGTGCCCCGAAGCTGAGGAGCTGAGCCACCACCGAGAGGTCTGCAAGCCAGCTCCTCTGCGCACATGGCATGTTTCAGTTGTCAGGAGACGAAAAGCCACAAAGTTTCAGCCCTCAGCTCCACAAGTAAAGTCCCCGCCTGTGGCCGCGCAGGCCGATGCAAAGATGCATGGTCCCAGAGCAGGAGGGAAGCTGCAGGAAAGCCCCCAGTCTGCCTTCTGCGGGTTTTGTTTTTTTCCAGCCGAAAGGGGCTAGCTACCCTTTCCCCCTCCCTCCTCCTCCTCCAAGCGGGGTGAACCAGCTGACAGGGTCTGCTTTCCGCAGGGTGTGGAATGGGTCAGTGCGGGAAGGGCGCAGCCCACCCTGGGTCCCCACCCCTTTGCCTTCGCGCGCCCGCCCCGCCGGCCTCCAGCCAGCTCCGCGCATCTTCCTCCCCCACTCCCACCCCTGCGCGGCTCTGCGGTGTCCCAACCCAGCAGAGCGGACAGACCAGGACAGCCACTCAGAGGGACACTGTGGAAGCTGACGGCGGAGGCCACCAGGCCAGCCCCTCACCATAAATACAGGCGCACAGGTGGAGTACAGAGATGGGCCCACGGGGATTCCACTCCTTTTCCTCTGGGCCCTTCTCCAGGTCCTGACCGGCTCCTGATTAAGAGACTCTATTCAGGTTCCTCGCCTGACTCAGGTTCAGACCTCCCTGGGACCCTCTTCCAGGGTAGGCTTAGACTTCCACTTACATATTGAAAAGCAGTTTTTCTCTTTGCCAAGTCAAACAAAGGAAAATGAACTGAATTAATCTGCTAGTTTGACTGACAATACCCAAGTCCACCTGCAAAGTGAGGTAACTCCCACAAACCCTTGTGAGACATGTATCTACAGGTCAGGGCAAGCTTTTCCGTTTTAATAACCTCATCTTTCTTAGCCCACCTCCATTCACCCTCAAGGAAACCAGCAGAATGGAGAAAGTAGTCCAGCCCAAGGAAAGGTTAAGGTGTCCATCCAGTCTCCCTGCTCGGGCTGCCCGTGGCAGGAGATGGGGGCATCCATTCCCCCTGCTTGAGCTTTTTCACCAGTGAGAGAATACCACAGTGCTTGCCAGGCATCCCGAGAATTTACTGGGATAGTCCAGCCAAAATTTTTCACCTCTGGGCTGAGACAGGCCTCCTTACTCCATTCAGGAAGAATTTGGCCCAGATGTGGAGTTCTCCCTGGCCAAAAATCAACCATATGCCTTTAACAAGAGGTCTGGGATACCAGTTCCCCCCAGTTAGCATAAAGATAGAGCAGTCAAGTCAACCAGAAGAGTTTAATCTCTTCAACTTTAGTGGTATTTCCACAATACTCTTCATTTACTCTTACAAACATGTTATGGTATAAATGGATAATATCCCCCAGAGTTCTACGCATTAAACGCCTGGTGTTGTATTGAAAGACACTGTGGATACTCATGAGAAGGCCTCCTATGAGGTGTCCCAGTCATTGAATGTTGCTCTCAGAGTGTTGCAACTTTGAGATCCCAATTTCTGGCTTGTGATGTAATTTATTTCCTCTGAAACGTGCTCCCTACCTTACCTGAGAAGTTCAAAACTATGAGACCACCCTGAACCTCCAGAACCATGAGCTAAATAAGATTTTCTCATTGTAAGTTAATTGCTTCTGGCTTTTCATTAAATAACACAGAGTTTACTAATATAGATCGTAACTAGGAATATCTATCATTTAGTCAGCCAAGCCTGAAAAATTAACATTATAAAATCTCACCAAAGATTTGGATTCTGTCAGTCCTTTGAAACCTTTGCAACCAGTACCTTGGCTCTTCCACACAGTACAGACTTCCTTCTTGATCTCTCCATCTGGGATTTCCTAGTTATCCACAGATTCTCTCTAGGCTGACCTGCTCCCCGCCCCCACTCATTCATTGTGATCTACCTTCATAAACCAGTGCTTTCAAGATTGCATATCTTCCTTATCAAAGTCTAATTTGTTTTGTTCCAAGTGCTGATTTCTGTGCTGCTTTCTTCTAAGTACTGTGGGAAAGACTTACATAGTTACACCCAATAGTATAAATACCATTCATGTCTCCAACTTCAGCAAGTTTTCAACATGGCTCAACACAAAGTACCTTCTGCTTCTATTCTAACATCAAGTTCCTCTCCTTCTTTCCAGAATTTATAACCCTGCAAAGGTCAGGGTTTCCTGAAGGTAGAGAGAAGACTTAATCTTGCTCCCAAATTTTCCTCTGTTCAATGGGAAAAGATAACATCATCACAATGCCTTTGGCAGTGGTTAAATTCAGTATGGCTAAGTATTTTCCATATTAAATGCAAATTGTGACAAAAAAGATCTAAGATACCTCACAAAGAGTTCCTTCTGTTCATACTTTCCTACTAGGCCCTTAAAAGTATAAGAGATGGCTGAAGTTCAAGGAGAAATAGAGTAATGGATCTTTCAGAGCTTCATTAACACTGGGAAGATAAAGGAAGCAGCCTCCCACTCAAACAAAAACAAAAACAAACAACAAAATACCCTGTGATTTAGCCTCAGACATCACAAATGACTATGCCATAAAAAGAGACTTCCTGTTTGTTAATCATACTTAAATATCATAACTACCTTCCATAGTAAAAAAAAAATCGTATCACATGCAAGAGTTTTTAAGGTGCTTTTCTGAACGACATTAGAAAGTATAGAGGAGAAAAGTGTTCCTCTGCGATTTTCAAGGATAGGTAAACTTTAACTCCATTTGAAGGTAAACATTTTCTTCAAATTCATGTATTTAAATGTTGTTATCGTATGTACTACTTTCTTTGGAACCACTTTGCAGCTTTGAAATAATATGGAGGCACGTATTGTAAGTATCAATTCACTTTTCTTCCTCCAACCAATTACATTTATGAGTAATTGGATCAATAATACCTTGTTGATCCCTAAACCCCAGGAATTCTGCTTTCCTGACTTAGCTTGAAGACTATGAGATCTATTCATTAAAAGTTTTAAAAAGTTACCTGATGGGAGAAGAAACAAGAAGCTATTTTCCCCCTTCCTGTGAGTCAGCTGGGGTGCAGACTGGGAGGCAAGAATGTGCCTCCCCCCTCAATCCCCCTTACCCCACCTCACTCCTGACAAAGCAACCAGCTGATTTGGAGGAACACAGGCTGAGTTGATAGAAACCAAGGTACCAAGACAATTTAATGCTTATATTGTTTGATTGACTTTGTAGGTCTAAAGCTGGCAGTCTGAGCATCTATTTAGAGGATAACAACATGCAATATAGCAACAATGGGGGATTTTCTTCTGTCTTATTTTTGAAATCCAATATTATTCTTGCTGTTTTGTTTTTTATTTTGTTGTTTTGTTTTATTAAATGTTTTGACTGGTTTTGTTTTATTCTGTTCTGTTTTGTTTGATTTTATTACAACTGTTGCTATTGATATAGGGGGATTAAATTCCCAACCTACCATATGTCTGGTACATGTTCTCTAAACTTAAAGAATGAATTTTAGGAGAAATGGAGGTTAAGAGCAGAAATATTTATTGAGAGAAAGTTTCTGTCTGAGAGAGAGTCAGGAGGGGCCTTGAGTGGATTGCCAGAGATTCTATATTTTCTAGGGATTTTCATAGAGTAAAATCATGAGGTGAGGCAGGTCGAAAGTGAAGAAAACTGGGAACTCACAAGGCAGGTGGGCATGAGGTAGGACAGAGCTATGGCCAACCAATAAGTTCAGCTGTGCAGGTAAAGTTGACCAAATCAGGGACAAATGGGGAAGTGAGCATTCTTTATGGATCATTGACTCCCATAGGGAGTTGAGGTGACTCCTGGTTTCTCAAGGTAATCCATAGCTAATCCCTAAAGTTTATTACATAAGGATGTGGTTGCATTTGTTTTGTTTTCTATTTTGAGATCTGGTCCATATCAAAAGGTGTGTGTCTCTTCCAAGGTCACAAAACATCCGGTCCTCTGTGTTTACTTCTTCAAGGGCCTAGCCCTGGCTGCCTATAATATTTCTAACTAGCTCAGCTGCCTGTAACAGTATGGGCAGCAATTTTGAAGATAACAAGAGGCATTATGGTAGCCATTGTTGATTTCCTATTATCCTGCTTTTGAAATTCTGTGTCACTTTCACTGTTTTGTTTTGATTGGTTTAATTTTGTTTGGTTTTATTCTCTATAAAATGAATGTTTTTAAAAAGAAGAAAATGTTATCTGGCTCTGCATTTAAATGGATACCATATTGGACCATTCTTCTGATGCTCTATTTAATCAGTTTAAATAAAGAAGAAAGGCCCAGGGATTTAGCTCAGTGGCATAAGCACCTACCTGGAAAGCCTGAGGTCATGAGTTTGATCCCCAGTACCAGAAAGAAAGAAAGAAAGAAAGAAAGAAAGAAAGTAAGTCATGGCAATGCACTTGTGAAAGCCATGACCAAAAATGTCATAGAGCCCTGAATA
The DNA here is from genome assembly GCA_004027455.1 of Hydrochoerus hydrochaeris. Classification (NCBI taxonomy): domain Eukaryota; kingdom Metazoa; phylum Chordata; class Mammalia; order Rodentia; family Hydrochaeridae; genus Hydrochoerus; species Hydrochoerus hydrochaeris. Next base: position 145,190 of record PVLA01003062.1, read on the forward strand.
ACAAAACATACTGTAGGTTGAAGAAAAAAAGCACACCTCAAACAGAAGGTGAAGATTTTTCTCTCAACTGATGTTGAGACCAACATCAGTTTGTAGAGCATTTTAAATGAGTCAAAATGTAGTAAGGCTTCACTGAGTTGGTCCAGAAATGTCCCATATAGGAGATCTGCCAGAGGGAGCCTAACCAAAGTGAGAGGATGTAGAAAGCTGTCAATTGCAAGGTGTTAGAGGCTAAGCAATATAAATAAGGCACTTAGCATGGCACTAGGCATGGGACCAGAGCTGGAGCAGAGTGGGGAGATCGTCTATCTGAGATGTTCTAGAGCAGGGTGTGATGAGGAGGAATGCAATGCTTGGTTACCTAAAGAAAAATTCATCAGATACATGCCTAGAGTTAGTATAATGAGAGCCAAATTTCTTGCTGTCAGTTTTGATGTATGATTTCCAAGCTCTGAAAAGTCATAACCTCTTTTTTTGAGGTTCATTCTCAGCCTACAGCATGGTGTCTCTTGGCCTGGCTCAAACATGCTACTTGGGAGCTATAGGCAGGCATCACTGACCTATCACATTGCTTTAAAGACTATCCATCAGCACCTTGGCTAGACCCATTTGCATTGTTTCATGCCATTGTCTTAGCTATCTGTGTACATATCAACATATGGAAGTAGGGACTCATGTTCTTCTCTCCAGGAGAGCCATTTAGGTGGTCTTCTATACTGTTCACTGGAATGCAGATGTTTTCAGCACTTAGGGTTCTTGCTTCATTCAATTCAAGGAAAGATCTTTAGCACACATTAGTAGTATACACACATCTGCCTGGTTTTAGCCTAGGTCTTTTTCCTCCCTTATTTTTCCCAGTGACCAAGAGATATTTAGTGACAAGGGAAATGAATTGACCAATCAATGGAATATCACTCAAAATACCATGAAAAGTAGCAAAGCTTTGACATATACATCCATGGCTCTCAGATAAGTATACTCATCAAAAGAAGGCAAATAAAAGTGAGTCCATGCTGGATAACCCTATTTATATAAAATTCTATATAATGCACACTAATCCTTAATGACAGAAACCAGAATGAGGGCTGCCTGAGATTTGGGATGATACAAGTGGAAAAAAAGAGAAAGAAGTAATTCCAGAGGATCATCAGGAAAGTTCTGGCTTAATATATATGATCTAAGTAAATTTAACAATAAATTTCAGTAAATTTATTGTGATGATTAACATATTAAAATTGTTATAACAATGGGTTTATATACATGTTTCAACCCATATGAAATTATGTGTGTGTGTGTGTGTGTGTGTGTAAAATTGTTCATTGCAGACATGTACCATCTACATTGTCATATTATATCTCAGTAAAGGAGTCCAGAGGAAAGGATTCCAGGGAAACTGAAGCACCAATCCCCAAACACCAGGTACTGCGCCAGTCTGTGATCTGCAGGTTACTCTTTCTGCGTATCTCTCCCTCTGCGTATTGCAGAGGTGATCTCAGGTCTCCCACTTAGCCCAGCTCACAGCACTCACACACTTCCTGCCACTCTCACAGTCACTCACCCTTGAGCCACTCCCCTCTTCATGAATTAATAAAACCTAAGTTTGGCCTTGGGTCCAGGTTTTTGTTCCGGTTAGCCATTATTCTGACTGGACTTGGAGCCCCCTTGACTCCCCAAAGCTACAAATATGCCCTTGTGCCTTTATTCTCTCCATGTATGGCACTGGAAGTGGTAGATTGGAATTAATTTATTAGAATTCCAATGACTTTTCTGTGGAATTTTAAACACAGACTTTTCTGTACCACAGCGAGATCCAGAAGGGTTTCGATAACCAGTATGTGTTTCTTCTCAAGATAAAGTAATTTTTAAAAACACATTAAAATAATGGCAAATAATCTTTGAAGTTAACCATAGGTTAAGATAAAAGATCTCATGGTTTATGTAGTGTTTCACCATTGCTTGCTCACACTGCTAGAGAGAGGCATGGGTTATCTTCACAGTCATGAGAAGAGTATTTGTAGCACTTTGATCCTCTAGAGTACGCTAGTTTCTGTGCTATCAAACATCATTTTATGAGACCCAGGAGATAGCTACAGAGGGCTGGAAACCTCTGCTAACACCTTTATCCATGTGGGGCCAAACTCTCCTAACTGACCCTGTTGGAATGGCCTCCAGGGCAACTGGAGCCCTCCTTTGTTGCTTTATAGCTCCTCTGTGTGTTGAAGATAACTAACTGTCTGACTCAAGCTATTAGTTACTTGTTTTGCTGTCATGCTAAATGTGCGCCAAGTCTCCTGAGGCCTCTCCAAGATCAAAGGGTTGTATCGATTCACTCACTGCTTTCTAAAGTAAAGCTGTGGGCACAAGCACATGAATGTGTGGTGATTCATCTTTTGAAGGTGACATGGGTGATCAATCTATAGATAGACTGGTAGAGCATTGAAACTCAGTGTGAGAAAATCAGAGAATGGCAGTTGAATGCATGGATTAGTATGCAAGGCTGAGAGAAGTCTGGAAAAACTCCTAAAAATAAGTGATGTTATCAAGCAGTGAACTAGAAAACAGGCAACTAACCTGCACTTCATACAGTGAGATTTAAGTTAATTAGATGCTTCTGATTGATTTTTCTGCTTGATTATGAACTGTAGGTACAGGGACTGTATTTTATTCACTTCTACAGTTCTCTGAATCTCATAAATATTTGATGAGAGGAGGTTTATTGATGAGAGTTTAGCATGGAATACTCTGAGGAATAATTTGGGGCCCATAACAACATACCTCTATTAAAAAGAATTGGGTTTTTCTCCTAACTCACACATGACTATAGGAAATAAATTGTGGTTTTAGTATTAGACTGTTCCTTCCTAGATTTTCCCTCAGGAATAAATAATCTTCTATAGAGATTTCTTTGAAGCAAATTTAACATTTAAGTCACCATTTAAGCAAAAGCATTTTCTTTCATTTTTTCAGTCCTTCCTTTCTTCCCCCTACTTTCCTTCCTTCTTTCCTTTTTTCCTTTGTTCCTTGTTTCCTTTTTTCCTTTACTTTTTTCAAACATGGGCCTTAAAGACACTTCTTACAGAAACAACCAATGTACCACAACATCAAGTGGGGTATTGGCCACCTCTCAAGGGCAGTGTCCTGAGTGTTCCATCCCTGCTACTTCTGACTCTAGCACCTAATCCTAGATTATAGACAAGAATGAGACATCACTGAAGGTTGCCACGCTGCTGAGGATGATTTGACAACTGAGATTCAAATCCAAGTCTACCCCCATTGCTTTTAGGGAGAGGAGATGATTTTTTTTATTTATCAAAAACATTTCACTGTTTCACCATTGATGTTAGTGTGTGTTGCTTACACTTTTGAAAAATGAACATGAGCCTTGTGAATGGCTAGATAACATGCTATCAAAAGTTCAAACTAATATAGGGGAATGAAACTCCAGCCGACTAGATGTCCCAGTAAGAGTTCATGTCACCTAAAATTGAAGAATGAATTTTAGGAACAACGGAAGTTAAAAGCAGGATATATTTATTGAGAGAAAGGAATCTTCTGTCTCAGAGACTGAAGGAGTCCTGATTGGGTTGCCAAAGACTGTCTATTCTAGTGACTTTTATAGAGTAAAATCATGAGATGAGACAGGCCAAGGTGGGGAAAACCTGGGAACTCGCAAGGTGGGCATAAGGTGGGACAGAACTATGCTTAACCAATAAGATTAATTGCTCAGGTAAAATTGATTAAATCAGGACAAATGGGGAAGGAGACAAATGGAAGGAGACAAGCAAGTCTTGTAGCAAATAACATGCTTAAAGAGCAGTGACTTCCTTTAGGGGGTTGGAATGGCGACTCCTGGCTTTCTCAGGGTAATAGAGACCTGTTTAGAATATCAATCCTTAGGATGTGAGGGCATTTGCTTGATCTTTTGTCTTGAGGCCTGTCTCAAGTTGTCTATCTCTCCCTTAGTTGCAAGGTATCTGGGCTTCTGCACTGGCTCCTTCAAGGACCTGTGCCTGTCTGACTGCTTGTAATATTTTTATCTAATGCAGTTACCTGTAACAAAACTATGAGTGGGCAACCAAAAGTACTTCATCTATCTTTCTGCTAACACCAGATATTTTTTAAAGTAGAATGTTAGAGATATGTGGCTCAAAGAAGATATTGTAAAGACATTTTTCATCCTCATATAAACAACATATAAATATCTAGCAAAAGGGATATCTATTTTTAATCTTGATGGAGTGACAGAAATGCAGTTTGCCCTTTCCATAAACCACTAACAGAGTAATGGATAAGATGAAGAAAATGGATGTTTCAGATATCAGGTAATAAGCAGCACAAGGCAACAACCCTTAAAAGACAAGTCAGTGATGTGAGGCTTATGATTATCCAGTGTATTGACTATTAAAACTTCCTAGGTTGCAGTGCAGAAGAGAGAGGAGACCACAAATCATACAATTGTCTATCTAAATTAAGGACAGTCAAGGATTGGAGGAGACCAAATGGGGCTACAAGCTTGTAAAAAAGAGTACAGAAAAGACAGGGCCTGCCAAGCAATGAAAGAGGTGCATATAGAGAGAGTTTCAGAAATTTGTAGAAAATTCCATTAATGCCTTTGATCAAATTCTACTCTTCATGCATATGAAGAAACTACCCACAGGCAGGAAAAGAACGAAAACATTAGAAACATACAAATGAAAAACTCCAGCAATTATACATGGCTAGGAATAGTTTCCTTTCCCATCAGTCAAATTAGAAATAGTTTGTAACACACAAAACTTCAGAAAAATATTGTCTCAGTAGTGAGGAAAAATCTGACTGGCTAATAAATGTTGCTATGACCTAACCAAACAAAAAAGATTATCAAATAACTGAATTGCTTACAAGTAACTGAAATGTGGCACAAAATCAAATTCCAGTATAGTTAAAAGAATGCAGAAATATCCAGCACCATCAAGCTAAGGTTCTTCATAATTTCAATATATACATATACATTAATATATATATGTATATGTATATTTTATATATATATGTATATGTATATTTTATACATATATATATAAAATATTACAGCAAAGAAACAAGAAAATACACTTTAAAAAGAGGCAAAAAATCAATGAATACAACAAGAAGACACTGTTCATAATTATCAGAAAGTAAGAATATTTTAAAATATTTTATAGTATTTATAATAAATATAATATATAAATATAATATAATATTTATTTTAAATATTCTATAGATTAAGAACATTAAAGCATCACATGGTTAAGAGACAAATGAGAGACTTTAAAAGGCCAAACCAAAATTTCTAGAAATGAAACAACAGTGACTGAAATGAAAACTATGTTGGATGACATTACTAGTTGACTAAACATTGTAGAAGTATTAGTGAACTTGACAAAAAATATTCAAAATGAAACACACGAAAGGATTAACAACAATAACAAAAATATACTGCATCATGGAACTACACAGTAACTTCAAACAGTTTTAGCTATATGTATTTAAGATCCACAAGAGTGTTGGGGAGAATTGGGTTATTTGAAGAAATGAAGTCCACATTTTTTTTCAAATTTGAAAAAGACTATATACTTGCATATACAAGATGTTCAATGAATCCCAACATGATAAACAAAGAAAATTACCACAAGGCACATCACAACCTAATTGTTCACAAGTGATAAATAGAAAATCTTAAAAGCAGCCCCAAAATTAGACATATTATATATGGAACAAAAATTAGAATGAAACAAGTTTTTTGTCTAAAACACTGAAAACCAAAACAATTGAGAAATAAATAAGAAATAAAAAAAGAAACAGAGGAAAGAAGGAAGGAAATAAGGAAGAAGAAAAGGAGGAAAAGAAAGAAAACTGTAGAAGGAAAGAAAAGAGAGAGAGAGAGATCTATCAATAATAGTTAGACAGTATAATAAACAAAGAACTTTCTCAAAGTTGTGGTGGCTGAATAGTCCAAGATTCAGGTGCCAGCAGGCTTAGTGTCTGTTGAGGGGTCCCATTCTCATTCACTTAGAAAGTGGACTTCTTTACTTGCAATGCAAAAGGGGTAAGATAAATCTCTAGAGTCTATAATTGCACTTGTGAGGGTGGAGTTTTCTGAAGATCCTACCTCCTAATACTATCAACTTGGGAATTATGATTTCAACATATGAATTTAGGGGCATATATTTAGATGTAAGCAATGACTCTTGAAAATAGTGTGTCAATTTTTATTTTATTTTAATTTGTTTTAATTTTATTTCAGTTCATTTTATTTCATGTTAAACAGTGTAAAACAGAATAAAGCCAATAAAAACAAACCAGTGTAAGAAATACAAGACTTCAAAACATTACAAAATCAGCAATAGTTACCATAATGCCTCTTGATGTCTTCAAAATAGCTGCAGATAACTTTGGACATAGTAAAAATCAAGCAGAACAGAATAGAATACAAACAAAAAAACAAAACAATGAATGCAATAAAGAACTTTAAAACAATCCAATAGTAAATCCAAAATTGCTATCATATTTCTTGCTGTCTTTGAAATATCTGCTCCTGCCATTGGATTTAACATAATCACACAAAACATATGAAAATAAAACTCAACCCAACATAATAAGGGGAATAATGTAGGACTTCCAAAACAAGACCATAGGGAATCAACAATGGCTGTAACCCTCAGAAGGAGATTCCTCCCTAGATGTCATACTGTGTACCACTGTCCTCTGAACCCATGATCAGACCACGGGCCCTAGACCTGCAATGTTAGTGAAACACCAAAGTGCCACAGGATCCAATTGCATTTCCTCTCCATAGCTATCATCACAGCCTGTGTTTCTCAGGATAAGCCAGTCACTTACATCTGGGGGGATGGGGTTCATACTCCTTATTCACCAGCCCACACTCTGAAGGAGGTTGGGATCTGTCTGTTGCAGTCTGGCCGGGGCCCACACATGGCATTGGTTTCCAAACTGGGCTTGCTTCCTGGTGTGGTCTTTTTCTCTCTACTCCTGGTCCACAAATGGCACTGACTCATGTGGGGAGACTGTGGTCTGTCTGTTCTGGTCCAATGGCGGCCCGCAGTGCTGGTTCCCATACTGCTGGTGTGTCAATTTTTTTAAAGTTAGGCATCTATCATATGGCTTGAAAATTTCACTCAGTAGAAAGGAAAGGGTATACATGTCCACACCAATATTCATACACTGATGTTTGCAAGAATTTATTTCTTAATAACCAAAAATTGCCAATAATCCAAATCTACCAGTAGTTGAATGAATAAGCAAACTGTAACATAGCTATAGGGTGAAATAATACACAGCTATAAAAATAAGTAAGCTATACTTATAAACATAGATAAATATTAAAATAATTATTCTGAGTGAAACAAACCAGATGGTTCCCCAAACAAAAAGTAACAGTGTATTATTTCACTTATATAAAAGTCTGGGAAAACCAACTTAATTGTGTTAGAGTCCTCCAGAGAAATAGATTTAATATAAAATGATTATACAAGGGATTTATGAGATAGGTTTACAAGATCGTAGTTGAAAGAATCCCACTGGGGAACTTTCAGGAAGATGGTGGAGCAGTAAGCAATAACAAATCAACCTCTCCAAAATTTGGAATCCAGACAGTGGAAAATAACCATTCAGGAAAGAAAAGAAGGAGGGAATTGGACTTCCAGCACCCAGTAAGAATCTGATGAGAAAATTGGAATCCATAGAGAAAATGAAGAGACAGACAACAATGCAAAAACAAGGAAGTGACAATCTGTGCTTTCTCCCCAACTCCTGGCATGACAAAGTAAGATCAAATCTGCAGACACAGTAAAAGCCCATGACTACAGAGGTTTCCAGGGTGAAACACACCAGCAGAATGGAGTAGTGGATATTGTGTGCTAAAACAGCTGGTGAGTGACTCCAGTCCAGGTGACTGCAATGTTCCCTGAGACAGCGCTTGGTCAGAAACCATTTTAGGGAAGGCCCAATTGAATCTGGGACTTAGAGCAGCCATGATTTGGCTTCCCTTCATGGCTCCCAGAGTTAAACTCCCACAAAGACTGAGCAAGGGACAACCATGGGAGACATTCAGGGTCAGGCAGCCATGTTCAGACTGGAAAGAGACACCAGGAATGTTATAAGCTGGTTGGCTGAGGCCCCAACTCCTTGACCAGAGCACAGGCTCAGCCTGAATTTCTGTGAATTTGAAAGTACCAAAACCTGTACAGTGTCCTAAGCCTACTACAGGCTTACTTGATCAGTGCAGATCTGGGTCCTGACTGCCTCCTTTGTCTACCAGAGAGAGCAGAATCACACCCTGAATTAGACACGGCTACAAAAGTAGACCCCAGAAGAAAACAACAGACTTGAAATCACAAAGAAATTTTTCTTTCTTTCTTTCTTTCTTTCTTTCTTTCTTTCTTTCTTTTTCTTTCTTTCTTCTTTCTTTCTTTCTTTCTTTCTTTTTCTTTCTTTTTTCTGTTCCTTGTTGTTGTTGTTGTTGTGTGAATATTATTTTAAGGGGTAGTTTTGATTTTGTTTTGTTTTGTTTGTTCTTGCTTTTTCCTTCTTTCCCTTCTGTCTTCTTCACCAGTCTACTGAGTCTTGAGTAGTTTTCCATTGTCTTTCAGCCTTGCTTCTGCTCTCTTTTTTTCCTTTTATTTCTCTATTTTTTCCCCTTATCCCTTTTAAATTTTCTCTCCAAAGGGTAAAATCACTCAACTGAGGGCATATTTAATATACATAGTTTTCTGAATTGTCTTAGGTTTGCTATATAACATAAAATTTGTACCTATGGTTAAAAAGATCAAATTAAAAGTTACCATAGATTGTCATTTTCCAGTCTGTGCTTGATGCTATTGCTTTACTAATCATACTAATTTAGCCAAGATGACATAGTTGTCCTGACGATGCCAATACATAGGTTGCTAATACATAGATTGCCTGAATATGCCAATACATAGATTGTATGAAGATCACAAATAATACTGTAGTCCAATACCAAAGAACAAGGTGATAGGCCAGACAGGCTGCAACCTTTCTTCCCTAATAAACAGAAGAGACAGCATCCCAAAAGTAGACTCAAATACAAAAGGCAGCTACACCTGTCAGACATCTCTGAAAAGGAGTCATTTTCTCCAGATGTTTTGACACTAGTAATAAAGCTACCTACTATAAGCAAGTGATAAACCTCAATGCAGGAAGCAAAGAAAAAAACAGAAAATGAGAAAATGTGGAAACAAACACAATCCATAACCCCCAACTCACCCAAGGCAAATCAAGGGGCATTGAGGTGAAAGAAATCAAAAGTCACCCAGCTGAATTTTCTGAAGTGATAGCAATAGAAGTAAGAAAACAGAATAACAAAAACATAACTGACAAAAACATAACAGAGATAAGTAAAAAGGTGATGACTATAATGAAGGAAATTACTAATGAGTATAGAGTAGATACAGATAAAACATTAAAGAAGCTTTTCAAAACATGAATGCCCAATGTAGAAAAGAACTGAATTCCATAAGACAGACTCAAATAGATATGTAGGAGATTAAAAATTCTACTGAAAGTGTCACCCAAAGTCAACCAATATGAAGATAAGGTATCAGATATAGAAGACAGGGTTGCAGTTGGTGGTCTTCAAATGAGCTGTTGTGGTTTAAGTTAGTGGCCCCCAAACCTCATGCAATTAAGGACTCAATCAAATCTAGCATTTGTGATTGCTTTGTTCTCAAGTGCTTGGGTTGGTGGTCTGAGTGTTTCACACACCCAGGGGCAGAACCAAGATATGATGTAATGATTGGAAGAAGGTGTGTCTCTGTCTCTTGCCGGGTTTGTACTTGCGGTTTGTAGCACCCATAAATGGCTGCCCCACTATGCCATGCTGCCTTGGAGCCAACAGAGCATGGACTGAAACCTCCAAGAACTTTAAGAGAATAAACCTTTTCTTCCCTAATTTGGGGCATCAGAAATTTTGTCTCACCAATGAGTAAAAAGTAACTAAGACATGAGCAATCTCTTAAAACTATTACGAGACCACAAAAAAATCAATCCACAGCTGGTAGATGATGCAAAAGGAAACTAGTGTGAGATTCATTGTAATCAGTGAAGAATCAGATGATAGCACACATGGAATAAAATTTTTTTAAAAATCTGTCACAGAAGTAATAGCAGAAAACTTTTCAAGCATGGGAAAAGAATTTGAGATAACTAAAGCATACAGAATTCCAAATAGTTAGGATCAGAAAAAAAACACACTATAGTATACAATAGTCAAGATTCCAGAAATTTAACACAAGAATAGTATAATGAAAGTGGCTAGAGAAAAGAAACAAATCACCTCTGATGAAAAACACATCAGAATCACAATGCACTTTCAACACAAACCCTTAAGTAAAAGAGAGCTTGGAGTAAAGTATTTCAAGCCCTAAAAGAAAACAACCTCCAACCCAGGTTGATGTACCTTGCAAAATTATTATTCAAATTTTATGGAGAAATAAGATAACCTTCACCATGAAACCAGCACTCCAAAAATTTCTAAAAGGTTTTCTAGAAAAAGACAATGAAGATAACAATTCCATGAATCCCAACATAATGAATCCACTAGGAAAGGCAAACAATTTAAAAAGAAGGAAAAGGAAACCAACAACTGGAAAATAATATGACAAGAATAAGTCAATTCATATCAGTTATAAACATCAGTCTGAATTCACTAATCAAAAACCAGATTGTCAGAATGGATCAAGCAAAAGATCCAATAACATGTGACATACAAGAAACACATTTAATTCAAAAAGAAATTCATAGACAAAGCCAAAGAATGGAAAGCTACTCCATGTGACAGGATCCTGGAATAAAGCAAGGGTAGTTATTATACTTGCAAAGTGTTTTTCAAGACAAGGCTGATCAAAAGAGATGAAGAAGATCACCATATACTTGCTAAAGGAACAATCCAAGAGTAAGAGATGACTATTACAAATATATATGCACCAAGTACCAGCACACAAAACTATAAAAACCAAACACTAACAGACATGAAAAATCAGACAACCTCTAATATAGTTGTAATTGAGGATCTCAGTAGTTCACTGTCACAAATAAATCATCTAGACATAAAATCAGCAACAAAAGATCAGAGCTGAACCAAACCTTTGAGCAAATGGACTTAGTAAATATCTAGAGCATTTCATACAACAAAGTACAAGTTCTTCTCAGCAGCACTAGGGACTTCCTCCAAAATAGACCATACACTAGCTCACAAAACATGTTTAAGTAACTGTAATGACATTATCCCATGCATATTATCAAATTATAGTGCAATAAATTAGAAACCTGCATAAATTAGATAAACTGCATAAATGCAGTTTCTAATAAATTAGAAAACTGCATAAATGAATGACAATTAAATTGCACCCTCCTGAACATCCAATGGGTCACAGATAGAATTAAAGAAGAAATTGGACAGTTTCTAAAATTAAATGATAATGGTGATACAATATATCAGAGTTTATATAATGTGATGAAAGCAGTTCTGTTGAAGGAAATTTATAGTGTTGAATTCTCACATGAGAAAAACACAGCAAACTCAAATAAATAACCTAATATTTAAGCTCAATCTTTTAGAAAAAGAAGACCAAGTTTAACCCAAAGCACATAGGAAAGAGGAAATTATAAAGATCAGAGCAAAAATTAATGCAATTGAGACTAAGAAAACAATACAAAGAATCAACAAATTGAAGAATTTATTCTTTGAAAGATTAAATAAAATAGATAAACCTTTAATCAATCTTATCAAAAACAAAAGAAAAAAAGAAAGAAAGAAAGAAAGAAAGAAAGAAAGAAAGAAAGAAAGAAAGAAAGAAAGAAAGAACCTAAATCCATACAGTTAGGTATAAAAAGGGTGAAATCAGAATAAGCTATTGTTTGTGTCTGGATGTCACCCCAAAGCCTCTTTCAGTCATGGGAGGAGGGCTTTTTAGAGGAAGAAGCAATTGAATCTAGAGTTTGTGATTGATTCATTGTCTAGTGCTGGGATTGGGGCTATGTGTGCTACACCCATCCTAGGGCTGGTAGCCTACATATAATATAAGGAATGGAAAAAAGTCTTACTCCTCCCTTTTGCTCTGGTTGCTTTTTCTGTCTTCTGCAGCTATGACCTGTTCCCCCTTAGCCATGCCACCCAGCCTTGGATCCAGCTGAGTGAGTATGGACTGAAACCTATGCAAACTGTGAGCTAAATAAACCCTTCCTTAATTTGGGGTATCAAGTATTTTGTCTTATCAATGAGAGAAAAGTAACTAAGACATAACAGATCCTGCAGAAATCCAGATGATCATCATTACCTCCTTTGGGAACCTGTATTCTGCTGGGGGTTTAGTTCAGCAGCAAAACACCTGTTTGGCAAGTACAAGGTCCTGAGTTCAATCCCTGGTACAGAAACAAAAGAACCTGTACTCTAAAATGGAAAATTCAGAAGTGGAAAGATTCCTTGATACATGTGAATTGCCAAAACTGAACCACGAAAACATAAAAATTATAAAAAACCTAATATTGGTCAATTAAATTAAAACAAATAATTTAAAAGCTACCAAGAAGAGTCTTCCTTCCTCAGTCTTCAGCCTAATGTCAATCATCGATCTACTAATCTACTGTGGGTTTCTTAAAACAAGCTGACATGTGACAGTTAACAATCACAATACTCTGTAGCACCAGAAGAAATATCAGAATATTTGAATTTAAAACAATAATATATAAAAAAAGAGACAAAATGAAACTTTTGGTTATTGTAGAATCAAATTTTATACTTTAAACATGTACACCTTAGTATATATCAATTACATTGGTTGTAGAGATGTTTTTGGTTTTTATTTTTGTTGTTTATTTTTATTTTTGTTTCTTTTTAGGACTGGTGGGTTGAACCAAGGGAACACTGTGCTACAATCCTAATCTTTTCTCACTTTACTTTTGGGAAAACTTCTTGCTAAGTTTCCCAGGATGGCCTCAAACTTGTGACTCCCTGCCTTAGCCTTTTACATAGATGGAATTACATTGCATGTATCACCATGTCTTCTAGTATTTTTAGAATCCAGAAAGTAATGTCTCTATAAATGTCACCATTAGCCTGATTGATTAATAGATCCGTCTCTAGTCTCTGCTTCTGATTCCATCCTCATCATTAATTTTATCTTGTTGAAAAAAACATTGTTGCACTTCTTCAGGCAAATCTAGAGTACCTTAAGACGCACTGAGCCTATAGGACAAGTGATGGCACTGAGCCTATAGGACAAGTGATGTGATACTTTTGCTTCTGCATACAAATAAATGTGTGTGGCACAGTTTGGTATGAAGCATTCGCCTTTGAAGCCTCATAGATTGCTGATAAGAAGAGGACTAGCACTGTTTCTTACACAATTTAAACTAAGAGCAACTATTGATTTTTATTTAAAAAGAACCTAAAAGTCACACATGAAAGTCAGCTAGAGTTGTTTTGCTTGCCAGAGGTGAAGCGATTGTACAAGCCAATATTCAAAAGCAATCTTCAATAATTTTGTGGATGTTGAACCCTATGTGTGAATGTCATTATTGCTCCTCTGAACAAGGGTAAGAAAACAAGGAAAAAATCAGAAATACTACGCTTGACCAAATATGAGGCAATAGAAAGATCCTAGAATTCAGTGTGTCTGTTCCAACCCTTAATGAGTCATATTCAAGAATAGAAGTTAGTAGAGAGTTAGATTGCTTCTATCATCTTCAAAACAAAACCAAAACAAAAACAAGACTAGAGAAGTGGCTTTAAATCTCAACATCATGTTAGAATAACCCAAGGAACTTTGAAAGAATAACATCTGGATCTCTGGGCACATCTGTTAAATCAGAATTCCTAGGTGTTGGGGGAGAATTCCTAGCAACTGGAATATTTAAGTTCCTCAAGAGACCTTATAATAGCCAAGAAAATAATGCATCAGCGATTTATTCTGTGACTGAATACTCAATTGTAAATTTTACTAGTTTGGCTTTTTTTTTTTTTAGACATTCATAACCTTAGAAGGAAAAAGTAGTCAATCTCTATTCCTGTTTCATTATTCCCTATCTTATATCCTTATTGTCTATTTGAGCTTTCTTTAAGAAGAAAAATAGTCTCACTCTCTCTTCTCCCTCCCCTGCTCTTTCATTTCCAAGTGGGAGCCCAGGAAAAGCTATTTGTGTTTAGAACAATGATTCACAAACCTCACTTCATCAAAACACCTGGTGGCCCTGTAAACCCTAGAGTGGTGGGTTCCAGCTGTTGTCTCTGATTCAGGAGTATTTGCTTTGACTACCGAATGTTTCTAACAAGGGATGTTGATACTTGAAGTACATTGTGAATACTGTTATTTTACAGGATTTGTCCAAATTATGTTGAGTTGTTTCTCAATAGCAGAGGAGATGGAGTTCATTTAAAAAGGAAGAATTTAATCTCAGAAGATTAGAGGTGGTTGGACCTAGGTGTGTGGATGCAGATTAAGGGTAAAATAATTGGATTAGCCCACTGATTGGTTATCATTGTTCTGGGTATGAGTAATAGGGAGCTCCGCCCTGATTGTGAGCGGCAGTATCCATTAGCCTTATAGACTGAAGGTGATTAAAGGGAAGGATGGAAGGCGGCTGCTGCTTGCTGTTAATTGCTTTCTGTCTGCCATGCCATGGGCTGTTCCTCCTTTGTCATGGACCTCTGCCATGCAACCTTGCCTTGAATCCATCTATGAACTGAAACCTGTACAAGCTATGAGCTAAAATAAACCTTTTCTCCTTCAACTTTTGGATGTTGGGCATTTTGTCTCAGCAAACCAAAGTAACTAAAACAGATATTCATCAAAAGGAACCATATACTGGGCCAAAATCAAGTTTCCAAATATTTCAAAGGACTGAAATTACACAGTACTTGTATTTTTTTTTTTTTTGTCTTTTTGAGACAGGGTCTCTCTATGCAGTTCAGGCTGGCTTTGAGCTCACTTTGAAACCTAGGCTGGTCTCGAACTCACCAGGATCCTCCTGTCTCAGCCTCCTGAGTGCTGGCATTACAGTTGTGAGCCACCATGCCCGGCAGTACATGTATTTTGTACACAGTGGAATTAAACTAGAAACCAACAAAAAATGATAACAGTTACGAAATATTTTTAAAATTAATCAATGCATGTTAAACAACCCATGAGTCAAAGAAGAGTTAACACGTGAAACTGGAAAATATTTTAAACTAAATCACAATAAAAATATTGTTACTGAACTTAAGAGTTAGAAGAGATGTGTTGGGGATATAGTAAGTAGGCTTCACTGAGGATGCTATCAAACAGGAAAAAAACAATCATTTTAATGTCTTAAATGCCACCTTTCAAGGTTTCATGAAAGGATATAATATTTATGTGAGGATCGGCGTAAGTATCATGTGCAGAAATAATTGAGTCAGACAGTCTGGGGTTAGTGTCTGCACAAGGCATCCAACTCCTTATGATGGCATTCTTCTACTTTTGGGGACAGATGTTCGCTTTGGGGTCAATTTTGTGGTCAATAATTGGTTTCTGGAATCATTTCAGAAAACAAGCAAAACTATCTCTGACTCTAACCCTAATCCTTACTGCAAACCGAACCATAAAAAGCAAAACTCCAATACTCAGGTATTTGTATCCCAACACTATCCCTTACCCCAATTCTAACCCTAAGACTAAGCCTGAAACACAAACACCAGTACTTAGATACTTGCAGTTCACAATCCCTAATCCTAAAAAGAGAACCCCAATACTCAAGAACAGGCACCTCAATGCTACCCCTAAAACTAACTCTAACCCTAAGTCCAAACCTAACCCCAATTACTTGAAGCCCACATCTATCCCTAACTCTAAACTTAAACCAAAATGCAAACCCCAATACTCAGGGACATGCATTCCTACACTATCCCTAACCCTAACCTTCACTCAATTCTTGGATACATGTGTCCTAACACTATCCATATCTCTGGCCAAAACACTATCTCTAACAATATCCAAATATCCCAAAGACCAATATTCAGGTACTTACACTACAACATTATGCCTATACTAACTCTAACACTAATAATAATTCTATCAATGCACTCCATCATCCCTATGTCTCTAACCCTAACCTTAAACCCCATCCTAATCAATTCGGGTATCCCATAACCCAGTACTCTACTATTTAAATGTTAACAATATCCCTATCCCTAACCTGAATTCTAATTTTAATCCTAAACCTAATGATACCAATTGCCTCAGTACTGGTATATCTGCACACCAACACTTTCATATCCCTAATCCTACCTCTAAACCTAACCCAAATCCTAATCTTAATCCCTAATCTATCCCTAAATTCGCTTCTAACCTTAACCCTAATCCTAACTCCACACTCAATACTCAGATACTTTCATGCCAATGTTATCCCTGTCTAACTCTTATTCTAGCGCTATTTGGTATCCTGCATCCGATATTAGGTACTTTTACTCAACCCTATAGTTAACACTGACTCTTTGTGGTTATTTTTTTTTAATTTTATTTAAAGAGAGGGGAAAAAATAAAACAGAAAAAAGGGTAGAAACAAAACAGAATTTCAAAAAAATGAACAGTAAGAAATCACTAGTTGATACATTACATATTGTCTTCCTGGATGTAGTTGTTCGAATTACAAAATCAAAGCACACAAAGTGGACATTCAAACAGTGAGGCTACAAACAGCTCTGTTCTCTGATCCAACAAAAGCTTAGCAACGTAATTATCATTCCTACACCCTTAAATATACATGCAGTTATATCCTTTAGAATGCCTGCATTTCCTCCTTTTGCTTTTTAAGTCCATTATCTGTTTAGTTATATCATGTTTCAGGTTGCTCAGTACCTTGTGATCTGGTTTGTTGTTGTTATTTACTTTAAAATTTTTTTTCTTATTATTATTTTTATTTTATTTATTTATTTATTTTGAAGGTATTAAAATACAGCAGAACAAGACAGGACATAGCCAACTGAGGCAGTGCAGTGAAATTGGTACAGAACCTCACAGCAGGCCACCAGGACAACAGCAATAGGCACAATAGTACATCTGGCTTTCTTCACAATAGTTGTTCCTTCAATCAGGCAGAGCAATATCGAAGGAAATACCGAAATTACAAGAACAGAATATTGAATAGAGCAATACAATTGATCTGAACAGAGCAAAACAGAGCAAAGCAGATCAGCATCAAAGAGATGGCAGAAGAAAATCCCCCTTATTTGCTGTATTGCATATGGTCAGACTCGCAAGATATGCTCAGATTTCCGGCTCTCACTTGCTAGCGGGAGTTGGGGGTGGGGGGGTTGGGAAGTGGGGGGAATGTTTCACTCTTAGCCCGCACTCCGGTAGGCTCACAGCCACCCACCAGATGAATGAACTGGGTGTCCGTTTTCCCAGCACCCCAAGGTCCAACATGGTACATCCTGGATCTCAGGAAAGGCCGATACGGTTCTCGCTCTGGGGTGGTCGCGACTTGCCAAGCCACAGCCACTTACCAGGACAGTGATTCTTAACACTATCCATGTGTCCTTCACAGCAATACTCGGGCACTTACACCCCAACAGTATCCTATCTCTATTCCTAAGCCTAGCCCTAATTCTAACACCACCTATATCCCTATCCCAAACCAAATCACTAATCCTAACCTTAACTACAGGCCAATAGTCTGGTACTTTCACTCCAACATTATCCCTTTATCTAAGCCAAACCCTAGCCCTATTAAGATAGCCCACACCCCAATACTCTGTTATTTATACCATAACTGTATCTTTATACCCAATACTCCTAAAACTACACATAAGCCTGTACCCCAATATTTGTCTAATTGTACCCTAATGCAATCCTTAACCTTAATTTAACCCTGTTCAAGTGCCCTTGAACATTATCCTTATTTTTAACTCTAACCCTGTTCCTGATCCTAGCCCTATCTGGATACCCTGCACCCAAATACTTCAATATTTACCTGCCAACACTACCCTATCCCTAAATCTAACCATGTGTGAGTAACCTGCACCCCCATACTTTGTACCCTTACAGTACCCATATCCCTAACACTATCCCTAACCCTAACCCTAACCCCACACACCAATATGCATGTACTTGTACCAGAACACTGTAACTTGCCCAATCCTTGACTAAATCCCAAAGATAACTGAATACCCTGAACTCAAATATTCTATTACTTATGCCAAAACTCTATCTCTACCCCTAACTCCAACCCTAAACTTAACACTAACCCTAACCCCACTCCCTAATACTCACATACTTGCACCCCAACAATGCCTATAGTCCTAACCATAAGATCGCCCTATCCAGGTAGCCTACACCACTACTTGGATGTCTGCATATCAGTACTATCACTTTCCTAAAACTATCCAGTACTGAGCCCCACTATTCTTAGGCATGTGCAACTCTACACTATCCCTGTCCCTAACTCTAATTTTAACCCTAATCCTATCAACATGTATCCCAACATTTGAGTACCTGCAATCAAACCCTAGGCTGGTCCCTAACCCACCTTTGACCCATACCCCATATAGGCACACTACACCTTAAGATTCATGTATTTGTACCCCAACTATCCATATCCCTAACTGTAACTCTAAACCTATGAAGTTACTCGCACCCCAGACCCCAGGTTCTTGTACCCTGACACTCTCCCCCTCCTAGAACTAACCTTAACACTGCATGTGTATCCTGCAAACCAAAATTCATGTACTTGTACCCCAGGACTATTCCTACCACTAAATATAACTCAGATCCTATCTGGGTACCCCACAGCCCAATATTCAAATACTTATACCCTCATACTATCCCTTTCCCTAACCATATCCAGATGCCCCATACCTCATACTCAGGTACTTGCGCCTGAAACCTACCCCTATCCCTATCCATAACCCTACTCCTAAATCTGGATCCCTGTGTTGCATCACAACACTATTCTGAACCCTAACCCAAAAGCTAACCCTATACCAGTACCCTGCATCCCAATACCCGGATACTTGCACCCCAACACTATGACTTTCCCTAACCCTATCAAACTAAATCACACCCCTATGCTTGGGTGCTTTCAGCCAAACACTATCACTATGCCTAACTCTAACCCTAACCCTTACTGTAACCCTCACCCTATCTGGAAATCCTACACTCCAGTACTCAGGTACCTGTACCTCAAAACAAACCCTAACCCTAACCCAAGCCCTAACCCTGTCTATGTACTCTGCATTCCAGTACTCACACACTTGCACTTCAACACTATCTCCATCATTAACCCCAATGCTAACCCTATCTGTGCACCCCCACATACCAGTACACAGGTACTTGCACTCCAGCATTATCCCTATCCCTAACCCTCACCCTCACCCTCACCCTAATCCTATCTAGGTACCACACCCCCCAAATCCTTGGGTCCTTGCATGCCAGCACTGTTTTCCTTACTCTGTGTGTTCTGCAGGCCTGTACTCATGTACTTGCAGCCCAACACTAACACTAACACTATCCCTAACCCTAGCCCACTGCTCTGGCACCAAATGTATTTTAGTCATTTTCTCATTGCCAAAACACAGTATCTAGTACCCACAGTGGAAGGGAGGAGAGATTTATTTGGGCTCATATTTACAATCCACAGTCAGCTATCCCCAGGGCAGAACAACTCGGCAGGCAGAGAGAAAGAAAGACTGCGCACATCTTGGAGACCAGTAAGCCAAGAGAGAAGAGAGGAGCCAGGGAGAGAGATACACTTTTCCAAGTCATGCTCCCAGTGATCGACCTTTCACCTGGTTAGTCTTCACAACAAGCCAGTTATATTGCCCCATAATTCAATAACTTTCCAAAAGTCCCACCTCTGGGAGTGCAAGGATCTTGGATGGACGTGTGGATATAAACCATAAGTGTAACTCCTAACATTGTGCTAATATTTTTTTTTATAAAGAAACGTGCGTGATTTTCTTGGTTGCTACAGATAGGATGCTATGGTGTGGATCGAGATTAGTACCCAGAAGCTTCATTAGCCCATAGGCATCGCTTTTGAAAGCTGATTAAATCACGGGGAAGATATACCTGTTAGGAGGTGGGGTCTGGTTAGAAAAGGCAGGCCACGAATATTGTGGGGGGGGGGTGTGACCTGGAAGGATGTATTCCCCTCCCTGGCCTCTTCCTTCTCTCTGATTCTTGACCATCATAATGCAAATAGCTTTTCCAGACTATGTGTCCCTGCCATGCTGTTTCTGCCTTGGAGCCAGGTAACTGTGGACTGTGACCATATGCTAAAAATACTCCTCCTTTACTCTGTGGGTGTTGGGTATTGCATCTCAGTGAAGAGGAGAGTGACTAAAAGAACATTGACTTAATTTACATTCATTCTTAATTAATGTTCATCCACTTCATTTATCATGTAACAACTGGGATGATTGTCAAATATACAAGCTGATCTTCTTGCTCCCTGCTTGAAATTTTCTAAAGTCCTACTATTGCTGTAAAGTGAAATATTAAAAGTTTTTGATGAGATATCATTTGACTCCTGCATCCTGTCTAGCACTGCTTACTCACTTCCTGTGTAACATACTGGACTTACTCTTCCTCCTGGCCCTTAAAAGCATCTTGCTCCTGGCTGCCTGCTATTATGACTCATTATATACTTTCTGCCCAGAATGCTCTTCTTTTCTCTTTATTCTTTTCCTTTGCCTGCTGAATGAATTTCCTTTCTTCCAAGTTACTATAGTTTATAAGGCACACATCTATTGACATCTTTCTGGGGAGAAAATTCTATCTAATTAAATATACATATAACAACTGTATAAAACACACTGATTTTTAAACCTTTAGTTTGAAAAGGTACCATTTTAATTTAATAGATACACTCAGAAAGAATTCAAAATTGCACCTTTTATGTAGTTGTACCTTTCTATTTTGTCTTCCTTCTTATAATCATACAACTCATAAATGATAGTCCCACTTATCAGCACACGAGCTCTAGTAGTTGTGTTTATGAACTTTTTACTTCATAGCATAGTAGCTGTCATAAGTTGGTACTTGAAAAATATTTTTGAATGAGTGAAGGAAATGTTAAAATGAAGCAACACATTAAACTCAGAATTTCTTAATTTGCTTATATAATATTCAGCGTACATCTTGCACTGGTTTCAATTGTTGCTGTAACAATTTCCCACAAATATAGTGGCTTAAACAAGACTAATTTATTGTTCCACATTTCTAGAGATCAAAGGTGCCAGATCAGTTTCACCAGCATGAAATCAAGATGTCATCAGAACAGTTTCTATTTAGAGGTCTAGGGGAGAATCCTCCAAGCTTTTTTTTAGCTTCTGGTGGCTTCTTATTCATTTGACTTGCATTCCCTAACTCCACCTTCAAACACCATTCATTACTCCAATCTCTGCTTGATTTATCACACTTCTTTCTCTTCTGACACTGATTCCTTCTATTTGAATCTTAGAGACTTGTGAATATATTGTGTCCATCTGCCTAACCCATGGCAATCTTTCACATCTCAAAACCTTGGATTTAATCCCATATGCAAAGTCCTATTGGATATATAAATTAACATCAAAAAGGCCACAGATTAGGATGCAGACATATTTGAGGGATCACTACTCAGCATTGTTGATAAATATGGAAAAGTGATATCCAAGTTGGGAAGTGAAGAATGGATCCAAGGATGTTAGCTAAAAGTCAAGAGAATTATGGGTTAGACCTGCTGTTCCAATTTTCTAGCTGAGAGATCCTGAGTAAATCCCTTTATATCTTCAGGCCTCCCCTGCAAAACACCAAGGCTAAAGCTAATGATTTGCTGCAGTGTATGATTATGGGCTCCCAGAAGTTATATGCTGCAGTACGCTTTTACTCTGGCTTCACTCATGAATCCCCATGATCCATATAGCTTCAGAAACACAAAGAAGTCCAGAAAAAGATTTCAGCATGAAGGGAAAAAGGACTTCTGGTTGCTAAGAAGAATTTCCTCCAAATCTCCACCACACCCTGATTTTAATTTCAGGGAGAATGACAGAGAAATAGACAATGTAACATAGGATACTGAACTTTTCCCCTTTATGGTTTATTAAAATAAAAACAAACACACAGTGACTTTGAAATTTAAAAAATGAAAACTGAAACAGCCCATCAAATCTACTGTAACTGCTTATTACCCAACCACCCCTTGAAAAGTAGAAGGGAAATCAAAGGGCTGAAATTACTGTGCGTGCATCTGGCACACATCGGTGCATTCTTGATAACTTAGTCATGCACAAGACTAAACAAAAAGTACAATCAGAGCCATTACTAAGTTGCACACTAATTTAGATTAAAGTGCTTGAGAGGGCTGAATGGCAGAGTCTATCATAATGTGTCTGTCAGTCTAGCTCTGTGCCAGGGAACATGAGTTGAATTGAATGAAGGTCCTGCAGTGTTCTCCATACAGTGTGAATGTTTCATGTAATTTGGGGCAGATCAAGCAGACACGTTGTCAGATGAGCCTAAAAGCACAGAGATGGTGAGGTTGTGGATGGGGAGGTGTCAGGGGCGTGGGGGTGAGTGTGAAGGTACCAAAACTTTAAACCAGGGGGCTTTCAATATGTGCCCTGGACGTGGTTGATTTTCAACAGCACCTTGAAATATAAACGCAACAAAATAGATAAAATCCCAATTCGATTTTTTAAAAGTTAAATGTGATCGTGAAAGCGAAGAGGAGGCTACTAGAACAGGGATAAGATACAACCACAGAAGCAACGGATGGTTTAGGAGAAATAACCTGAGCAGGGTTTATCTTCACCTAAAGGCTGATCAGAGGCATAGTTTGGTTTGGTTTTTACTAAAGCCCTAGCGCCCTCTAGGGGGAAGATAGCGGGAAGAGCAAAGTGTTCTTGGAAGGCTGCGCTCTCTGCCCTGGCAATCATGGTTGTTTCTATTTCCCCTCGTGTTTTGAGTATGGTGTTTCTTTTTCACGAAGTTTTTGTTGCTGCTGTTTATCTCTTCTATTTTAAAAACTCACCTCTTAATTTCTGTAAGCAAGTTCAGGAGCTCAGGTGAGAAGACAATTACTAAATGCTTAAAGATATTTTTATTTCAATTTAATCCCAGTCAGTGAAGAAAACATTTCCAATTTCATAAGTCCATCTTTAAAATGTAATTTACACCAAAGCAGTTGACCTAGGATTTACATAAGTCACAATTTAAGAAGTAATTCAAATGGTTTCCATTCATCCCCTGTAAGAGTCCCTAGAATTTATTGCCTTTGGTCTGAAAAACATGTGATAGAGACCTGATTTTAATAGTAGCTAGAACAGAGGAAACGATGGCCCAATTATCTTTGACTTCGCCTGCATCTAGGTGAAGAGAGTATGGGGCATGAGTCCAGGATCTTTGGATCTCTGTCTGGACAGGTGACATGAATAAAGCCCACAACTAAATATGTGCTCTTTGTAGCTTAGAATACACAGAGGACCCTTTGGAAATGCTGACAACTAGACACAGGCATGTTGAGTAAAGAGGAAGCAGAACTGGCATTTGAGAAAGAAAGAAAAACAAAATAACTTGCATTTGAGTATTCAGTAAGGATCTATCCTCGGAGACAACCCCTGGTGACCACCCAAGGTCACTAAATAAGGGACCGTCCTCTGAATGCTTTTAAACGGGAAGCAGTCAGGATAGACCATCTTTCACCAAATGGGTGAGGAAAGAAGAAGAAAAAAAAAACCTTCAAAGTATTAGTGTATGATAATAATAAAGGAAGGAGGAATCAAATCAAACCTTTTCCAAGAAAATAAATACTACCCTTTCCTTCTGAAACTTTGAAGAGTACCAGGGCTGTTGCCGGTGGGCTCTGCCGGCAGCTCCGCCCTCCCTCCTCCACTGCCACCGGAGCCTCGGGGTTCAGCACCTCGGAAAGCGCCCCCGCTCCCGCGCCGGTTACGCATGCTCCTTGGGACTCGCCTCCTGGCGGGTTCCGTAGGTGTCTGCGCGTATAATCGAGAAGCGCCTTCGGCAGTTCACTGGGAGTTAACAGCAGAGAGACGGAGACACCTGCAGACCTCCAGGCTGCGACAGGGAGGTGGACGCAACTTTCCGATCTTTATTTTTCTCTAAAAGGACAGGAACCTCTTCCAAGCGGCAGCAGAGGGAACCCACAAGGTATCGGAAGGAAGAGCAGTCGGAGTCGCGCTCCTGAGCAGCAGGTGGCCTCTGCTCACTGCCCGAGTGGCAGCGGGAAACGCAGAGACTGCCTTTGGCTGCAGACACGAAGACGCCGGGCCCCTTTGGGCATGCCCTCTGCTCTCCATTTCAGCTTCAGGGCAGACGCCCAGCTCAGCTCCTGCAACCAGGACGGCTCCCCGCGCGCAGGGCGCTGAGTGCCCAGGTCGTAGGCGCTGCCTTTTGCTGCTACTATTGAAAGCTCCCGCGCGCACCGCGCGCTCTGCCGGGGACCACGCTGGGGAAAAGCCTGCTTCCTTAGTTCCTGTTCCCCACACATGGCCTAGAGGAACCTGCGCTGCATGCACGTGGCTGCGGCAACCACGGCAGTCACCATGAACAAGGCTGCTGGAAGTGAGGCGCTCACAGATCTCTTCGGACTGATCCCGGACCTTCTCCAGGGTGCCAACGCGAGTGGCAACGCGTCGCTGCAGCTTCAGGACTTGTGGTGGGAGCTGGGGCTAGAGTTGCCTGATGGCGCGGCACCAGGGCATCCCCTGGGCAGCAGCGGGGCGGACAGCTCCGACACAGAGGCCCGGGTGCGCATTCTCATCAGCGCGGTGTATTGGGTGGTTTGCGCGCTGGGACTGGCAGGCAACCTGCTTGTGCTCTACCTGATGAAGAGTAAACAAGGCTGGCGCAAATCCTCCATCAACCTTTTTGTCACGAACCTGGCGCTGACAGACTTTCAATTCGTGCTCACTCTGCCCTTCTGGGCGGTGGAGAACGCACTTGACTTTAAATGGCCCTTCGGCAAAGCCATGTGCAAGATTGTGTCCATAGTGACATCCATGAACATGTACGCCAGCGTCTTCTTCCTCACTGCCATGAGTGTGGCACGCTACCACTCAGTGGCCTCAGCTCTTAAGAGCCACCGGATCCGAGGGCACGGCCGTGGCCACTGCTGCGGCCAGAGCTTGGCAGACAGCTGCTGCTTCTCAGCCAAGTCGCTCTGTGTATTGATTTGGGCTTTGGCCGCTCTAGGCTCGCTACCCAATGCCATTTTTTCCACCACCGTCAAGGTGATGGGTGAAGAGTTATGCCTGGTGCGCTTCCCGGAACAGTTGATGGGTGGTGACAGGCAGTTCTGGCTGGGCCTGTACCACTTGCAGAAGGTGCTGCTAGGCTTCGTGCTGCCTCTGGGCATCATCAGCCTGTGCTACCTGCTGCTGGTGCGTTTCATCTCCGACCACCGCGTGGTGGGGACTGAAGTAGCCGCTGGGGGAAGCCTGACTGGAGCCAGCGCTCGGAGACGCTCCAAGGTCGCTAAATCAGTGACCATCGTGGTCTTATCCTTTTTTCTGTGTTGGCTGCCCAACCAGGCCCTCACCACCTGGAGCATCCTCATCAAGTTCAACGCGGTGCCCTTCAGCCAGGAGTACTTCTTGTGCCAAGTGTATGCATTCCCCGTGAGCGTGTGCCTGGCGCACTCCAACAGCTGCCTAAACCCCATCCTCTACTGCCTTGTGCGCCGTGAATTCCGCAAGGCGCTTAAGAACCTGCTATGGCGGCTCGCGTCACCCTCGCTGACCAACATGCGTCCTTTCACCGCCACCACCAAGCCAGAGCCAGAAGACCACCGGCTGCAGGCCCTGGCACCACTCCATGCAGGCACAGAGCCTGACCTGCTCTATTACCCACCTGGCATGGTGGTCTACAGTGGTGGGCGCTATGACCTGCTGCCCAGCAGCTCAGTCTACGACACAAAGTAAGACTCAGGGTATGCACCAGAACGAAGCCACTCACCCTTGGGCAGGGAAAAAGGAGAGTGGATAACTGGAGACTGAGGGGCCCCACTTCAAGAAATAGGAGGGAAGAGGAGAGGGAGGAGTTAGGGGAGCCTTCTTTGTGAACAGCCTGGAGGGCCTTCTTTGGAGAAGAAAGCCTGCAAAATCAGGCAAAGAAAAGAAGCTGTAAAAGGGATGGAGGTCATGCCCACAGGACCTGGCCACCAACCTTGGCTGCCCTCCAGATGCCATCCCTGTGCCCTTTCCTTGTGTTATCTACCTACCCTGGGCAGGGCTGGAACTCCCAGAAACAGAAAGACATCAGGAAAGTAAAAATACTGGGTCATGGGAAGTGAGTCTCAGCCAAATAATGTACAAATAACTGAGCATTTATTCCAGCAATGTTTATGGAGTGCATGATAGGCCTTCAAGCTACATCCAGGTAGAAAAGCTGCCCAAAGAACCTTTCTTTTGCTCTTTGACCTGCAAGAATGTCTTGAGGAGCAGAGGTCTAAGTTGCTGCCCTGAGAGTGAGTTTGGAGGGAATATCCCTTTCCAGAGCTGGGAGAAAACACTGACCATGTTGGTCTGTCCAAGGAGAAATGACAAGGGAGAGGCACCTCCAGGAGAGCCATGGTTTCACCTGTGTTTCCAACTAGGCAAGTGGGCACAAGCTGAGTTTGACTGCAGGCTTCCTGCTTCTGAGCTCAGATGTTACCAGGGGCAAAACATCTGTCCCAAGTGAAAGAGAGAGATTCATTTGGGAGCAGTCTTAACACAGGAGAAAGCAGTGTAATTAGAGAGGCTGAGTACAGAAATGTCTTTAGACCACTGTCCCTAAAGGGACTCGGGTGCTCACTTGGAAACTGTGCAGGATATGTAGCAGGAACATCGTGGAAGCTGGGTGCTCCAGATCCCTTGAGAACAAGCAGTCTGGGTCTCTTTGGTTCATATGCTATAGGTAAGCAGGACTCAGGAGCATCTTGAAAAGCTCTTTAGGGAGCAAGAGTATGTCTGCAGCCCTTCATCCTCATTGTTGGAAATTGGGATGCTCCTTTCATTCATCTGAATTCTCTGGCTCTGCCCCAGAGAATAGAAGGATGCTCCATGATGTTTTTTGTTATGCTTAGAAGAGTAAGAAATGCTGCTGAAGTGTGCAGCGGCTTCCTGCACATCAAATTCCTAAAAGCAGGAGTCTGTTCTTTCAAGAAGAGATGTGAAATGGGAAAAAGAATGGAAGAGTCAAATAAAGTCATCCTAAAGGGAAGAGACTCCTGGAGAGACTGTTCTGAGAGGATCACCAGAATTTCAGGTGTGGGGTTCTTTTTTGTTCATATTATAGATAAATGAATGGTAAGAAATAAGAATTCCTACAGGACAACAGTTAACTATCTTCCTTTTGTTGTAAAGAATGCTTTGCACATGGCCTATGCATGCTGAATTCTTCCCTAACTTTCACATAGCCAATGGGGTTGTCTCTGAGTGTAACTCACATTTCTTATGACAACTGTGACTGGGTAGCAGCTTAAGATGTTAAGATTCTCACAGATCCTTTCTTGAAGTTATTTTGAGAACTGAAATCAAATATCAACCCATCCATCCACCTGCCAGGATTGATACAGGTGCTACAGTTTTCTTTGGCTATTTGGTTTTGGGGCTCAAGAAACTGGTAATACAGACAACTTTAAGTGTGGTCATTTCAATACAATAAATGTGTCTAAATGGTTTAGAAAATATGTCTAAATGGTTTCATAAAGAGTAGAACTCTTTAGTAGTTTTGTTGAAATTTTCTGTAATGTCTGAGATTTAAGGCTCAAAATATGAGATCTACAACTCTGACATTGTTTATTCTACTATCTGTAATACAACACAGTACAATAACTATTCATATAACTTTCCACAGAAACAAAAGCTGCTTGATCTCAATCCTGACAGATCTTGAGAAGTTGCCTTTCAGAAAATAGACTAGTGCATCTGTTTCAAACGTAGTCATTTTAGTCTTCCTCTATTTCTCATAGATAAAATTTACTGATATTAAGATTGGCTAGCAACTGGGCTAATTGACATATAAACCCCCTAAGTCTCCAAAATACAAAATACATGAAAAATCAACATGGGAAAAGATAAACCACCTACTACCATGACAGGATATGTATGCATAGTGCCAATTCTAGACTCTTACTGAGAGATGCTTATTAGAGCAACTTGATATTTCAGTTTTGACAATAGGATACTACGTGTGTGTAGCTCAGAATTCTTAGGAATGTGTGTTAATGTGTATTCTTCTGCTACAATGGGCAATAGTGCAAAAAAAAGAGAAGGGGATTGAGGGTGTTCCAGAAGCTCCAGCCCAGTCACAGGTATGATAATGAAACAGCAGCAGAGACAGGCTCTTTAAATAAAAAAGTAGGCAGTTGGGCAGTAGCAAGGTAAAAACCCAAGCAGTAGCGGGAAGGAGTGAGGCACAAGGAGGCAGCTGCCTTTTGAGACTGATGAAGAAATTGGGAAGGGGAAGGAGGCTATAACAGAATGAAAAACAGGCTGCTCTCTGCAAACTCTTGTAGCCTGGTAGTCTCCCCCTAGACCTGGGCAGCTATGGACACTGCCCTGCATCTCATCATTAGAGGACCCATTCCCCCAGCCGTGTCCTTCCCTACATGGCTAGGAACGCCTCCCCCACATTCTAGGTCATGTCCCCGCACATGAGATCCCACAGTTCCCATCCGAACAATGTGAAGTCTACCCACAAGGCCCCTGTGGGGCCCCAGCTAGAGTCCATCTTCCACGGGCAGAGCATGCTGTTGAGCCCCTGTACTCTTGGGTATGAGGTCATTTGTGTGGGTGGTAGAAAGTGGCGAGGAGTTGGTGGCTATGGGTATGCCAATGCCAAATGCACAGAAGGACTCTCACAGCACTGGAGAGCAGAGGAGAGCAGGAGGAGACAAGGAGATGGTCAAAAGTAACATCCTCTCAGCCAAGTTTCCCAGTTTTTCGAGACAGCACATTTCCTTTCTCAAATTCCTTTACAACCTGAAGGGTTTGGTCAGTTAGAAATTCACCTGGGGCAATAACTGTACTACCCAGACTCCAAGATAAGATAGGAAAGGAATAGCATAACTTTTTAAACTTTTAAAGACAGGTGGATAAATCTTCATTTTGCACTAGTCAGGTACATTGGAAGTCATGTTGGTAAGCACTTGTGAAAGACTGGAGTGGACCGAGGGATGCAGAATGGGATGATGTGCCTTTAGTAGCCATGATCACAGCTTATTACCAGTCAGTGAGCACTGAGCAAGTACCAGCCCCCAGACTAGGTGCTGTCCCTAAGGAAGCAGCAGAGACAAGAGGCCCTAGGTTCAAAGACCAGCTGTGACACCTGCAGTTGTGTAGCTTCAGATAAATCGTGTAACTCCACTCTGCCTTAGTTTCTTCATCTGCAAAATGGAGAGCAGTAACAGCACCAACTCTCAAAATTACTGTGTTGACACAGGTAAAACATTTAGAGTAGTGGTAAACACTCCATGTTATCTATTATTAATCACAACTCTCTGCTGTAGGACTTATTATTCAAAATGTATAGATGAGTGTATCTTAGGAAGATTAAATAGTTCATGAGTGAGTAGCAAAGCCAAGGTTCAGAACCAACAGGGTTCCACAGCTCATGGTGTTTCTGTTATACTTTTTGGCTTCCAAGGTACTGAAAGATTCACTGCAGAGGAGGCAGTTGGTTGGGTAGGGCTAGAGGAAGCCTGCTCAGCTTAGGGACAGAAGATCACTGAGAGATTTTCATATCAGCTCCAGAGGATGAAACAAAACAGACTAGACAGAAATAATTTTGAGGTGTAATAAGATGAACATGAAGGTTCAAGCAGGTTCTCAGGATGTTATGCATTAATAGGAATTAATTATGAGCAAGTTAGATATAAATGAGTCAAAATCATAGAAATTGTCAGTCACATTTTTAGTATTTGTGAATTTAGTGAGATATGTGACTCTCCAACTAGGTAAGGACTGTTGACTTCTAAAAACAGCATCTTACAGAATTAATATAAACATCACAGGTACAATGAGTCTGCTTCTCAAGGGTCATCAAGACCCGAAGGGTTCTGTGCAAAACAGATCCGCCCTCTCCATCTTCGCAATGGGACGCAGTGAGGAAGAGGCAGTACTCTATGTGTGTCCAGCTCCACTTACACCAGTGCACAGACAGAGGGCAGACAAAGGCTGCTGACTTCATTTGCTGTACAGGGAGCTGGACTTCCTGTGAACAGTGAGCAGATGACCTCAGCTGAAATCACATGCAGGATTGGAATGGGAAGACCCTAAAGGTGCAGAAGCAGAGAGAAGATGAATTCCCTTGCCTTGTCCTTCCCTTCTCTGAGGGTAGGATCATTGTCTCTTTATTGACCTAATCCACATATCTAACAAAGAGAGCCACAAAGCAACAGCCAATGAATGCCACTGAAGAGGCCGCAATCACCACCACCACCACGCTCCCAGCTGTATTGACCAGAAAGCCCAGGCCACCTCCGACCAGAATCTGAGCTAGCTGCACCATGCAGGTGAGAGCAGCACAGTCCACGCCCTTCCCACGTTCAGTGCCGCTGCCGCCTGAGCTCCATCCTGGGGTCTGCTGCCTCTGCAAGGGAAGCACACGAACATACTTTGAGCTGAAGGAACTGTTACCTGGGGCCAGGATAGGGAAGCTTTCTCCATAAAAAGCCAGAGAGTAAATACTTGCATGGGTCATAAGGCCTTGAACGTAACTTCCTCTACAAGGCAAAAATAGTTGCTATACCTAAACAAACTGCATCCCAGCATAACTTGTAGACATTAGTTTTTAACTGCATGTCGATCTTACTTATCATAAAATATCCTTTTCTGGGATATTTTTGAATCACTTAAAAATTTAAAATAAACTCTTGGTCATGGACTGTACAAAAACAGGTAGTGGGCCTCCTTCATCCACTCAGCCCAATTTACAGCCAGCAGGGAAGTTTCAGCCTGCTTGATGCTGGCTTCCCATCCCTGTGCCAAACTCTTCAAGCCCCCCAGTAACACATGTGAGGTTCAAAGGTTAACATGTGCTAAATGATCTCTTCCTAAGAAGTCAATAAACACAATGTGGTAGAACCCAATAAGGAGAGAGTGAATTCTACTCTTTTTCTGCTTAGTGTTAAAGATTCAAACATTTTCAAAAGGATGCTGAACCTCTAAAGCACTCAGCAGAAGCAACATAAAAATCAGCTGAATCACTTCAAAGATGATTGTTTGATTAATGATGAATATTAACTGTTTAGTGACTCGTTAATGTTTGATATTAAAAATTAACAATTAATATTGAATATTTGGTTTTAATTGATTAACACTGCCATTTTTTGGCTATCTCTTTTGTGCTAGGCTTTGTGTAAATGTTCTTTTATAATCAGTAATTTATTTCATTCTCACTACTGCCTTAGATACATGTATTATCATTATCCCCATGATAACAATAACTAGAAATTATTGCTTTAGTCTTTAACAGAAAGGTGCTAAACAGGCACTATGCTAAGCACATTTTGTACACTATATTGCTCATTTTTCAACAACTTTATGCAGTAAGTATTATTTCTCTGCTGATGACACTGAGTTTCCAACAGTTTAAATGGTGATTTCCTATGATATTAAGTAAGATAAACCTTGTGTAGAAAAAAACATATTTTCTAATAGGCAAGAAAAAAGAAAATAAATTCATACTTGATTTTCACTTAAAAATACTGGAAAGTTTAAAAAAACTGATAAAGAGTCGTAACATATGGCTAGAAGGAAGAGCAAAATCATGAAAGGAGCCACTTTACAAAGCATACCTCTGTTTGTGATTGTGATTGTTGAGTGATGTGGATATATTACCTCATCTAAAATGAATTCATTTTAAAAGTGCTATTTCATAAATAAGTTAATAACATCCCCAGGGTCACACAGCTTGGAAATAGGGGAAGCAGGATTTTAAGCCAAGTTTTTCGAGTCTAAAGCTTATGTGATTTTATGCTTGGTGCCATATAACATTTTCCTTGGAGGGACAGTTCTTTATGATGACGATCTCTTTATCAGCAAAACCCCTATTTTTCACTGATGACCATGTTGGTCATCATTGGTGACCATGTTTACCAAAAGATGAAGACAGCAAGCTGCAACCCTTGCTTGAAAAGTCCCAGTTCTTACTACCACTCTGGCAGTATTTGCAAATTAAATGATGCAAAAAGAAACTACAGTCGGAATTACAGTTGCATGGACATATGTTTAGTGTTTTTGCAGTTTTGTGATGAGAGAGATTAAAGTTACTGCATTGGCTTTTGCATCACTGCTCTAATCAGAACGATACGCTTTTATGCATAGAGAACAAGTTGCACGTTTCTATTAGAAACAATAATAATTTTAGAGTAAAAATATTCAGCCAGGTGTTCTTATAGGAACTGTTTATCCTCTTCCTCTGTGGTCTGTGTTCCAGGCCATAGATGCAATATGAACCCCTTGGGAGCTCAGGCTTTAATAAGTGTGCAGGGAGGAGCCAGGGGTCATCATCCCTACCATCCTACCTCAAGGGATCCAAGGCAGAGGTTCAATGAGCACACACCTCTTTCTCTTCCTCATGGTGGTACTCAGTGATGAGGTTAAAGGGTACGGTGTACAGAGTGCTGGACATTACTCCAAATGAGGTGCACAGGACCAGGGTAGAGTACACATTTGGGAAGAGTCCTATAAATCCTGTCCCTAAGCCAAACAGCAAATACCCCATGAAGTAAAGACCCTTTAAGCCGATGTAGGATACCAAAGCTTTCTGAAAGTCTGTGGAGAGAAGAAAGGGAAAAATTACAGCCGGCAGTGTCTTATAATATTTAATAATTTCAAATAATCCTTTCTTTTGAAGATTCACTTTTTTAGGAGACTTTTTTGATACTAAGAAACAAAAGAATCTCTTATCCATGGGTTGAAAACAGCTGGCTTTTTAAAAAAGACATCAGTTTTAAATTGCTGTATAAAAGGCAGCTTGAAATCACCTTGCTAAGCTGATTTTCTTTTCCATAGAGGAGAATAAGGCACAGTTTGGCAAACAGCTGAATAGCAAAAAGATACAGAAGAGGTGTAAAGAAGCCCTCTATGGGCTATGGGCTCTTGGGGCTGCAAGGCATGGAAGAACAGTGGGGGTTACTCTAATTGCAGAGGTCTAGCTCAGAGTTTGGGAAGTGGTTCAGTGGTTGAGCATGTGTGGGGGCTTCAATTTGATCTCCAGCATTGTTTACAAAATCAACATAAATAAAATAAAATGAAATAAAAACCATAAGAGGTCTGGTCCAACAACACCAACGTGATAATGTATGATTATCCTGAACCTAATATCCAATGTCATCTGGGGAGAATGAGATAAATGAACTGCTCCAGAATGATCTAAGTCACTCACAATGATCTAGTTCCCATCTGAATACAGTCTACACATATAAGGAAGAAGTAAAAGATAAACAATTGTTTGAAGACACTTTCTCTGACTTGCCAACCCTTCCCAGGCTGGTAAAGTGCCCACCAGGTCCACAGCTGGCTCCCTCACATAGACATGTTTCTTAACTTAGTGTCACCTCAGTTTTCTTGCCTGAAAGCTGGGAGTAATACAGCTTTTTTGGAGTTATTACCAGGATCAAATGAAGAAATGCCAGAAAAGAAATCTAGCCAAGTGCTGAGGACATAAAAGATGCCCACCTAATGTGACTGTTGCTGTTTCTACAAGCAATGGATGATCTGCAGATAGCTGACTCTTAATTTGATTCCTTTTGAAGCAGGTGAACTTGATTTGCTCATACAGCTGTAGGAATGGAGCTAGTCTATAAAATAAATTAAACTCTGCTTCAAGATATTTTACAATGTTTGCCACAAAGGTAAAGAAAACTCCCCCAAATCATTGATCTTCCTTTCTAAGTCAGTTTTAAATCTGTGCATTCCTTGACTTTCTTCTGCTTAATTCTACTGGAGCACATGAAAGGGAAGATAAATTATAGATGTTGAAATGCACCTATTGAAGAATGAAACTTTTCATATCTATCCACATAATCATCAGACTTCTACCTTGAAGACAAGAAATCTTATTTGTAGAGCATTTAAATCAATTATGAGACAAAACGTTGTCTGAGGTAATTGGATGTAAGACAAGCTCTGGAAATGAAAAGCAGGTGGCATCAGATTTTCTATTAAATTCATCCCACATCTGCAGGGCTGTTGTTAAGGTTGAAAATAGATGCAGTTAAAGCAGGTCAGTTTCATAGTAAGTTTGGATAACATTGCTTGCTTAATGATTACATTTATGCACAAAATATAAGTTGTCTAAGTACCTGAAAGGTAGAATCAATATTTAGCTTTTATCCAAGGATGAAAGGATATTTGGAAACATAAATAACTTCAGCACAAACACTGGGAGTCTGACCAATAAATGTCAGAAGTCAATAGATTTCAGGATCAAACATACAATGCCCTCTGATCAGTCTGATGGCCATGGGTAGCCATCTCTTTCCACAGTGTTCTCTTTAGGGTTAAAGGGAAATTGTTGATTTATCACCCATGAATAGTAATGTTCATTAATTAAGATTGCTATTTCAACTGATGTGTGGCTTGCTATGTAAAAGGAACTTGCAAAAAAGTCCCTTATCACCACAGCCCACTCCAATCTCAAGGTTCTCCTGTTGAGCAGTGTTAGATAGAGATACTGGGTCTAAATCTGATGTTATGGGGTGAGTCAAAATACAGGGCAACAGAGTGTGCTCTGAAACTGACGGAAATGACTGATTCTGGCCAGAGTGGGCTAGGGTACAGGGGGAAATCTTGAATCATTTCATAGAGGAAGTAATATTTAAGGCTAGTTAAAGAGCATTGTTAGGAATTATGGTGGTGGAGGAATAGAAAAAGTCAGGCAGAAGAAACTAAAAGCACTGACAGATCCACACAGATGAGCAAGCCTGTGCAGGAGGTCATTAGGGTGGTTCATTTGCATTCAGCAATAGAAATCAAAGAGCGAGCTAAGCCAATCTGAAAATATTAAAATGCCAAGTTCAAGACATGGACTTTGTCCTATAGGCATGGAAAGCTGGGCTGGTTGGTGTTTTATAAATAAAATCTTGGTTTGAATTCAAAATAATAGGGATCTCATAGATGTATACATTAGTAAAGTTTAAAAGACTATCTAAATAACAGTTTATTTCCTACACAGCTTTTAATGAGAAAGGACTGAATATAACATGCTTTTTAAATATTTAAATGTCATGAAATTCATCTAGGTATTCAAACTAGACTGAATGGTGCCTAGCAGGGGTGCTTTAGGGAGGAAAAAGTTAAAACTGACACAAAGTTAAAATGCTAATTATGTGTGGACAAAACGTGTTCCTTTTACAAAACTTAAGGTAGTAGTAAATAGGCCCGTGGCCCCATGAAAGCACAGAGAAATTCAAAGGAATAATTTATTAGACCCTGTCACTTTCTGATTCTATTTTAAGTATTTGACCCTCCTCCTTGAATTTTCTTAGTTCACATACTTCCAGGGAGAAGAAAAGTGTTTGTAAAGAAACATAAGATTTAAGTCACTGCTGTTTGATTGCCATACATTCCAAAATAGTAATTGCTATGACTTTATGATTATTGGACACCTTAATTCCTTATATGGTATATTTGGCTGTCTCCTCCCTGTTATAGCAAGTTTTGAGGTAATCTGGAAGAAGCATTCCTGTTGTGCTATGACAAGGCAAAGAACAGGGAAAGATTCAACCTTTTCCCCCTGTAAGAATGACAGTGTTTGTCCTGTGAATGGCAATAAGGATTCTTCCCATCTCTCTCTCTTCTTCCTCAGCCTGAGCCATATCACTGCTGCCCCTGAGTCTGAGCAAAATCTGAAGCTCTAAGTTGAGGGTCAGCTTTTCCTCTCAAGGGTGGACGAGCAGAGAGCAATGAGAAGACCTGATTATCATTAGGATTTAAATTTCTACCACAGAGGACTTACTTGAATATTTCAGGGTAGACATTTCATTTGATTCAATGCACAAAGAGCTTGGAGGTTGCCGTAAACATTAGCAAGCCCAAGCTGAACTTGTGTAATGCCCTAGAGTTATAGCAACTACATACGGATTTCTTTAAAAACCCTTGGCAGAAATTCCAGTATCCCATGGCCTCATAGTGGAAATTTAGACAACTAAAGGATCAAGAGGCTTAGACCTTTTGGGAAGCTGGTGCTTTTAGAAGTTGTTCTCAATCTTGGACAGTGGCTTTGTAACATATGGCTGGGAGCACTAGCATTAAGGTTATTTTATATGACAGTTTTGTGCCATTTTAATCATCCTTTCTCTTTCGTGTCACCTGCAAATCTGATAAGCACATCTCTGAAACACCACTAGTGATCTTGTTCCAGTAAAACATGGACTGGCTGGGAGGCTAGCACTTTGCCATTGTGTGTAAAAGTTTCATTTCATTTTATTTCATTTCATTTCACTGAGTCCCCAAGTACAAAATAACTGCTGAGGGAAATAACACCTAGAATTCACTATGAGAAAGAATATTTCCTGTAGTGTTGTCTAAGTTTTGCCTGACATTCATATATTTGTCACATATCTCTTATAATTAGGAGAAGAATATAGATAGAGAAATACAAAATCTTGATTCTGTTTGACCAGAGACCTTTAGAAGACACCTTCAGGAGAGAAAGACTTACAAGAATAAATTGAAGAAAATACAGAGTTGATGCATAAGCCCCAACATCCAACCTCGACCCCTCTTTCATAGATGAGAAACTCTGTGGAGTTGTGTGGGCTGTAGGGATCCCCATGGTACACGATCTGAAAGAAACAGTAAGAGATGTTGAGCTATAAATGCAATGTGGCAGGGACTCCTCATGTACTCTGTGTATCCACCTTAGGAAGAACAACAAACATGTAGCTGCCCAAGGGACCCTTATTAGGGCACAGAACTCTTTATTTCAGGGCCTGGTCACCATTTTCTTCTAATCATACCCACTCCAGGACCTGCAGGAAGACTCATGCCTCTGTTTCACATCTAAAAGCATTCCCTCGGACCTTTACCATCCCTGTTTCACTAACATCTGGCCTCAACTGACTTAGGCAGTCCTTCTGCCCTTTCTCTGGTATAGCCAGCAGGTGTTTTACTCATCTCTACAAGTACCATTTCTCTTCCTGTTTGGAATGTGTCTTCCCCCTTCTATGCTTCTGCAAATTCTACACACTCTTCAAGGCCAGATCATGCTGGGCCTTCTTTATGAGGCCTACTGTGATTACTACGGCTCATATTGGTTGGCTTCTACTTCTTGTATTCAGTTGAGTACTAATGGTTCTCATAGTGTCTTCTAGTTATAAAGGTATAGCAGCCTGCTTCTAAAACTTTTCTGTAAGCAAGCTCTTGAAAGTACTCTTTCTTATACTTTTACTGTACTATGCTGTATACTCTTTCTGTATGCTAGCGGTCAGCTTAAAAGAAAGCATTGATGACGGATTCATGTGTGAGTCATTAAGTATATGGGCAGACTTATTCTTTACCTGGCCCATGAAATCTGTGAAGAAGAGCATGTTGGACAGGAAGGCAGTCCATCCGATCAGGTGGCTGACACAAAGGCAGCGGTAGTGGGGAGGCATGTTCACCAGTGCCCGCAGGAGTAACTTCATGGTCATTACCCTCTGATGCTGGAACGAAATGTGAAAAAAAAAGTGTGATCTTCAGCCAACTGCAGGAGTCAGATCACACAGCCATGTTACATATGTCATTTGGCCATAACACAAGGTCCCTTTTCCTGGGCATAGCACCTAAGTTTCCATGGAACAGACTCAGAGAATGTGCTCTGTTCAGTATGAATGGCCAGTTGCATAACAGTTTCAGGCCCAGAATAGGCTTTTTGTGAACTAAGAGCAAAGATACTGGGCATGACACTAGCTATAGGTCAAGAGGTAAGAAACATCTACCATGCTATAGTATGTGTGGAAAAATGTTTTTCTCTTACAAAATGAACGTAGTAGTAAATACCCATGAAATCACAAAGGAATTCAGATGAATAATTCATTAGACACTTTTGAATCTAATGCTACTACAGCACAAGGTCAAATCTCACAGCTCTCAACTAACCATCAGGAGATTATAGTCTTTAGATTTGGTGATTCTGAGAGCTTGGGGTCAAACAAATCCAAAATTCCCTTCATAATCTCTGTCCTCTGACTGCCTTCTTGATTATGGTCTTTTACATGGCAAACAGATTTTGTAGATACAATTAAGGTTACTGATCAGTTGCCCTTGAGTTCTTCAAAAGATTAATTGTGTGACTCTGAATCAAGTGACTCCTTGTAAGCCCAGCACTAGAAAGAACTTTACAAATCCACATTTTCTCTAGATCAGGCTATGGCGTTAGCTAAAATGGCACCAGGCTATGGGCAGGGAACTAGACTCTCACTAGACACTGAACCTACTGGCACTTTAATTTTGGACTTCTCAACCTCCTGAACCATGAGATATAAATGTCTATTGTGCACTTAAATACATGATTAATCTTGTAGCATGTAATTCATTGCTTATGACTGCACTAATTTTCTTATACTTAATATGAAAAAATAGACATTCCTTTGAAATTAGGAAAAGTAACTGTTTCGTTATGTAGAACATGTTGCCTGTCAAAATGAGTGGTGATTGTAACAGAAATGCAGTACAAATTTACTATTTTTTTTTCTCACACATAGTGAGAAGTAGCAAAAGAAATTACCCAGGGAAGAACAGCTTCAAACTAAGTGATTTGTCTTCACTTTCATTCTCCTCTTTCCAAAAAGGCACAGTTGAGAAAATGAGTTTGGCAAGTATTCAGCCTTGCTCCAAATATTAATTCTTGCTTCTTCCTTATACACAAGTGTCAGCCTGCTTTCACTGTTAACCTAATTTTCTCTTTCTCCCAAAAATAAATAGAAATTTTCAAATTGTGCCTAATATTTCATAAAATCTGGTAATTTCAAAAGGAACTTTGAATATTTTAACTCAAAATGAAAATTCAGCTGGCCTCTTTTTCCTGACTCATCAGATCCCCTGGAAAAGTCCTTTCAGTGTTTCTAAATCCTGCAGGAGTTGTTTTCCTGCATATACATTGCACCAGTGTCAAGGGGAGACTGGAGGATTATGAATTTATAAGGAAACAAGGCACAAAGCTTTCACAGAGGAAAGAGAACTTACAAAAGTACACTCAAAAGGAGACTAACCATATGTGGAAAAGAACAGCTTTTTTGGCATAGAAGAAGTGGAGATGGGTTTTAATGGGATCCAGTTTGAACTCTGAAATAATTCAGGCCTCTTGCCATTAAAAATAAAAGTCTTGATTCTCAAATTGCACAGCCACCCTCATTCAGAAAAGCACTGACTTTGAGAAATGTTGAAGGTATTGGCCTTGGAGCTGGCTAGACAATGCCTAGATTCCACTGCTCTCCCAGAGAATGCCCAACATGAGCATTTGGAAGAGAGGTATAATATACCTGACTTGAAAACTAAGATACTTTAATATGCTTTTCATCTTTTGTTTTCAAGTGAAATAACGAAACCATTCAGAACCTACAGTGTTGTGCTTGTGACAATGCTAGAAAGCTTACTGTAGCTTTTCTTCTCATTACTTACTTATAATTAATAAAATTAATATGCACATATCATGTACTCCATGATATATGACATTTATATATGGCTAAATGACACCAATTAATATATGCATTATCTTACTGTTACATTTGGGAACTAATATGTCCCCCAAAGCCTCATTGTTTTGAAGTCTTGGTTTTTGGAAGTGACTGGATCATGAAGACTCTAATACAATTTATGGATTATGGATTAATCTACTGATGAGGTCATATTGGTCTTACTGGGATGGAAACAAGAGGCTGGGCCTGATGGAAAAGAGTAGATGATGGGGGTGTGACATTGGGAGCTATATTTGGTTTCCAGCCCCTTCCTCTCTAGTTCTGTTCCTGTCTCTCTGCTTCCTGGCCACAATGAGGTGAGCAACTTTCTTCTGCCAGGCCTTTTACCATGATATTACTGCCTTGGAGCCAGCC
Source organism: Hydrochoerus hydrochaeris (assembly GCA_004027455.1). NCBI lineage: Eukaryota > Metazoa > Chordata > Mammalia > Rodentia > Hydrochaeridae > Hydrochoerus > Hydrochoerus hydrochaeris. Next base: position 185,231 of record PVLA01003062.1, read on the forward strand.
AGTCATAGCTTGAAACCTCTGAAACCACAAACCAAAATAAATCTTTCCACCTTCAAGTTGATTTCCTCAGGTCCTTCACCACAGCAACAAAAGTCTGATAAACATAGTCACAAATCTGTCATTCAATTGTTTATGAGAATATTTACAATCTACTCTTAACAATTTTCATGTGTATAATACATTAACTATATAATAAATGATTGTTGCTTGGACTTACTCCTCCTGTCTACCTGAAATTTTGCAGCCTTTGATCAACACCTCTCTAATGTAAGTTAGTTATATTTTTCTTTTATTTTAAAGAGGATAAAACCAAGGAAAATAAAACAGACTAAAATCAATCACAATAAACCAGAGTAAGTGATATAGGACTTCAAAACCTTATGAAATCAACAATAGTTAATGCAATGCCTTTGTTGTCTTGAAAATAGCTGCAGATACCACCTTAAGACATATTAAACATAGAACAGAACAGAATGGAAACAATAAAAACAAAACAATGAATGCAATAAAGGACATCAAAACAAGCCAGCAACAAATACATAATGGCTTCCATACCATGTTTTACTATCTTTTAAATAGCTGCTCATGCCATCAGAGTTAACATAAACAAAACAGAAGAAAATAAAACTCAATCCAGCAAAGCAATGAAAATGATATGGTTTCTGGGTGGGGATTTCCTCCCATGGGGCCTGGTTCCCTCCCTCCGCAGTCTGCTAATCTCTTAGCTATATTTGATGTATCTGTTTTCTTACTAATGTGGAGAGTGCTATGCCTTTCAAGAGTCCTGCACTCACTTGATTTCATTTTATCTCCATCACAGCCACTGGGGAGAAGCATATATTAGGTTGGGTAATTGTTTGAGAGGAATCAAATCTAGCAAAGAGGCAGTCAAAAAGGTAGAAATTCTACAGGGGTAATGTTTACTTATTTGTTAGTAAGCCCTCATCTTATTTTGTTCCTTAAATCATGACATTTTTTCATTATTTCATCTTTTTTTATGTTTGTTGTAGAAATTTTAGATCTGCTGCAGGTTTTTTTTTTTTAAAGAGAATTAAAGCCATCTATTAAACTACTCAGAAAAATAATGAAATATACTTGACAATAAATAATTTTATACATTTTCTTTGTTTTGATCTAGATAGCTTTTTCCCAAAATGAAGATTATTCTATGAATATATGAATGTTTTACCTGATATATTATGTAGTACAGAAATCTTCAAGTACACACACATGCTTTTTGTAATAATCTTCTATGTTCCCTTTTGCCAATCTACAGACACAATGTTGAGGGTTACTTTCACATTGTTTTTGAAGAAATGCTAAGCAAATGAATAGAGAAAATGATATTTGAGGGAGAACTTAACCTTTGGTAAATGATTCAGACTTTTATACCTAAGCAACTAAGATTTGCGGTTTTTATTTCCAAACATAATTTAAATGAACAAAAATGATGCTTTCTACTGACTAGCCGCATCAAAAAGGTTTTCCTTAAAATATCATTGAAAAAGTATACTTGTCATGTGGATGTTTCACATTTCCCTTGCTGGTTTAAGAATTAGACAAAGGGTTCCACTATCACTAGTCATCATAGAGACCTGATTTGTTAGTGGTGGGGGCGGGAAGTGCAGGTATTCTTCCCCCAGACAACCTGCTATTGGTCAAGGTGGGTGGCCTCAGGTCTCAGAAGACCTAAATGCTTCTGTTTTCTCTATTTGCCCTGTGATTAAGACAAGATTAAAACAGAGATTTGTGAGCAAGAGGAGAAAGGGTTTGAAAGTGGGGGGATGGGAATGGGCAGAAAGAGGAATCAAGATACATGTGCATAGATACAAATCCCCTATAATGAATGTAATTGTTGCCTAAACCTAAATTGTACCAATAAACTTAAATGAAATTTTTTTCATGTAAGACAAAATGAGGACTTCACCTTAATGACTTGTTTGTTGCTCTTTGTGCTTTTTCTGTTATAAAACACTGTACTCATACTAAAATAGGTTGGATGTTGGTGGCATTGAATGAACAGGTGTTTATTCTTTTTGCTTGTATTCTAACTGGTGATTGAGTGGAAGGAGGATGATAACTAAAGTATCATCTCAGTCCACACACATGCAATATTGAGGTTTACTTCTGCTTTAATTTTGGGGAAAAAAATGCTAAGCAAATGAACAGAGCAAACAGTATTCGAGGAAAAACTTAACCTTGAGAAAACTAGCTAGAGACTTTCATAACAGTTTTGTTGCTTTTACTTTTGCTCATAATTGAATAAACAGAAATGAAGTTTTTCTATGGACTATAAGCAGCAACATTTTAAAAATAACATTTTAAAAAAGCACAATCTCCAGATTATAAAGTCCACTTGGCTAAACATGATGCAGTGTCCTAGATTGTATCATGGAAAACAAAAAGAACGTTAGTGGAAAAACAAATGAAATTCAAATAAGTCTACTGCTTATATAATAGTATTGTAACAGTGCTAATTTCTTAGTTTTGAAAAATGTGCACAATTTAAGATGTTAGCATTAAGGAGAAGTTAGAGAAGGGTAGACAAGAACTCTGTGACTTTTTTGTAAATCTAAAATAATTTAAATTAAAGATTTATTAAGAAAGTAAAGCAACATGTCTTTGCTAGATAACAACTCTATAGTGTAGGAACAGGGCCAGTCTTCATTTCTACAGTCTCCTAGTGCTCAGCAGTGGGCCTAGCATTGGTATTAATAGTTATTGAATGAATAAATGAAAGAACCATGCACAGGATGTTACTGATTATGATAATTCCTACTATAAACCCAACAACTTCCATCAAGACCCATATTCAACATCACTGTTTTTGCCACATTCATTCAGCAAGCCATGAATGGAAAATTTGCTGCCAGTTCCTGTGTGCCAAGCACTGAGGAAGGGACCAGAGACCCTCTTCCAGGGAAAGGCACAATTTAACAAACAGGCACAGAAGGTTAAAAGGTTCCAAAGGGGCAAGAGTATTATAAGAGAATGGTCAAAAGGAGGAGCCCCTGCATTGGGGTGGTTAGAGAAGGAAAGACAGAGTCTTCAGAAGTGAGTAGGGATGCCCAAGTGGATAACACAGGGGAAGGCTGCATGGAATGAAACTTCATTCATCTGAAAATATTTGATAATCCTTTTTATGATTTTAAACTATTATAAAAATTTCTGCCTCAGCACTTCAAATTTTCCTGGATTTTATTTGATGCCTGAGTTTGTAATGCTTTGTGAAAGGGAGTATGCTTATGCAACAACTATTTGTAACTCACCAAACTAGGTGTTTTCACCCTCAATATTGGATTTAATGTTTACAGAACTTCTAAAAAGGATGTACAGCAATTACTTGCAGATATCAACTTTCAGATTAAAAAAAAAAAAAACCTCAACTCTGTGAGTTCAAATACAAATGGTCACATAACTATCAGGATGAGAAGCAAGTTATCAGAGACTAACGATTGACCCACAGTATCTGCTGTCCCTTTCTTACAAGTCATAGAAGTTTCAGCAAGGTACCCACTTGTGATATTCACCATCTGACTTGTAACTCTGTGGGTCCATCTGAATAAGTTCTGGCCAGTTATCTAAGTAGGTAAGTAAAAGGGATGTTTGTTGCAACTTTTGAGTTGTGTCCATGAAAGAAAGGAGCACATCTTTTTCTTTTTTCTTCCCTTCTCGTAGAAATTTAAACATAATAGTAATAACTAGCAAAGTCATCTTGAACCTCAGAATGAAAGCTTTATGTTTAAAATAACAGCAACAAAATAGAAGGGTCCAGGTCCCTTGTAGAATATTAGATCATCCCAGAACTATCCATTTGGGCCTAGGAGAGGAGAAATGAATTCATATCCCTTACAGACCACTGAAATTTAAAGTCACCTATACCTTAAGTCATTTGGGGACCATGATTGAGACTCTGACTTGATTCTTCCAAAATCCATGTCTCATTCATTACCTCACACTTTTGGTCATTTGTAGCACCTTTTATCTCTGCTATACTCAGTACTTGCCCCAAATTTTTGACTGAGTTTTTCCTAGATCTCCTTCACAGTTTGTCTTCCAAACTACAAAGCTCTCCAATTGCCACTTTTAAGTTTTTACACAACTTCCCAATTGTTAATTCCAAAGGATTTTTACATGACCTAACCTTTTGCAAATGACCTCATCTCCCCTGATTTCAAGTTCTGAAAGAAGTAGGAAATAAGAGAACCAGAGGAAAATGCACATATTTTTCTTTAAGGTGCAATAGTTTAATTCTAAGTGATATTACCTATTAGGGTTTTGGAGGTTCAATTAGACATCACAAAACTCTTCTCATCAAACAAGGAATAAAGAAAACAATGAACTATTAAATAGGAAGAAAGAAAGAAAGAAAGAAAGAAAGAAAGAAAGAAAGAAAGAAAGAAAAGAAAAAGACCCAGGTAAAGAAAAAAGAATTTGTACCTTTACCTGTTCAGCTGGACTTTTGTTTTTTCCTCCCTGCATTGCCAGCTCTGGATTTACATAACCATTTTTAACTTTCCTGATAGAGCCATATTCATACGTTCCATCTGAAGATGATGGGGGGTCTTGAGGGCTTCGTTGTGGAAGGATGTCTTCTGCAGGATCTGTAAGTGGGGTTTCGGGTATACTGCACAGATGAACAGTAAAACAGAAAGTAAGCATCAAGGCAGAGAAGAAGAACATAACTTGAAATTCTGTGCCCAGCACTCTTCCCAGTTCCAGATGGGCCCAGTCTACGGCACCCAGGAGGTAACCCAGGGCACCGCCAAAACCTGCAAAACAAAATAAAACCGAGCTGAATTTGCATATTTAGCCAACCACCTTTCTTTTTCTATCATGCCTAGGCCCTCCATTTCAGTGGAAAATTTCTTTTAGGACAGCAGAGGCAGCATGCATGTGACTGAACAGATCATACAGCAAGAAGATAAGACCCTGCAGCCAGTCAGTATGGGTTCAAACACCATCTATAATACTGACTTGCTATGAGCTTGGGTTTCCCTACATATAATATGTAGGTAACAGTAAAAAAAAAAATAATAATATCCTACTGGTTGGTCATGATTTAAAAAAAATTATTCAAAATAGTACCAGATACATAACAACTGTTCAGTAAATTGCTACCATCAGAGATACTGTGACTTTCCCAAACTTCACTCTCTAAACTGTTTTTTAAATTAAATTTCTGATCATAAAGAGTCCCAAAGGTAATAAATTACTGGAAGCAACAAAATTAAAATGTCTTCTGGTTATTTATTTGCTATTAAGCTTCTTAATATATGAAAGCTAGTTTACAAAGATCAAACAGCCTTGAAATTTCCCTGATAGAAGTCCTAGTTGAAAGCTATAAAAATAATGAGAGCAAAAATTTAAGAATGAATTTTTTAAAACCCTGTTGTCATCCCATAAGACTCCAACCTGCAGTTTGGTTCTTGCTTATTTTTCATGCCTAAATACAGTGTCACTGCAGGGACACTGAAGGAAGGCTTCTCAAAATCAGTCCCATCTTACGATCTAATATTTGAAATTCATTATTAGTGATTCATTTTCTTGAGTCTTTGTCTTGAAATTCAAGTGTTGTGGATACAGGAGGATGTTACACTGGTCAACACCAAGGAAAGTGTATGCTATGCAGGTATTTCTGCCAGCGAAGCTGATAAGGAATTTAGGACCAGACTAAATGTAGACACGGCACCAGAGAAACTTTAGAAGGCAGCTTTATTATACTGGCAGGCTGATGGGAATCTCATTTCCAAATAATCAGCCCTGACTTGAGTTTTCCGATCATTTATATTTTTTTCCAAAAGGAAGTACAAAAGGCAGATAACATAATCTCCTATGGTTGGTTTCATGTCTTTATCATCAATTGCTAGGAAAAATTTACTGTTACAGAAACAGCAGCTAAATAAAGTTACTATGGTACAACACAGAGGAAGAATCCATTACTGTCTGAGACTAGGCAGAGGGACCCTTGAAGTGATAACTCTCTGGGACTTAGAAGTAACAGAAACGGTTCCTCCTGGCTGAGCTACACTTGCAGTTGGCACCTGGTGTGTCAATGCTCCTTAAATTTGCAGCTTTCTAACCATGGGAATGGGCTGTGTCTCCCCATCTCATCATTGAACAATGTTAGGAATATGCTGTGTATTAGAAATATAAGTTTTAAAATTTTCTCTGCATTAAAATAGCTTCTACAAAATGTCAGGGACTTCTGAGAACACCATACTGAAGAGGACATGCCAAGAGGTATAGAGCACATCCAGGGAATTAAAACACTGAAAACCAAATATATCTTCTACATGTCACAACCTAGCATAGGGCTGATCCTGCTGTTCAAAATGTTTCAGTGTCAACGCTCCAGCTCACTCTACCAAGGACAAGTTACCTACTTGAACAAATTAGTATTATTCTTTTTTGTGGTTCATGTTCCCATTTTATTTCCCAGACAAAGACAGAACTCAAGGAGTTCCTATCTAATTCTAAAAGCTGAAACTTCTATACACTTGACTCTCAAAACACAAAATTATCTCTTAACATCAGGACCCCTAATTTATCCAGAATAGTGGGAGAACAGATAATTTCGGTCACTTCACATTATTGTTAGTTGGAACTTCATATGGAGACTATAGATGATCAGTTCTCTAATCACTGGATTCCAAAAATTAAGCCTCATTTTCATGAACTTAGCATTGATGTGTTTCAGGGCAGAATTTTGCAAGACAGTGGCCAGTGGCGTGCAATGAAGAAATACGTTATCTAGAAGCAAAAAATTTATGGTCTAGCTATAGGTGATAGACAAATACATGACAAGTATGGTGAAAAGCCCAGTTCCTGAGAGGAAGAGAAAACTCCTAAGGTGGTCACATTTTGTCATTGATTCAGAAGAGTGTTTTGGGATTTGTGGTACCTGTGGACATCATAACACGTAACACTCTTTATTCACTTGTGGAGATGCAGAAACTGTCAGAAGTCACGTGTCAAGCTAGCAATTAACTAAAAAGAATGTGTTAAAGTGTTCACCTTCCTCTGTTAATGTTAACCAAAAATGTCCCCAAATGTCCTTGGGAGAGGGAATAAAAGGACCCCCATTGATAAGCTCTGACTGAAATTGACCCTATCTCTTCCCCAATGTTTCCACATTAAACAGTTGAGCAAAATCTTCCCATGATCTTCCCTTGAGTGGGTTGAAGGGAGCCTTTTTATGTATCCCAAAATTAATATAGTTCAACAGGATATGGACCACTGAAGAAATTCATCCAACACAGTATTTAAATGCTGTAAGGAAACATTCAGGTTTTATCTACTTATACAGTTAGACATGCCAAATGGCAATACAGAGCTGTGAAAACTCATTGAAGGTTTTTCTGTTTGCTTTCTCCACTAAAGGAACTGTTGTTTGCTTCCTTTACCAGAGGAATTACTACTTCCTCAGCCTAAAGATTTTCATCTTCCATAATACTCTTCCAAAATCCAGTCATGTCAGCTGCAACAAACACTAATCATTTTAATGTTTTGCTACCTCCCATATCTCCCTCCAGAACGCATTTATCCCTCCTGCTGACTTCAGTCTCTTTTGGGTCACTGGCATCAGTCTCCAGGTTATTAGATAAGACATATGTCAGACTGTCCAGAAGATATCTGTTGCCACATTACTTAACAGGCCTTTACAAAGAAGAGCCCATGAGAGGTCCAGCTAGCTCCTCCTCACAGAGCCAGACAAACTCAGTCCAGAGATAACCTCAAGAAAATGATTTCAGCAGACAGATGTTCTATTTCACAATTTATGCTACAACTTAGCAGCTCATCTGGAAATCCAAGTGCATAGAAATATAGATTTTTTATTCAGTTCAAAATTAGATTATTTTTTTATTCAGTTCAAAATTATCGAAAGTCAAATGGGAAATGAGGGGGTTCTGAGGACCATGGAATGAGAACACGAGTTTCCAAGTCAGTGTCTGCACTTAACCATGTGCCTGTCATTGCCTCACTGTATCAGGTGTGTGACATTAGCAAGCTCAGCTAACTGGTGGTGACACAGCTCACATCACTAAAGCTAGCAGTGCACTACTTGTTACTTTGTGACTAGGGGAAGACAGAGCAAAGATTCAAAGTTTTCCATGGATCTTCACAAGAAAATAATTCTGATTATTTTCTGCCCTTGAGAAAATAGCAAGGAAAGTATTAGACTACACACCTTATACATTCTAAATTCTCAAAAATTCACATAAATACCAGTGTGTGTATGTGTGTGTGTGTGTGTCCTTCACCTCATTTGTTGATCAATAGACATCGATACAGTACAGCAATGGTTCCCACTAGGAACTGTGCTGGAAGCTTGAGAAACATCAATGAACATGACAGAAATGACCCTTGCCTTCTGACAGCACAAGGAAAATCAGTCAATGACGCACATGACGCAGTCACAGGGGAAACACTCAAGCTAATCTAATACATTTTTACTCTCCTTCTTCTTCTTCTTTCTTCTTTTTTCAGTACTAGGCTGGTATTTATTTAGATTTACAAAGATTTTTTTTTAAACACAGTAAGACTGTTTTAAATGTTTCCCACTATTTCTTCCTCCTACCTCTACTCCTAGTATTTCTTTCTCTCTTTGGGACCTTTCTTCACATTCTGTCTAATCAGATCAGGAAGCCTCATTGCTTTAGGGAAAGGATGTGACAGAGGAAATCAGAGAACCTAGTGTTACTTGGTTTCTGAGTTTCAGAAGCCCTATGACTCCAAAGGCGCAGACAGGAATTCAGTAGAAAGTGTGGTTTTTGTGTAAAGCTTCCAGATGAGGCACAGCATTCACGGTGGGTGCACACGTGTTGGTGAATTCCTAAGGCAGCAGTGGCCCTGCTTCTCAATGGACCTTGCTGAGGTTGGAGAGTAAATGATGGGAGATACAAGAGCAGATAGGATCAGTGCTTCTTTACCAGGTCAGGCCCCGGGGAGATCATAAGCTGGTGTGCAGTGGATCTAGATAGATGAGCTTATTGTGTGCCAGGCTCTGTTCTAAGTGCCTGGTAGGCACCAACGTATTTGATCTTCATGACAACCTTTGAGGAAGCCGTGACTATTTATTTGCAATTTACTTATATACTTTCCACTAAGAATGAATTAGTAAAAAAAAATAATAATAATATAAAGTAAACCATCGCTCCTAAGAGAAATATAAGGGAAAGTACCCGTGAGCTTCTGCTGACAATATTTTGAGCATAACACAGAACCTTTTTTATGTGTGATTTTGTTGAAGGATACCTATTCTTTTTATATAATGTTTACTCATTGCCTTTCAATGCATGCTTTACAGCATGACTCATGCCTTGGACAAATCTTACCAAACACACGGCATTTTCTTCATAAGGCACATCAAAACCTTCTTGTGTTGGGCTGGGAATAAAGATTAGTGGCACAGTGCCTGTCTGTCAGGTGCAAGGTCATGAGTTCAATCCCTGGTACCAAAAAATAAAATAAAATAAAATAAAATAAACCTTCTTGTGTTTAAGAGCACTAGATAATACTTCAACACTGCATTTGGGGTCACATTAAAGAATGATATCATCATTGAAAAGCCCCTGGTACAGTTATAATATGATGCAATTTACCAAACACACAAAAAAAATGGCAACAGATATGCCATGAAAAATACTTCGTTACACTGTTGGAAAAATAAAACAAGAAAGAATAAAAGCTGCCCTGTTGGAACTCAGCTGGAAGTGTGCATGTTAGGTGACTCAAATATTATCCCACTCCACAGATCTCAAATGATAGCAGATGGGCTACAAGTACTGATTTTGGCACTGTATTTTTATCTCTTAAAAAAAAAGAAAGCAAAGTGCTGAGAGTTTGCAGCTCACAGAGTTCACCTCCTACAAGCATGGGGTGGGAAAAGCAGGTGGAATGGAGGGAGCTGAGGATTCCTGGTCCTGAAGGAGCCTCACAGGTGGGAACAGAACGAAAGATGACTCAATTGTGACAGCTCAATGTGAGAACAAAAGGACGATTGTGCAATGGGCATCCCAGTAAGTATCACTGTGGACAGATGACTCTAAACTCAGACCCTCTGGCTCCCAAACCTCTGTACTCTAAACTGCTAAAGCTTTCACTGTGTTCTTGGTAAAAAAGGAGAGAATGTTCCATGCTGAGGCTACGTTTCATCCTCCTGTGGCAAAGAGCTCAACAATAAAGCAATTAAATTAGGCATAAGAATTCACCAAATATTGTTTTTACTGAGCATTAGTTATGCTATGGGCTAGAAAATTTGTAGAAAATCAATGCCAAATATCATACCATTTTTGATGGCCAGAGACAGCATTTGTCCTGAAATTGCAATTTTATTCCTGCTGAAAGGTTCTAATATGTGTTAACAGGCCTAACACAGTAATGGCTCATATGACAGCATTCACCTCTGTTATACTGTCACTTTTTCAAAACAAGCTTCTCAATTTGAGTATATAAATGACTATTGCTAACCTACTTTAGATACAGTTATAATATAATACAAAAATCTGACTCTTGTTTCTTTTCTTTCTTAGGAGTTAGTAATGAATAATTAATTGGCCTGGTTCTGGAGCCACCTGTGATTACCTGGAGATTTCTGTAAGTCCAAAGAACTGGAATTTTTAGTTCTGTGTTGCAATAATTCACTGTGTCCATAAGGTGAAGTATTTTTACAAACTGGTCTAACTCCTCCTAGTGGTGAACAAGGAGCATGGAACACAAATGCCAAAATAAAATCTCAGGACTAGAAATGATGAGCTGAACAGGAAATCCCTTCTGAGCCACTACAAGCCACAGTCCTCATCTCCTGTGCTGCAGCAGCTTCTTGGTGACCAGTACTAAGTCAAGTTAGGTCAGTTTTACTCAGGTGACTTTGGACCGTGGGAAGCCTGATGGAACCTAACAGAGGTGAGGTTCAGCACACACAAAGCATCTTTGGTCAGTAGATGCAATGGATGAATCTTCCCTTCTTGATTCTGCAAATGAAGACCTCTAGGTGCACTCTGTAATATCCTGAAGGGTCCTGGTGAGACGGAGAGCAGTCACCTGGGACAGACACCAACCCTTAATCCTCTTATGGGTTGGTTCCAGCTCTCCATTTCCTTCCTCTTGCTCTCTGGAATCACTTCTCCACTAAACTGTGTGTGTGTGTGTGTGTGTGTGTGTGTGTGTGTGCAGTGTTTCTCTGGGATTCAACTTTAGAGGCACTGTTTAGGTTTCTGGATAGCTAGTGATTTTATGTTTGTTTTTTGCCCTAGTCTACTACGAACCAGTTGTGTGACGTTGGGTCAGTCATTTTACTGACCAGTAACATGGTTTAATCATTGGTCACATAAGCATGTTAAAACAGAATATTTGCCCCACCAATATTTATTCACACATTTCATATTCTAGGCAATATTCAAGACCCTGGTGATAGATCTATGAACAGGGAAGACAGTGTCCCTGCCAGGGTATAATTTATATGTTAGTTGGAGTGACAGAGAATAAACAATAAACAGATGAATAAGTATTATAATGTGAAGTACTGATGAGTGCATTTGTGAGGAGGAGCTATGTGATCAAAGAGTGTAATGAAACAAACTGAGGTGACTGGTATCTGGGAGAAGAACTTTCAAGCAAAGAAAAGAATAAAAGAAAACTCTGGCCAGGGACATTATGTTAAGTGAAATGTAAAGAAATGTAAATATTGTATATTCTCACTCATTTACGGAAGCTGAAAATATTGACTACATAGAAGCAGACAGTAGAGCAGTGGTCAGTAGAGGCCAGGCAGGTTAGGGGGAAGGGAAGGGAGGGAGGCTGGATGGTGGGTACCAAAGAACCATTAAATACATGAAATTAGTTCTAATCTTCTAGAGTGCAGCAAGCTAACTAGAGTCTACAACATTTAGTATAATTTTATAATGATTAAAGAAAAATTTACTGGTCCCCAACTTATAGAAATGACATTAGTTAAAGAGGTAGAAAATACTTCTGATTTAGTTATTAATTAAATTAACCCAATTGGATCATTATACACTGTATTTCTGAACACATTCTTATACTTGTGCCCCACCAATATGTACAAATATTACATGTCAATTGAAAAAACTAAAATAAATACAGAAAATGGGGGAAAATCCTCTCAGGTTCCTTCTTCTCTAATCTGCCTTTGAGGTTCTTTGGGAGTTGTCTTGGTCACACTTAACTGGAAAGGACTTGATAGTTCAGAGACATTGACTGTATTATCCTGTGTCTCCCTTGTCACCCACAAACTGAAATTCTTACATCCTTGGTTTTTTCTGCATCCTTTCCAAGCTTCCTGAAGGAGGAGATGAGAAAGTTTTCCACAGGAGGAGAAAACTTCAAACAGAACCCAGCTGATGAAACAAGACCACTCATCCAATTACTCAAAAATGAGAAAAGTTAAAATAGCCTCAAACATAAAAAGTGGCTCTTTTTCACAGTGGCAAAGTTTTGTTCAAAGGAGCTCATGTTTCAACTTCACTTATGACTCATTTCTTTGTCTTTAATTACTTGATAATCAAAACTTTTTTTACATGTTAGTATTTTTGCACACACTTTGAAGTATTAAAGACACAGAAAAATTAAAAGATCTTTCATCTAACAAGGTTCCCTTTCTTCTTCCAAAGATATAGAAGTTTCTTACTAAATCATTCATTACAAATTCGATTTTCACAGGCTTTGTGGGGACATAAGATATCAAATGAATATAATTATTTGATATTTAATGTTTCAGAATAGTTCATTATCCTGTTTCTATGGCCATCACTAGGCTGTTAATAACAGATATTGTGTAAAGAGTCACAAGTCTAGCAAAAAACAAAATTCAGAAATGTTAAGGCAGTTCATCAGGTAAGAGGAGAATCAACAATATCCCATCATGCTTCACCTATTCCTCCTGCCAAGGCATAGAGTCCATTGCTAAGATCAACAAGGTCTTGGGTTAAATTAAGTAGAAATACACTTGGGTGCAATGTAGGACTTTCCTACAAATGAGCATGGGTTTGTGTGCTCACTGGGTTTCACAGCCTAAAAGGTGCCCAGTGATGATGTCTGTGTGTCAAAATGAAATAGGGGGGTTCACCAAACCCACAGTGGCTACTGCATAATCAGGGACAGAGAGAAGTTACCGTTCCCTCTAAATACAAGACACAGGAATAGAAGAATAAAATATCTCCTTAAGAGACAGGACAGTCATTTGAAAAAAAAAGTCAAATATTTTAGAAATATTTTGGCTTTGAACCCTTTGATACTTATTTGTGAAGCAGTTTTTGAGCCAGAGCTATAGCTGTAAAATGAATACTAGGAATTTCAATTTACTGGGATGATTTGATTCTTCAGGTGAATATTGTCTTCCTGCATGAAAATCAAAACAAGCCCTGACATTGAATATGCTTTTGTCAGAAAATGTTTGCTTCAGGTGTAATGCTATACTTGTTTGTTTGCCAAGTACATGTGAATTAAAAATTTTTAGCAGGTGTGCAAAGATAGAGAAGTTTAATAAAGCACCATTCATTATTTTTCACTCCATATTTTAAGATGGTCTTCCATTCAGAGCAAGGGCACTACAATGATTTCACATATTCTTGTTTAACTCAACAGAATTCAACTATTCATATTTTTTGAAATAGGGAGAGAGGAACAGAGACAGGCAGACAGAGACAGAGATAGCTACAGAGTCAGTGACAGCAACAGAGATAGAGGTAGACAGAAAAAATAACAAGGACAAGAATAAGCCTGGCATGAAGGAGCATGCCTGTAATTGCAGTATGCAAGGGGCTGAGACAGGAGTTCTGCAAGTTTGAGATTAGACTATATAATTAGACCTTGTCAAAGAAAGAAAAGAAAAAGAAAACACAAAATTAACACTTTATATAGTATAAGTAATCTTAAATACTATCCCATTGATTGAGGACAGGCCAGAAACAAACAGAAAAGAGAATGTTCTGTACATTTCTTTCTTTCTATCTATCTATCTATCTATCTATCTATCTATCTATCAATCATCTATCTATCTGTCTATCATATATCTGTCATGCAGGCTTGCATACACAAAACAAGATACATTGTACTTTATGAGAATGTGGTAGATGGTTATGAATAATAAGCTATTTGTCATTTTCACTTAAGAACTTTAGGATCTACAATAATTCTTAAATGAGGTGATACCCCCCTGTACTGTCCTATAAGAGGAAGATTTTGAAGTTATTTTTCTGGTAAAGGAATGAACTTGATTGAGGTTATTTGTATACCCTTTGTGGTCTCACAAATGACCTAACACACACACTGTGGATACTGGGCTGAGGTTGAGAGCTCAGTGCTGGTCATGAGACAAAGCAAAGTAATTGAGTTTATTTGTTGGATTGATACAATTTGTCTTTTTTTTTTAACTTGAGGTAAAATCACATGGAATACAAGCAGGGTTATGAAAGCAACAGTCCTTTTATACAACTAACATATCTAAGAATGTGCTATCTCCAAGCTAAGGGACTCTGAATGAAAACTCCCATAAGGGAGTTAAAAAACATAGAGGGGAGATAGAGAAATGCCAAATGAACTACCATGGAGGAGAAGGTATGAAGTAATGTACAGATCAGGTAAAACAGATTCCAGGAATATGAATTCAAAATTTACTTTGATAAACTTGAATTATTAACTAGTGTACAAGACTTTGAAGGTTCAGACTATCATTTTCTCAGAATAGTCTTGGTATTTAATTGTCCTTATTGGGCTAACATTCGAGTGTGTTTGCATTTTCTATGATAGCTTCCAACTTTTGCCTGTTCAATATTGTAATAATTGCCCTCTCCTCTTGCTAATAGAGCACAATTGTTTTATGAAGAGCATATCCTCACTCTTGTTACAGGACTCCCCAAAAGTCTAACTTCCCAACACGCATAGGCCACTGAATATTCATTTGACCTATTGCTGCCCAATGAGAATCAAGCAGAAGTTTGTGAAGGTTGGAAAGGTATTCTTTTCCTTATTTAAAGAGACAGTATAGATTCTTTCTCCTTCTTTCTTCCTCCATCCTTTTCTCCCCCATCCTGCCTTGATTCAAACATGATGTATGGAATCATGGCAGCCATATGTATCCATATGTAAGCCAACATGCTGGTGAAACAATCAAAGAAATTAAATTGCTGGTCCTAACATCTATCTGTCAACCAAAAGCCACTAGACATCTACTCCCAGACTTCTTATTATGTGTGAAAAATAAATCTACCTGTTTAAGCAACTGTTATGTTAGCTTTTGTTACAAGCAAGTCCAAAGACAGGAGCTAGGGGAAATTTAGAAGCCCTTTAAAGGAGATTACACATGAAAACCCGGGAAATGCTACAGAGTGACACTTGGAATCCAAGGTCTTCAGTTGCCCTTAGGAACTTAATAGTTTCTGTGTTTTCCTGTTTATTTGAAAATTCTACATATGCTAAGAAGGAAAAGGAAAAGTGTTGTGGGGAGAGAGAAGAGGAGAAAAGTGGCTATGTTCTCTCTGCATTCTGTTTTTCTACCCTCAGCTGGGCTGAGGGGCAGTGAGGGTAAAACTACAAACAGCCATTTTACGGACTGAACTCTGCTCCCCACCCCAGTTCACATATTCATGCTCTCACCCCCGTGTGCTCTTGTTCTTAGAATCTTTAAGGAGGTGATTCAGGTTGAACGAGGACACGAAAGTGGAGCCCTGATCTAATAGAACAGATATTTCTATAGGAAGAAGAAGCAAAGGGGACCAAGCAGAGGAAAGCCCCAGTGAAGACACAGTGAGAAGGAAGCCACTGATAAGCCAGGAAGAGCAGAGTCACCAGAAACCAGCTCAGCTGACACCTCAAATTTGTATATCCTAGAACTGGGAAATAGCAGCTTCCATGTGCAGAGCCTACTCCTAGCTCTGGAGACATGGGCCCTACCAGGCCATGGAAAGAGACTGAATACATTGAAGCATAGAATAAATATATCAGCCAAGCTGTAAAGGCAATCATAAAAAGTGGGATGTAAAACCTCCCCAGAGCCCTGCTGTCACTTAATGCCTGACCCTCCTGCCCCTAGTCTTTACCCAGCAGTCACTGGTGTGCTACGTATCAGCACTCTCAACAAATGACAGGGCAGCAACCAAAGGAGGCTAACAACTGCTGCAGTAACTCCACAGGGCCCCTGATCCTCTCAGCATGGATGTTTTCAAGAAAACAAAAGAGAAGGTGTCAATTCTTCATGCAACTAAGAGATTTCAAAGAGATGAGCTTTCTTTTACTTGGTTTGCTTGTTTGTTTGTTTAAAATGTGCCTCCTAGGACACAAAATCATCTGGAGTCTTCATTAAATAAAATGCAAATGTCTGAGCCCCATCCCCAAAAACACGCCATCAGAATAATCAGAAAGCTGAATTTTCAACACGCTCCTAAGGAAGGCTGATGCCACATTGCTGATGTCTGAAATCCACTGCTTTGAAACAAAAGTGTACAAAGCTTTTTTTTTTTTCTTTCTTTTTCCACTTAAGGCCTAATCTTTCCATGAACAGTTCTTAAGAAAGCTCTTATGTGAACTTCCTTTTCAAAAACTGCATAGCCAGTCACAAGCTGACTTTGTTTAAGAAATGCACTGGGAGTCAGTCTTGTGATGGGAAGATCCCATCAATTGATCCATTCATTCGAGACACTCCACATGACGAGAGAGACATGGGTTGGCTTTTACAGAAGTGTCCTTCTGTGTGCAGAGCTGGAGGAGAGACTTTCTGAAATATTTCCTACCTGTGAAGAGGGCATGGTAGTGGAGGCCCCGCTCCTTGTCTTCATGGGAGCAGACATCAAATAAGTAGGCTTTGATGGGCCCATCAATGAAGTCAGCAGCAAAATCAAAGAGAACCACACCTATCATGGTGATGCTTACAGCCCAAACCAGCTTCTTCTTTGGGTTAACAGTCAAAGCTAAAAGAGAAATCAACAGTAGTCTCCTAAATCCTGCTTTAGAATAACCCACATTTTTAATTTTACCTAAACTGTCATTAAATCATTTCCCTTTGCTTTCATTTTATTTTGTTTCTCCAAATAAAATTTTATTTTTTAGAATTATAAAAATTATGAAAATGAATAAATTCTCAGGGAGAGAAGTCCACAGATAGAAAGTGCATTATAGATTGCATAGGGCTGGTGCCTAGAATCAAATGAGAAATGACTGCCAATGGTAATGGATTTCTTTTTGGGGTGATGAAACTATTCTGGGATTAGAGTATAGTTATGGTTCACACAACCTTGTGAATATACTAAAGAACATTGGGATATGTGCTTTTAAATGAGTTTTTGGTTATATAAATTATATCCCTTTAAGTAAGGAATTATACACATTTGTTGTAAACAATGCCAATGCCACAGAAAAAGCTGAAGAAACTTCCTTAACACTTAACCCCAGTGATGGTTTTCCTCTGAGAGAAAGTGGCTTCCCTTTATTCACTTCTACTTACGCAAATTGAGGTACACAATGGTACCCCAAATGCAGTGCTTTTCAATCTCTAACAGCTCCTGGTGACATTGACACTTCTGTATAGCTCTGATGAATTAGATCATTTAGTACATGCCTAACCTTCCTCAACCAGCTTTCCTTATATATTTGCATTTCAGTTAAGGAAAAACAACCTCCTACTTGTGACAGATAAATAATATTCTTCCTAAGGATAAGCTGCCACTCACTGATGCAGTATGTGATGGGAGATGCATTGTTGTTTCCCCTTTTACAACTTGTTTTTTAAATCTAAGAATAGTGTATAAGAGATATGCACACATTAAAATATTCCCAGTATAAAATTAAATGAAAAATAAGCTTACTATCCCCTTCTGTCCTCCAGTTGTTAGAGGTAACTATTTTTACCGGATTATTGTTTATTCTTCCAAGCATATCCTACATATATATATTCGTACTTTCTCTTGAACTAAAGTAAATGATACATGATTACCCTACTTCATGATTATACATTCTGCTGGTCTGAGAGTTAACAAGTCTAAAAAAAATGCCTTTTTAAAAAGTTTAATGTTACTCTTTTCAAAGTACTGCTACTAAGTACTGATTAATTGGTAGATGATTAAAAGCTAGAAAAAGGGCTTTACCATCCAATCTGTTGTTTTCCAGAATTTACAATGCAAAAATGTTCCCTTGAGCTGATGGGGGCTGATGTCTAGCATATATTAAAAGGCTTTACATAAAGCCATGAAAAGAATTAACTCTCATTTAAACACACAAGTGATTTACTGAAAATGTTTATGGAATCATTTGATAGCTGGTCACTTGAAAAAAGTACTCTTTAGGGCACAGTAGATTAAAAACCAATTCAATTGAGGAATATGTAAAAATATTTAATTTGATCAGATAGAAAACAATATAATACTATTTTTAAATCCTCACAACAGTCAAAGGCAATGCACGCTGATGTTTCTAGAAGGATCTCTCAAAGGTAGAAGAAGTTCAGTGCCGTTTAGGAGCCAGCAGCCATTTCACTCAAATGGTAAAGAATTCCACATTCTTCTCCTACACAAATGCCCAGTGGCACCCCGTGGATCCACTTACCTGATACCACGCCATCTCCATTGAGGTACAAAGACAGGCCCAAGAGCATCATGATGGCCAGGGAAAGGATGTAAGGTCTCCGGCGACCCCACCTGGACCGGCAGTGGTCACTGGCTGAACCTACCGCAGGTTGCAGCACGAATCCCAGGACCGGACTAAGGAGCCACGCTATGCTGTACAGACTCTTGGGCAGGCCCACGCTGAGCAGCACCGGGGTCACGTAGGCTGCCTCCACCGCATAGCAAAACTCTCGGCCGAACATGGCGAGGCTGTGCATGAGGAGTCTACCTGTGGATCTTCTGGGTGGCTCCACAAACTCAAAGAGGTCATCCTCCGTGAGGGATTGATAGGTGTGTCCACCATGGCTGTCCATGTCCACAGAGTGAGAAAATCTCCTGTGTGGCCCTCCACTCTGTGCTCCAAACTGAATTTGACAGGAAGCCTGGGCAGCAACCAGCAGAGATGGGCAGGCGGGGGGCGGGGAGAGGGCCTCAAATTCTTTCATGCTTCTGAGATCACAAGTTACCACGAGAGGAAAAGCAGCGTTGGCGCTGGAAAGCGTGACAAAGATTAGCGCTGTGAACCCTGGGACTCCCTGTGTGCATGCTTTTTAAAAGCTATTTTCTCTCCCTCATATTCTCTTTCTCTCTCTCTCTCTCTCTCTCTCTCTCTCTCTCTCTCTCTCTCTCTCTCACACACACACACACACACACACACACACACACAATCACACTTGGCTTTGAGATAAATCAAAATATGGATGAATCAAAATATGGACCAAATCAAAATATGGATGAATCAGTATCTTTGCTGTTCTTGTTTTTGGCACTGGGCTTTGACCCAGAGCCTTCACACTGAGCTACATTCCCCAGCCACTTTTGTATTTTTTTTATTTTGAAACAGGAATTTGCCCAGGTTAGGATCCTACTTGTGATTTTTCTGCCTCAGCCTCTCTCAGTGCTTTGATCACATCTGTGCACCACCACATCAGTTTATAAACATTTTTATAGATGTAGATGTAGATGTTTTGTCTTTTTCTGACTACATGTTTTCTACACACACAATTCAGAAGTCAAATAACTAGACTTAAGATGATAAGGTCTTATCTTACCTCTAAATTATTAGCACCCTGACATTTTTTTCATTACACTTCATTAATTTTTTAATTAGATAAGTGTATGTTTATTCCATATCCTTTGTTAATCCTCTTCAATCTCCTTAAGGACAGAGGTTAGTATTATTTTGTACCTTGTACCTCTTGCTAATTTGTTCTACCATCTAACATGATTCCTAGAACCTCATAGGTTCTTAATAAATATTTGCTAAACTAACTATTAAATGAATAAAGTATCAGTGTATAATCTGCATTTTGCAATCCAGCCTAACTGCCTTGTTTTCTCAGATATTCTGCCTGCTGCTCTTTGTATTATGGTACTACATTTGCGAGGCTCCATTATGGCTGTCTGGCTTCTGAGAGTTTTGTCTAATGGAAGACATTGGTAGGAAATGTTAGGGGTAGGAGAATGAAAGGTGTTAGGGCATTTCCCCCACTTTCTTCCTCCATCCCGAGGTATCTTCAGCAGTGGCTGCATCTCCACTACAGATTCACGTTCCACCAGGCAATATTGGCTTCTGATTCCTTTCCCGTCATTCCTGCATGGATAAGAGGCACCCTCTTTCCAGTTTCTGCTCCTATATGCGTTGCCTCGGTACCTCTGCACTTTCATCATCATTGTGATTTTCTGAATTAGGTTTTCTCTATTTTAAAAACACTATAGTTCAAATGCATTTAACAAACACATGCACAACATCCTATCAGACAATAATAAAATATACATTATTTTCAGCATTTCATAGCGTTCTTCAAAATAGATCATAGTTTAGGACATGAAACAAATCTTAACAAATACAGAAAATGAAACAATTTCTTACTCATCATTAGATCACAAAGGGATGAAACTAGAAATGAAGAGCAAGAGAAACTACACAAAGATATGAATAATGAAAAAGTTACTTGTAAATAACTTTGTGTGTTAGTGTGCCATTGAAAAAAAATCAGAGAGGAAATTGAAAATTTTCAAAAATCAAATGAAATAGTAACTCAGAATAATAGAATCTCTGGGATACAGAGAAGGTAGATTAAGAGATAAATTTATATCTGTGAGTACCTGTATCAAAAGATCTCAAATAAATAATCTCTAAATAAGTAACCATCACAAGGTCTCAGAAAAAGAACAACAAATAAAAACCAAACCTAGCAACAACAAAAATTAATAATAAAGATCAGAGCTGAAGTCAATGAGAAAAACATCATGAGAACAATACAAGGCCTAAGTAAAATGGGGAGTTGTTTCTTTGACAAGATGAGATAAACTAAACAAGGAAACTATCCACAAAAAGAGGAGTGATCCAAAATGATATTATTAGAAATGAAAAAGAGGATTTTAAAACAGCACTGAAACCTGGAGCACCCCAAGGGCCTATTTCAAAGACTATATTTTAATAATTGGAGAGTATAGAATAAGTTGCTAAATTTCTAGGTATATATTACCTAATAAAATTGAAGTAAGAGGACTAGTAACATCCTAAACAGATAAATAACAAGCAATGAAATTAAAATACTATTAAGACTCTTTCAAGAAAGAAAAGCCTACAGTAGTTGAATTCACCACTGAATTTTACCACATCTATAAAAAACCAACACAGCATAACAATTCCATGAAATGGAGAAAAGAACGCTTCTAACCTCATTTTATGAAGCTAATGTCAGCCTGATACTATGCTTAGTTAAGGACACATACACACAAAACTATAGACCAAGATGATGAGCATATGTCAGATATCTTTAATAAAATGCTTGCAAGCAAAAATTAACAGCACATTAAAAACATTATACATTATATATGATCAAATAGGTTTCATTCTAAGGGAACAAGAATGGTTCTACTTATGAAAATCAGTAAGTGTCATATACCTCATGAATAGAATCAAGGTTAAAATTCACATGATCAGCTCAATACATGCCAAAAAGCCTTCACAAAATTCATTATCTCTTCATGAAAAAGCCCTCATGAAGTTCAGTATTGAAGGCTTCTACATAATGAAGGTAATACATAAAAATTTCTTTGTCAGCATCATACTGAATGGAGAAAAACTAAAAAGCACTTCCTCTAAAATCAGAAACAAGAAAAAAAGTCAGCTGTTATCATTTCTATTCATTATTGTAGTTGAAATTTTCACCAGCATAATTATATATGTGAAAGAAATAGAGTACAAATAAGAAAGGAAAAAATACATTTGGCTTTTATTTGCTGATGTTGTGATTTCATACTTAAAAGACACCAAACATTCCACCAAATGACCTTTCAGATCTGATAAACAAACTCAGCAAAGTAATAGGAAACAAAATCAACATTAAAAATAAGTAGACTTTCTCTATGCCAATAATAAACTAGCTGAGATGAAACAATTCCATTCACAATAGCTTAAACAAAACTTAAGAATCAATCTAGCAAGAAGGTAAAAGGTCTCTCTAAAGAAAGAAATTGAAGAATACAATAGAAAATGGAAAGATCTCTCATGTTGTATATCAGCAGAATAAATATCATTTGAATAGCCATCTTACCAAAAGCAATTTATAGATTCAGTCCAATCTTCATCAAAATAGTAATGTCATTCTTCACATAATGGGAACAATCCTAAAATTCATACAAAGCATAAGAGAATACCTAAATTAATCATGAGCAAAAGGCACTACACTGAGAACATCACAATATTCAATTTCAAAATACACTGCAAAACCAGAGTACCCAAAATAGCATGGTACTGATGCAAGAAGACACATAGACCAATAGAATAAAATATGAGACACAGAAACAAACAGACAAAAATAACAGGCAATTGATATTTGAAAAAGGGTCCAAAAACATAGGTTGAAGAAAAGATAACCATTTAACAAATGGTGCAGGGAAAGATGGATATGCATAGGTAGTTGATTATTAATCTCTCACCTTGGTATATACCTGGAGGAATTAAAGTCAGCATACTGTAGGAATACCTGTATACCTGTGGCACAATTTACAACAGCCAAGATCTGTAACCAGCCTAAATGCCTATTAACAGATGAATGCATAAAAAATTCAGTATATACACAATATGGAGTGTTATTTAGCAGATCTAAATTATGTTATTTGCAGGAAAATGGAAGTGAATTAAGCCAGACTCAGAGAGACATGCATCATGTTTTCCCTAATACTGGAGTCTAAAAAAGCAAATATGATGTGAAAATAAGAGATGATTGTTAGACAAGAGATTGAGGGGTGGAGAGAGATAAAGTAGGGGAATAGGGAACAGGTAGAAGAAAATGTCTTATATGTACGTTTAAAAATGTCACAATGAAACCCAATATGCATATGAAAAATTAGTATGCACTAGTACCAATGTTGAAAAAAAAGAGCAAGACTAGGACTTAGAACACTAAAGCTTAATTTCCTTTTATACATCTTCACACTCATACTTCTTGGGGCATGTGGAGGAGGATCAGTGAATCTGAAGTTTTTCAAACCATGTGCTAAGGCAGCCAGGGATTACATATGTCCATAAACTCCTGGACATATCTTGACATACTAAATGTAGACACAGTGAAATTTAACATCTGTAAGATGGTCTATGAGCTTCTAGTGATGTCATTCAAATGTTCAAAAAAAACAGTAGTATAGCATTTTCAATGACTATATGTTTTGTGAAGCTACATTTTCCACAATTATTGTGATCAAAAGTTACTGTAAGAAAATGGAACAGAAAATGAAGGAAGTAGTGTCTAATCTGATTCCAAGCTCTGAGAAGCCATGTAGTGTCCAACAGGTGCCTACATCCCATCATAAGTAATTGAGATAACAATAAAGAAAAAGAAATTTTATTTTTAATTTATGCATATTATATTTTCTTTCAATTTTTGGGCATTATGTTTTTCAAGCAGCTAACATGTTTTTAGAATATAAATAATTAAGCTGTTTGGTTCTAATTATTTCTGTATTGAATAGTTGGATATTTCTTTTTGTATACAGGCACCATAAAAGAAAAAGATTGAGACACTAAGAGAGATGTGAACTAAAGTTTAGGACCATGTGAGTCTCTATTTTCTTATCTGTAAAATGGGAAAAAATTCTGTCCCCTTTGTGACAGTGGAAGAGTAATTGAGATTCTGTGTGTAATAAGCCTTTTTGCCTCCCTTTCCAACATCCATTCTCCACCTGCTTCATCAGAATGGAACCTGGATTAGGTTGTGAACTCAGCCTTCCCTCAAACCCACATTGTTTGGGAAGCCAAATCCAGGGAAGCTCTAGGAGCTGGTTGGCTTTATCTAAGTCTCTGCCAAAGATTGTTGTAGGAAGTATTTAAGACTTCAATGGACATTCCAGACAAGATTTGTTAAGGGCTCTTGAGAACTTTTCTATATGCCACTGTACAAGT
The DNA here is from genome assembly GCA_004027455.1 of Hydrochoerus hydrochaeris. NCBI lineage: Eukaryota > Metazoa > Chordata > Mammalia > Rodentia > Hydrochaeridae > Hydrochoerus > Hydrochoerus hydrochaeris. The sequence continues at coordinate 209,261 of PVLA01003062.1, forward strand.
AGGTATAAGATCCAGAGCTTAACAACAGCCTGAAGATAAAAATCTAGACATGTAAGGTGGAAAACTGGCACCTGTTATGATTGATACATTGTGTCAATTTGAGAAGTTTAGAAACTTAACTAAGATTCCGCAGGGAGCTGAATTTGTAAATATCCTCAACCTGTGCAAGTGGAGGGTACAGAGGTGGTATAAGTGCTACTACACTCACTCTGGGACAGGGTGGGGGTGCAGAGTGGATAGCCTGCTTAAAATACAAGGGAGAAGAGCCTTGCTCCCCATTCTTGCTCTGGATGCTTTTGCTGGCTGCTGCCTTGAAGTGCTGTCCCAGTGCCACACCACCCTGCCTGGGAGCCAGCTGATGATGAACTGAAACCTCCACAAACAGGGAGCTACATAAACCTTTCCTTCCTTCATTTTGGGTGCCATGTATTTTGTCCTAGGAATGAGAGAAAAGTAACCAAGACAGTACCCCAGATAAATGCAGGGAAATTGATTCTGAATGACTGCGTTAAGATAACTTAAACTTGTAGTCTCTGTGAACCCTGGATTATGACCCAAAACCTCTTTTTCTAGATATTATTGCTTACAGTTGAAACTATCCAGATGAAATAGGTAACATAATTTGGCAAATTACAAAAGACAAATTAATGAAACCTAGAGTATGTTCAGAGAGAGGATATGAACATAGAGATAATGAAATTATGCAGTCTTTTGTGATGATTACTTTTGAATGAAACTTCATTGCATTGAGAAGCATCTAGGAAAATAGTAAAGCATACTTCAGGATGCATTTGTGAGGACATTTCTAGAGCATGTGGGGGAGCAAATTGAGAGGAGACCTATCCTGAACATTGTTGGAACCATCCCATAAGTTGGAGACTTAGAGGAAATAAAAATAAAAGAAGGAAGCATGCTAGCACATACTCTTTCTTCTCCTGACCACTATGAAGTGACCCACTTCACTCTATCAAAAGTTCCCTGACATGATGCTCTGCCTTGTCATGCACCCAGAAGCAGAAGAGCCAAGTGACCATGAACTGAACCATCTAAAACCATGATCCAAAGAAAATTTCTTCTTTACATTGTTTTTCTTGTAATGATAAAAAGTTAACATACCCTGCTCCATATGACCTGTTTTCTTTGTGGTCTTACAATTCATTGAATTTCATCACTTACTACATGACAGGATCAATGCATTTAAATAAACAGAATTGTACAATGCATTCAGAAATAAAATTATTCTTTCACTAGAATTTGTCAGCTTCAATTCCTGCTTATCTTTTATGACTTAGCTCTATCTATCTTTTTTTTTTCTTACCTCATTACCAACTTCTAAATCTGTAGTTTGTCAAAGATGACAAAAAAGAGACATTTTTACACAGAGTTCTAGAGCTTTTGCTATCCGGTCACTAACAAAAGTTACTACTTTGCTTACACACCTTTATTCTATAAATTTGAAACATACACAAAACAAATTTTCAAACAACCATTTTATTTTGTATAGTCAATTAATCATGGAAATCATTTTAAGCTAGTGCAGCTGTTTATTCACAGATTTTGCCAACTTGCTTTATTTTTTTTCTTACCAATTCTACTTAGTGGGGATTTTTCTGAGCACCTATCATAACAGTAAATGTAAGTTAAAAAGTTATTTTTTGATTAATAACCATTAGGTTACCTGTAAACCCAGAAGAAATCTAGGTTTAAAGACCTCACCTAAATCCACTGCATTCAAATCCCTGGGTGTGGGCCTAGGAATCGTTGTTTGAACAGAATCCCCAAGTAATCATTTTGTATGCTACAACCTCTACTCTAGGATCCCATGCCCTAGTAATGAATTTTGTGAACTACAGTAAAACAACTACTGTCAATGGAGATAACAACAAAGTGCAATGGGAACATAGGAAGGACCCTTCATGTAGGAGATAATGCACTCAACAGGTATTGTTTTAAGCACCACGATGGTAGTAACTTTTTTTTAACCCAAAGCCTTCCAGGATCCACAGTTCGTAGCTACTGAATAATAGTTCCCTAGGTTTGAGAGGTACAGTTTCACAAAGCAATCTGAGTTTGCTAGATGAACAAGTTGATCCAAAAGGAGATTGGCTAGCTCCAGAATATGATATAATATTTGGGAAGGAACAAAAGTGAGAGATCATAGCATATTTATAAATTTCAAGTAGTCCAAAAAAAAGTATTGGGAAATGGAGGGGAGGCATAGGATTACAAGATGGAAGTATTAATTTAAATAATTGATATGCTTTATATATTTTATTCTGTAGGAAAAAACCACTAAAACCTTTGTGGGACTAGAAAGATCACTTTAGTGTTAAAAAGATAACAGAAAAGTACATGGTTGAAAAAATGAAAGCAGTGGTACTAGAATCAAAAGTTTTATATGGAAACTGAGAATTAGTAAGCAGAAAAAATAAATTCAAGGATTATTAAGGTGAAACTGATAATACTTCACTATTGAGAATTATTTGCTTAGCAACATTTACTAGATTTCCACTATAGATCTAGACACTCTTCTAGGATCTGGAGATTTAGCAATGTATATGCTCAAAATCCCTTATAAAGTTCCTTTTCTGTGTGTATGTTATGGTTAGATAGAATGTCAGCAGTGACATGTAATGAGAAGGAAAATGAAACACTGTAAGGAGCAGATGATAGGATGATTGAATCTTAGACAAGGGTCAGGAACTAACTCTGTAGTGTGACGTTAGCACAAGGACCTAAATAGAGTGAGAAGTAGCTATCAATACTTTAAAAAGCAGAAGAATTTTATTTGCATTTTGGATATTGTAACCTGGGAAAATACAGATTCAGACATCTCAGAATGACTGCTCTGAGCAAACTCAGATTGTGCAGGATTTTTAAAGGGAAAAGATGCTGAGTGGAAAGGAAATTTCCTGAGTTGTATGCAAAGGGAGATAATGGGTGCAGAGAAGTTATCCAAACACTAATCCAGCCACATGTCATGAGACTATTAGGTATGAGACTGATACCTACATCTATCTCTAGCAGCAAAACACATTTTTCATTGATGACAACTGCAGTTGCAACCTCAAACAAAAGTTGTTAATGACCATTGCACATCTTTTGAGAAGTGTCTGTTCAGTTCATTTGCCTATTTATTAATTGGGTTATTTATTTTGCTGTCAAGTTATTTTAGTCCTTTATATATTGTGGATATTAATCATCCATCAAGAGAATGGCTAGCTAAGATTTTCTCCCGTTCAGTATACTGTCACTTCACTTTTTAAATTGTTCCTTTTCCTGTATACAAACTTATAATTTTATATAATCCCATTTGTTTATTCCTGCAATTTCTTATGCCTTTGAAGTTGTACTTAAGAAACCTTTGCTTGTGCCTGTGAGTGAACTATTTTCCTTAAGTTTTCTTCTAGAAATTTTGAAGCGTCAGGTCATATACCTAGATCCTTGATCTATTTTGAATTAAATTTTGTAATGAGTGGGAGACAGAGATCTAATTTCAAACTTCTCTATATGGATGACCAATTTTCCCAACGTCATTTTTTTTTTTTTTTTGGTACCAAGGATTGAACTCATGACCTCACACTTGCCATGCAGGTGCTTATGCCATTGAGCTAAATCCCCAGCACAACTACACATTCTTGACGAAGGGCCAAAAACAGTTTCTTTAATAAGTGGTGTTGGGAGGGCTCGGGATTTAGCTCAGTGGCATAAGCGACTGCCTGGCAAGTGCGAGGTCATGAGTTTGATCCCCATTACAAACAAACAAACAAAAAGAATATGCAGTTGTATGGCTTTGTTTCTGTGTCCTGGATTACATCCCATCTATCTGTTTTTGCACCACCATCATACTGTTTTTGTTACTATAGTTGTGCAATGCTTTGAAACCAAGTGATATAGCTCTGGCATTGTTTTTTTATTTCAGTTTAGTAGTTAGTAGTTTGCTGGTATCTCTAACTCGCTGGGTTTCCACTGCACATTTGGATTCAGGCTCACAGCTTCATGCACTGCCAAATTGTGTGAACTCCCAGGTCTTCTTTTGAAATCTATGTAGAAGTCACTATGACCTCATAACTCTTGCATTCTGAATGCCTGAAAAATCAGTTTTAAGTAACCTTTACTATTAGTTGTTTGTTAATCTCTTACTGTGCCTAATTTATAAGTAAAACTATAAGTATGTATATACATACAAAAATGTATTTTATAAGGTTTTGTTTGGTGTTATTGCAGTTTCAGCAATCCGCTGGGAGTCTTAAACCATTTCCAGCAGATAAGGAGAGAAGCAACTGTGTTCCAAATGAATTTGCTATTTTGAGAATTAGAAGAAATCACACAGGGAATGTTACCAGTAGAGCAAGAGGTATCCGTTCAAGGATAACCATGAGCAAACAGCAACACTATATTGGAGCATCTGCTCCCAAATGTAGCATAAAGGTATAGACAGAAAGGGACTTTCTACTTTAGCAGAATCAATAAGAATCTGCTCTACCTGCTGGGGAAGATTTCTTAAACTCAATTTAGGATAAAGATTCCCTGGAAACTTATTTAAAACACAAAGGACAACTTGAGGAAGATTGTTTAAATATCACATAGAAAGCATATGAGTTACAAAAAGTGTAGAGAACTGACTCTATGGATAATTAAAATATAACTGTCTGATATGTACACAGGAGATGAGTCCACTTTATAGCAAATTATGTATGTTGGTGACAGACTCAAACACTAAATCTCACTTGTATCATCTTGTTTAGAAAAAGACTTGAGGTAGACATATATTATACTTGAGGATGAACCTTCTCCTCAATTTATTCTTACCATATTTGTGTCAGTTACTTGATGTATGCAAGAGATTGTGTATTCCACAGTGCCACTACAATACCCAGTGTTCACATGAAGCCATCATCACTGAGGTTAACCAGGAGATGCAGGAAGACATATGCATTTTCACTGCTTTTGCCGATTTTTGATAGAAGAACTATATCATTCACAACAAAATTATTATTTCCTTAAAATTAAAATGTGAACACATTAGAGGAATAAACAATCTCTCTTTTCAGTGACCTGAGTGAAAACTAGTACGTAATGCTTTTCTACATCTAAACCCATTCAGCCTATTTACAAACAAGTTTTCCCTTTAGACAGATCTCACCTTTTGTTTGTTTTTTCAGTCTAAAATTTTATCCCAATCAATATTTTAAAGATTTTATTAGCTCTTTACACACTAAATTTTAGCAAAAATTTCTTTATTTTCATATTATCAGTCTTACAAGAGATATGATGAAATACCTATAAGAAAAAGAATTACATTTTACATTGGCATTAAATGCTGACTTTGGCCTTTCCACTGGGAACATCATGGAAGCCCGCCCCTGGCCTAAACTGCCCTGGACTGATTCTGCTGGGCCCACACTTCCACCAGGAACATCAGAACCTTGGACTACAGTGGATTATTGTGCTGGCTGGATGAGAGACTCAGGATCCCCTCACCCAAACAGAAGACCTCAGCAAGCTCCAGTCAGTGTGGTGTTGGACATTGTATCTCGGTGTAAAAAGTAACTAAGACAGCCTTGGGCCCTCTGGGGGAATCCCAGGGCACAGAAAGGGACTTTGAGCCTGCTACCAGGCAGTAAGACCACACCCTGCATCGGAAACTACACCAAGATGCACACAAAGACGGGGGTCTAACTGGACCATGCACAGAGAATTCCAAGCAGCGAGCAGGACCCGGAATCCAGCCTCCGGCCCTGACTGCACGCTCTGGCAGAATCCCAGTGCACAGAAAAAACTTGGAACTTCACTCCCAGCCAGTGAACCTTGGACTACAGAAAATTAATTGTATCAGTGTGGTGAGTATGCCCCTAATATAGAGGTGTACAATGGGTAAATAGGGCAAGTAGTAAAGCCCCCTCAAACTAACTGTAAGACCTTAGTTGTGGGTGATCCCCTCCTACACACAGAAAACATCAGGCAGAGTGAAAATGGCAAAACGAAAAAGCAAAATGCAGTCTCAAACATCTAGTCCACCAGAAGCAAGTACAGGAGACACTGAAATATAGGACCCCAAAAGTAATACACCAGGAATCTCTGAAAAGATAGCGAGTGAAATAAAAAAAAAAACTCCATCAGGCTATAGAGGAAATCAAATTAGAAGTACTCTCCCATGTAAAGATAGAAATAACAACCTTAGTAAAGGAGTTGTTGAATGCAGCTAAAGAAGAAATAGAGAAAAAAGTACAGGAGCATGGGAAACTGATTGAAACCTCGAATGAACAATATAGAAAAGAAGCAAAATTCATGAAACAAACTCAAAGAGACATCCAAGAAACAAAAAATTCTATTGAAAGCATGCAAAATCACCTAAACGAAGCTGAGGGTAGGATTTCAGACCATGAGGACAGGATTGCAATTAGTGATCAGGAAAGGATAGAACTTTTAAAAATAACAAAGTAGCATGAAATGACAACACAGAAGCTTCATGATGATGCCAAGAGCAACAATATAAGATTAATGGGCATTAGTGAAGATGCAGGAGTCCATGCAAATGACATATGTAAAGTATTTACAGAAATAATAGCAGAAAATTTCCCAAACATGGGGAAAGAATCTGATATGCAGATAAGTGAGGCATATAGAATGCCATACAGTCACAATCAACATAAATCCACACACAGAGACATAATAATTAAGATCTCAGACATACAGCATAAGAACAGAATACTAAAAGCTGTTAGAGAAAAGACACAACTCACCTATCAAGGAAAGCCCATTAGAATCACGTCAGGCTTTTCAGCACAAACCCTCAAGTCAAGAAGTGCTTGGAGTGAGGTATGCCAAGCCCTGAAAGAAAACAACTTTCAAAAAGCAGGGTAACTATTCTATTTGCAGACAACATGAACTTCACACCTAAAATGATTAAAAGAGATAAAGAAGGTCACTACATACTTGTTAGTGGAAAAATTCAACAGGAAGAGCTAACAATTATAAATATATATGCACCAAATACAGGAGCACCCAACTATATAAGACAGATACTAATGGACATGAAAAAATAAATACACAAGAATACAATTATAACAGGGGATCTTAACAGCCCATTGCCACAAAGAGATAGATCAACTAGACAAAAAGTCAGCAAAGAAATAACAGAACTGAATCATATGTATGAGCAATTGGACTTAGTAGATGTTTACAGAGTGTTCCACCCAACCACATCAGAATACACATTTTTCTCAGCTGTGCATGGGACAGTGTCCAAAATAGACCATATATTAGCCCATAAAACATTCTTAAGTAAAAGCAAAGGTATTGAAATCATCCCATGTGTAATATCTGACCACAGCACACTGAAATTGGAAATTAATGACAAATGAAATTGCAAAACCTGCATAAATACATGGAAATTAAAAAACCTTTTGAACAATCAGTGGGCTACAGATGAAATTAAAGAGGAAATAAAGTAATACCTACAATTCAATGAAAATACAGAAATAGCATACTGTAATCTGTAGGGTGCAATGAAAGTGGTCTTAAGAGGGAAATATATAGCAATAAATTGTCATAGCAAGAAAACAGAACGAGCACAAATAAACAACCTAATGCTCCATCTCAAGCTTCTAGAAAAAGAGCAAGCTAAACCCAAAGCTCATAGAAAAGAGGAGATTGTAAGGATTAGAGCAGAAATCAATGTAAATGAAACTAAAAAAACAATACAAAGAAAAAGTGAATCAAAAAGCTGGTTTTTGAGAGAATCAACAAAATTGACAAGCCACTAGCTAACCTTATCAAGAAAAAGAAAGAAAAAACCAAAATTCATTCAATAAGAGCTGAAAAGAAGGAAATTACTACAGATCCCATGGAAATTAAAAAGATAATGAATACCTACTTTGAAAATCTCTACTCATATAGAGTAGAAAACACAGAGGAAATGGACAGATTTCTAGAAACATATGAAGTACCAAAGCTCAACCAAGAGGATATAGCAACTTTGAATAACCCAATATCAGCTATTGAAATTGAAAATGTAATTCAAAACTTACCAACAAAGAAAAGCTCAGGTCCTGATGGATTCAAAGCTGACTTTTACAAGAAATTTAGAGAAGATTTGATGTCAATACTCCTTAAACTCTTCAATGAAATTGAAAAGAAAATAATCCTCCCTAAATCATTCCTGGAGGCAAGTATTACTCTGATACCAAATCCAGAGAATGATCCAACCAAAAAGGAGAACTACAGGCCAATCTCACTGATGAACATTGATGCAAAGATTCTCAATAAAATACTGACAAATAAAATGCAGCAAAACAAGAAGATTATACATCATGACCAAGTGGGATTCATTCCAAGAATGCAGGGATGGTTTAACATACACAAATCAATAAATATAACACACCACATCAACAGAGCCAAAAACAACAACCACATGGTCATCTCAATAGATGCGGAAAAAGCTTTCAATAAACTCCAACATGTGTTCATGACAAAAATCCTTCAGAAACTCAGAATACACGGTGTCTACCTCAACCTTATAAAGGCCATCTATGACAAACCAACAGCCAACATTATACTAAACATACAAAAACTAAAATCAGAAACAAGACAAGGATGTCCACTCATTTTCAACATAGATCTGCTTTTCACATAGTTCTGGAAACACTAACCAGGGCAATCAGACAAGACAGAGAAATAAAAGGAATAAAGATAGCAAAGGAAGAAGTTAAATTACCACTATTTGCAGATGACATGATACTCTATATAGAAGACCCAAAAAACTCCATTAAAAGACTAATAGAGGTAATAAACAAGTTCAGCAGTGTAGCTGGATACAAAGTCAGTGCTCAAAAATCAATAGCATTTCTGCACACACACAAAAAACTCACCAAGAGAGAAATTATGGAAATAGTGCCCTTCACAATAATATCTAAAAAAATGAAATAGTTAGGAATCAACCTAACTAAAAATGTAAAAGACCTATATGCTGAAAATTATACTACACTGAAAAAGGAGATTGAAGAGGATATTAGAAAATGGAAGGATATTCCTTGCTCTTGGAGTGGAAGAACCAACATTGTGAAAATGGCCATACTCCCAAAGCTGTTATACAAATTTAATGCAATCCCAATCAAAATACCATTGACATACCTCACAGATCTAGAGAAAACACTCCTAAAATTCATTTGGAAACAGAAGAAACCTAGAATAGCAAAGGCAATTCTGGGCAACAAACACAAGGCAGGAGGCATCTCAATTCCTGACCTGAATCTATACTACAAAGCCACAGTGGTAAAATTAGCATGGTACTGGCAAAGAAATAGATCTGAGGATCAATGGAACAGATTAGAAGATGCATGCACAACTACAAAGACACTCAACCATCTAATATTGGACAAAGGGGCTAGATATTTTCGCTGGAAGAAGGATAGCCTCTATAATAAATGGTGTTGGAAAAATTGGCTTTCCACATGCTGAAGACTGAAACTAGATCTATGCCTATCACCATGCACAACACTAAAATCTAAATGGATCAAATACCTAAATATTAAAATAGAAACACAAAATCTACTGAAAGACAATGTAGGTAGAAGTCTTGCAGACATAGGGATAGGCAGAGAATTCATGAACAAAACTCAATCTGCACAGGAAACACTTCAAGGAATCAACAACTGGGGTCTCATATTATTGAGAAGTTTCTTCACTTCAAAAGAAATCACCAACAGAGTGAAAAGAAACCCCATAGAGTGGGAAAGAATTTTAGCCAGCAACCCCTCAGACAAAGGACTTATATCCAGAACATATAAAGAATTGAAAAGCATTAAGCACCCCAAATTCAAAGACCCTCTCCAAAAATGGGCATCTGAGATGAATACACAGTTCTCAGAGAAAGATATACAAATGGCAAATAAATACATGAAGAAATGTTCACCATCACTGGTCATTTGACAAATGCAAATTAAAACAGCATTGAGATTCCACCTTACTCTAGAAAGAATAGCTGCCATAAAGAAATCAACTGATAACAAATGTTGGCGAGGCTGAGGGGAAAAAGGAACACTGCTCCACTGTTGTTGGGAATGTAGACTGGTCAACCATCATGGAAATCCATATGGAGAATTCTCAGAAGACTAGGATTAGAAGCCCCATTCAATCCAGCTATCCCCCCCACCCTGGGCATTTTCCCCAAAGAATTGAAAAGTTCATATCACAGTGATATATGTGCACCCATGTTCATAGCTGCACAACTTGTGATAGCTAAATCCTGGAAACAACCAAGATGCCCATCAACTGCAGAGTGGATGAAAAAGATGTGGCATTTTTATACAGTGGAATATTATTCAGCTACAAAAAAGGATGACCTTGAGGCCTTCATAGGCAAATGGAGACAACTTGAGACTATCCTCATTAGTGAAATAAATAAGAATCATATTTATAAATATCATATTGTGTCTCTAGTATAAAAAGTAAATAAGAACTACAAGAGTAATAAAACGAAAATGTGTAATTGCTATTGTAAAAAAGAGAGGAAAAGAAAGTGCTCTAAGGGATATAACTGCATGTATGTTTGAGTGTGTAAAATAGATGACCATTTTGCTGAATCTTTGTTGGATATTTGAGCAGAACTGTTTGTAGTCTGACTGTTTGAATATTTACTATGTACCCTTTAACTTTGTAACTTGAACAACTACATCCAGGATGACAGTACTGATTTCTTAGTGGGGCTTTTTCTCATTCTCCTTTTTCTTTCTTTCTTTTAGAGTTCTATATTGTTGCTACCCTTTTTTCTGTTTTTTTTCTTTTCTTTAAATAAAATTTTAAAAATGTATAATTGCTATTATTAAAAAAGAGGAAATAGGAAGCGCTATACAGATATAGCTGCATGTAAGTTTAGATATGTGGGATTGATGACCATATTTCTAGGTTCTTGTTGGATTGCTGAACAGATCTGTTTGCACTCTCACTGCTTTAGTATCTATTTTGTGTGCTTTAATTCTGTAACTTGAATAACTATTTCTAAAAGAACAACATGTAATGTATCAACTAGTGATTTCTGTTTATCTTCTTTTCTTGAAATTCTGTAATATTTCTACCTTTTTCCTGTTTTTTTCCTCTTTAAATAAAAAAATGTATAATTGCTATTGTAAAAAAGAGAAAATGGGAAGTACTATAAAAGATATAACTGCACTTATATTTATGTGTGCAGGATTGTTACCCATATTTTTTAGTTCTTGTTTGACTGTTGAACAGATCTGTTTGCAGTCTCACTGATTGAGTGTCTATTTTGTGTGCTTTAATTTTGTAACTTGAACAACTATTTCTAAAAGAGCAATATGTAATTTATCAACTAGTGATTTCTTACTGTTTATGTTTTTTTTGAAATTCTGTAATATTTCTCTCCTTTTTCTGTTTTATCTCTTTAATTAAAAAATTTTAAAAAAGTATGAACCAAGATAATATAAACATTGTGTGTGTTTGCTGGCACAGTACCATATGCTAATATCACCAAAAATGTCAAAGTGTATATATTGTCTTAAACTCATAGCAATGCTATCATGGATAGGTCTTAGAAATCTTTCCAAAATATAAAAGTCCATAATCTATTATCAGAGACAGCAACGCACAGGTTCATTTGGCCCCATTTCATAGTATCATAGCTGGGCTGACACATTGCTGACAAATTTTTAAAAAATTGATTCATACTGCATCAGGTTCAAAAGTTGAAAAAAGCCCTCTATAATGAATTTCAGACAGTTATAATAAGACAGAAGGAATTGTGGGATTCAGGTTAGGAAAATGAAGTTTGAGTTTCTATTCTGAGAAATTCTAGCTACAGATAATGAGCAAGCTATTTAATCAGTTAAGCCCCTATTTGCTATTCACAAAGAGGAGAATTTGAGTAAATGTTTACTCAGACTCTCTATGAAACATGGAGAAGAAAAGCCGTGGTTGTAGCTCTGCTGATATTTATAGTGTCAGTACTCCTATCATGTCCATTTCAAACCGCTAATATGTCAACAAGATAACAAAATTCCTAAAAATGTAGCAGTCACTCTCACAAGCCACAATAAGGCAGCTCTGGAACACATAGTTACTTCCAAGACTAAAATTTGAATCTAAACAACATGAATCACATTGCCACTACATCTTAGGTCTGAGATAACAAAAATATCTAATTTAATACAGGGTTGTTAGCAAATATGACATTATGACATATTTAATGAATATTTGTTCAGTATACCATCTATTGTTCCAGGAACTCAAGGTTTAGAATAGAACAAAAGAGGGAGTTTGCTTACCTGGGGCAATGTTCTACAGAGAGGAAGATAAAGAACAACAACAAATAAATATAGATGAAGGGATAGATCATAGACAGATTGACAGGTATACAGATAATAGATGCATTGATGGATGAAAATGTGGATGGATAGACAGATAACTGGTTAGTCGGTCGTGGTAAGTACTAGGAAAAATAAAAAAATAGGAATAAGAGAGGAGAGAGAAGTGGTTATATATGGTAGCCAAGAATGTCACTGATGAGACATTTGTAAGGAAACTGAGCCAAAAGAAAGCATATATCATGAAATTACGTGAGAGAAGTGTCTCCGACTTGAGTCCTTGGGAAGCCCTAAGGCAAGAATAGACAGGGGATCCTCCAATGACTGCAGGAGACCAGTGAAATGGGAGAATCTGAGTGAGGCAACATAGGTAGAAAATTCTGGGAGAAAGAAATCCAGGCAAGAGAACAGGCTGCTGAGCCACAGGAGTAGTGGGAAAGTAAAGAACAAGTCTCAGCACCTGACTATGTCTTAAGAGTATATTCTTCTAGAGATGCAGCATCAGGACCATTGATAGCTGGACCTGAATTCTATTGCTCTACTTTCCCTAAGGTGTCTGTGGAGGGGCTAAGGGATGTCTTCTCTGTTGAAGTACCTTATTTATTCATGTTTTCACCATTGAAGAGTTTGTCAAAATGTCAAAGATGGACCCAGTGGCTTCCACATGCAAATGCTAGTCAGGGCTCTGAAGATACAGAATCTACCCGGATATGGATGGAGACATAATGCAGAGAAGCATAAAATAAATGCTGTGCATTGGCTTGGCTATGGAGACAAGCAAATACAGTGTGATGATAAAGTCTTCATCCTAGATATAAAAGTATTCCCAGGCCAGGACTCTGCAGTCACTAAATATCTGATGTCCCAAATTTCACACAGTACTCACTGGTACACCAAGTAGCATTACTCTAAATGAAAGAAATGATAGCAACCAATCATGACTGACAGCCACTCCAGTGAGCCAACAGAACCCCTGAATCCCCTGACATGGACTTTTTCAAGTAAGCAGGTTGAAAACATGTCAATTCTCTATATTACTAAAAAATGGGAGCATCCCATTAACCCATCCATTCATTCAAGACATTCCACATGCAGAGAGGCATGGGATGACTTCTATGGCCTTTCTGTCTGGAGAGCTGAAAGAGAGACTTCCTGACATATTTCCTGTGAAGAGGGCATAGTAGTAGAGCCCACTCTCCTTTGTCTTGATGGGAGCAGTGATCAAATAAGTAGACTTTCATTGGTCCATCAATGAACTCAGTAGCAAAATCAAGGAACCACAGCCATTGTGGTGATGCTTATGGACAAAATCAGCTTCCTTCCTTAGTTAATAATCAAAGCTTAAGATTCATGAACTGTGGGGGAAGAGAATAAGAGTTCACCAAGAAGTAAGCCCTCCCTGCGAACCAGGGCCATGTGTGGGCTTCTACCACTGTGGGGACAGCCAGACTCCAGCCCCTTCCTGTGCCAGCTAGGAAACAAGAAGAGCCAACCACTCCACTCCATCCCCATCCTGTAAGTGACCAGCTGATCCAGAGAAATGCAGATTGTGATGACAGTTCTTCAGGTGAAATGCAATTTGATGCTTGTGGTGTTTGGTGTTTCACTGACTGCATGTCTAGGGCCGGTGGTCTGATCATTTATTCAGAAGATAATGATAGGCAGTGTGGTATTTATTGGGAAGCTCATTCTGAAGGTGGTAACCATTGTTAATTCTCTATCATCTTGTTTTGAAGTCCTGTATCATTTTCATTAGTTTGTTGGGTTGAGTTTTATTCTGTTTTGTTTTATTTGATTTTGTTATATCCGATGGCATGGGCAGTTATTTCAAAGATAGCAAAATATATTTATGGTAGCCATTTTAGATTTACTATTGTCTTATTTTGAAGCCCTTTGTTGCATTCATTGTTTCATTTTTATTGGTTCTATTCTATTCTGTTCTGTTTGATTTTTACTATGTCTGAAAGTATCTGCAGCTATTTTGAAGACAACAAGAGGCATTATGGTAACCATTGTTTATTTCCTATTGTTTTTAAGTCCTGTGTCACTTATACTGGTTTGTTTTGATTGGCTTTATTTTGCTTGGTTTTATTCTCTTTTAAATACAATTTTTAAAAATCCCAATAATCAAATCTTAAAGAGAGATAAACAGTGGTCTCCTAAATCCTGCTTTAGAATGATTCATATTGAAATTCTTATGTCAATTTTCTGCCTCAAAACATTTCCTTATACTTTCATTTTTTTTTCCAATTAAAAATAGCTTCACTATCTTTTTAAATTCTAAAAACTACATAAATGAATGAAGGTCCAGGTGATCTGTCAGGTACTCTATACACAGGTGATCTATAAATAACAAATGAATATATTACAGGTAGCTTGGGACTGGTGTATAGGATGAAATGAGAAATAACTGCCAATTGGTAATTAATTTATTTTGGGGTTGATGAAAATATCACAAAGAGGCCAAGATTTTAGCTTAGTGGTGTAATCACCTGCCTGGCAAGTGCAAGGTTGTGAGTTTGATCCCTGGTACTAGATAGATAGATAGATAGATAGATAGATAGATAGATAGATACCATGATGATGGTGGCAGGATCTTGTGAATATACTACAAAGCATTTCATTATACACTTTTAAATGAATTTGCTGCAATGCAAATTGTGCACTTAGGTCAAAAATAGTACACATGCATGGTAAGCAATTCCAATGATATAAAAAAATGCTGGGGCTGGGGATTTAGCTCAGTGGCATAAGTGCCTGCCTTGCAAGCACGTGGTCGTGAGTTTGATCCCTGGTACCGATAAAAAAAAATGCTTGAAATCCAAAAGTCAGGAATGTTTTTCCTCTGAGTCATCTCATTAAGCACTTCTGCTCATGCAGATTCAAATATGCAACAGTACCCCAATGCAGTTAGTTTCTCAAACTTCAGAAAGTTTAATCATCACTTGAATATTCTTTCTAAAACACAGTGTCCCAAAATTCTGCTTCAATAGGCCTGAAGTGGGCTGAAGAAATTGTGTCTCTTATAGCACCCACTAAGGCCGATGCTGCAGGGCAGATAATCACAGATACTAGCCCTAGTCATGTAGCACATACTCGCCCTTCTTCATCCACTTTAACTCATATCTTTACATTTCAGTTAATGAAGAGCAACCTCACAATTATCATAGCTAGATAAATGTATCTATGTATATGCTATATTCATCTACCCAGTCTTCTCTATAAGACACACTGTTGTTTCCCTACCTTACAGTTTATTTTTTATATGAGAACCATGCATGTCATAAATTTTAAAAATTCTACTATAAATAAGTGAAAAACAAGCCTATTTTGTCCTGCTCATCTGCAGTCCTTAAAAGTAACTGTTCCTACCAACGTTTTGCAAATCCTTCCAGAAATATCTTACATTTCTGCCTTCTCTTAAACATATACAAAAGGTATGTGACTTCACATAATTGCTTCAGTAACATTCATTTTGCTGGGCTAAGAGTTAATAGTCTAAACATATATCCCTCTTTTAAGTTTAATAATGCTTTTTTTTCCAGTGTACTACCACTAAGTACTGATTAATTGGTATCTAGTTAGTAGAAGACAGTACCTTACTATTACATTTTGGTTGTCCAGAATTTGCAATGCAAGAAAACATCCCTTGAGCTCACAGGTTAATGCCCTCTACCTATTAAAATGTTCCTAAACAGATCTTGGGCATGTAGATGATTTTTAATGTTTATGGAGCCATTTGATAGCTGGTCAATTCAGTGAAGTCCTCTATAAGTTATAATGGGCTCAAAAAAAAAAAACCTTCGGTTGATGAATATGCAAAAATGTTTGATAAAGTAGATAATTCATTCCTATTTTAAAATCCCCAAAACAATGTAAACGTTGCACACTGGTATTTCCAGAAGAAAGTGTTACCCAATCACGGATTAGGGATCTTTCAAAGATAAAAATTTATTGCAAGCTAGTGGGAACCATCATTTCTACTCAATTTCTGCGAGCATCAAAGAACTTCACATTCTTTTTTCACACATTTGCATAGTAGCACCTTGTGAATCCACTTACCTGATACAGCATCTCCAGTGAGGTACAAAGCCAGGCCCAAGAGCATCATGATGCCCAGTGAGAGGGAACCTGATTGCCCCTTTTGGATTGGCAGTGGTCACTGGCTGATCCCACTACAGGTTGCAGCAGGAATCCCAGGATGGAACTCTGCTGAATAAATTCTTGTGCAGGCTCACACTGAGCAGGACTGGGGTCACATACGCTTCCTCCACTATATAACAAAACTGCAGAATGTGACCAGCAAGATGAATGATGAGTCTGCCCATGTGCTTTTTGGGCAGTTCCACTGAGCCAAAGAGGCTGTCCTTGGAGACAGACTAATAGATGTGGTTGCCAGACTGACCACTGTTGCTGCTCATAGCCATGGGATGATGAAATGTCTTGTCTTGTCCTCAGTTCTGTGCTCCAGGCTGGATTTAACAAAGAGTCTGGCTGTGCGCCCAGTAGAGATGGCCAGGCTAGGAGAGGGGTTCAAATTCTTTTATGCTTTTAAGATTGAACATTATGCCAAGCAAAGGAGTGTTAATGCTAGACTATGTGAAAGAAATTAGCTTCTGTGATTCTTTTGACTGCTTAGAGTTTATATGTTCTGAAAGGTGCACTGTTTCTGTCTGCCTATCTCTTTCTGATTCTGTCTTTGCCTGTCTTTCTCTCTCTCATTCACAAACACACACACACACACTCACATACACACACACAGTTACACATGATCACACATAGTTGTGAGATAATAGTCTTATTACAGACATTAAAATATAATACATCAATAAGCTTTGCAAACTTATGTAACTTTTTATATGTAGATACTACCTTTCCCTAACTACAAGTTTTCTATACATATACCTGAAAGCCAAATAACTAGATTTTAAATTATGAGGTCTCCTCCTTCCTCTAAATTATTAGAATCTTGATATTTTCCCTCATAGCACTTAACAGGTTTTAGAATTACACAGTTCTGTGTTTATTTTATATCCATTCTCTTCAATAGCAGAGATCAAGCAGGTCTATTTTGCTTTGTATGGCATATCTGACACTTCATAGATTCTCAATAAATATTTGCTAAAGGAATTATTGAATGAATCAATTACATATGTTAGATTTTGTAGTGTCAGTCTAACAGCATTGTTTGCTCAGATCTAATTCCTCCTGTGCTTTTCACTTGGGTCTACATTTCCCAGGTTCTCTTGCTACCTGGCTTCTGGGGAGATATAGCTAGTGGGAAGCTAGTATGAGTGGAAACCCAGGAGCTAGAGAAAGGAAGGATTCAGGGTATTTTCCTCATTTTCATTCACCACCCTGGGGTGACTTTGGCAAAGTTTGCATCTCTACTGTGAATTCATCTCCTACCAGACAATTTTGGCTTCTGACATCCTTTCTTATCACTGTTGCATTCATGATAGTCTTCCAGACTCAGCTGCCTTCCAGACTCAGCTCATAGCTGAGTCCAGTATATTCTCTGTCTTAAATTTCTTCTGTTTTAAAGTTTTGGAGTAAGTCACATTTTCCTTGCAAATCCCTGAATTCAAATGAAAAGTCCTGTATAGCAAAATATGATCTCAGATGAAGTGCCTTAAAAATTATTGAAGAACAAGGCTTGGGTTTTGGTTAAGATGGTGGAATAGAATTATCCATTCCATAGCCCTGCAAGAGTGAAGAGTTAGGATTTAAAAAAAAGAAACTTTATTCCAAGGACAGAAAAAGATGAAGAGCTCCAGGAATCAAGAAATAGATGTCAGGAGAGCTTAAAAGCATGGAGAAACAGAAAACCAACACAGAAACCAGTAAAAAGCAATATGCAACTAACTCCAGCACAGGTTTCCTGAGGGAAGAGGAACAGAACTCTGTAAGCACAAGGTAAGTCCAGAAAGAACTGTCACCCCCAGTGACAAACAACAAACCAGCAGCCCTAGTCCCAAGAGAAACCCACAATTGTTGTAGCCATATACTCATTTGTTACTGGGCAGGGGGGAGTAGGATAGTGGGAGAGGGTACTTACTACACTGTAAACACTGCAGCCAAGCAGGAACCATAAACTTATATCAGTAAAGAACTGCAAATATAGTTTAGAAGGAAAACAAAAGTACTTTATCTGAAAGAAGAGAAGCAGGGGATAGCTTCCTTGTGACAGGGCAAGGGGTCTGGAGCCAGAAATACCCATGAGCCCTTTGTTCTCAGCTGTTTTATAGGAGGTCAAGGGCTTTTCCACTACTTGGAATTTATCATAATCTGATTGGTTCCCTGGTCTGTCATAGATGGTTTCCAGGCCCCAAGTCCCTAACGGCCTGTACCATGTCTTTGTGCATATTCTTAAGTGAGCCTGTCAGAATTTATCTTTAGAATTTACAAGTTTGTTAAAAAGGATCTTACATATGGGGTCAAGATAACAATTAAGCAAGGGTGCTAGTGCACTAATATAGTGGCTGTAGAATGGGAATACGTATATGCATATAGATAGATTAGATAGATAGATGATGCATAGATTTATAGATAGATTAGCTAGATAGATGGTAGATAGATATTTTATATATATAGTAAATAAGTGCTTTCTTTTAAGTAGCTACCTCTTGTCTCCTGTGCATTTTTGGGAGGTGAGTGAGGGGCAGCTACCTTGGTTTTGAGCACCTGACTTCCCACTTATTGTGTTAATTCTTTTTTCCAGAAAAGCTTTGACTCTTTCTAGTCAGAATTAGCCAGAAAGCCTAATGAGGCCTTTCCCTATTTATAAGGCTCCTTCCCTGACACACCATGGGACTTTAGTCTGAAAGTGTCTGTTACTGTATGGCGGGCTACCTTTGGAGAAGAATCCACTGCAGCGTTTGCTATGTCTTAGGTGGTATAACCAGGAGCTGTTGTAAGAGGGAGCTAAACTGGTTCTGAGCTTCTCCAGGAATCAGAAGTCACAGTATAACCACAATTCAGTTTCTGAGAACACCTAGCCACAATACCTGCAGGGCAGACAACTCCAAGAGACGATCTTGTAGATGGGAAAGCTAGTCACAGATCCCTGAGAAAGTTAAGCAGTAGGGAGCTCTGGATGGGCAACACAGCCCTCTGTGGTAAGACATGAGGTCAATTGTATGTGATTTTCAGAGTGGTCTCAGTCTGAAAAAGCTCTGTCTTGGTCATTTACCTTGTCATTGGGACACAATACCCTATACTCACAACTTAAAGGAAAGGAGATGTATTTTGGTTCGTGTTTCACACCACTGTCAGTTGACTCCAGGCATAAATGGCATGATGGAAGGTCCTGGGCTGAGGATAGCTGCCCTTGCCATGATAACCTGACAAGCACTGAGCAAAGGGAGGAGCCAAAGAGGGAAGAAGATCACATCCCCAGTGCCCCATCTCTTCCAACCAAGTCCTACCTTCCATCAGCACACTCAGCCACTAAACTCACCAATTCATGAATGTGTCAGTAAGTATAGCACCCCATGACCCAATCACCTTCCAAAACCCCTGCATCTGAGTGAGTGAGGCTTGGGGGGGGGGCGTGTTTTGGATATAAATAACAAGCTGGAATCAAGCCAAACACTTAGTTTCATTCTCCTTGTTCCTCTCCAGCATAGAACTCAGTTGTCTGCTTTCTCCACTCTACATGTTTCAAGATATGCCCCAGCTTGTTTTTGCCACAGACTCGGGGGTATTGGGCCAGGGCCCTCTACAGTGAGTGGGCTATATTACCTACCCATGCTACAAGGTCGGTTGAGGCCAGAAGTGACTCTGGGTGTGTATAAGGAAAGACGCAAACAATAAAATGCCTCTGGCGTGGATATAGCCTGGAGGCAGACAGCATACTATTGATTTGTCATGCCTGGCAGAAAAAGGGGCACAGCTCAACATTTATACAGTACCAGTTGGAATGCAGGAAAAAAAAATAACTGGTCTAAGATGTGATTTACTTCACTCTCCCATGCCGCGGGGAAGTCAAAATGACAGCCCTTGAACAAAACTTTATCCAAATTTTGATATGGAGGAATATTGACTTTTCACTTTATCTTTTTTTCTGTTTCTTTTTTGTATGTTTGTTGCTTTCCCCTCTTGTTTTTATCTAACTTCATTTATTTTTGATTCTTTAATTGAATTTTTAACTTCCTACTCTTCTTTCTCATCTTTATTATTTTTTAGCTTTTTAGTTCATGTTATATTGCCTGCTTCTTTTCTATTGTTAATTGTAGTATGTTGTTACTTTTAATTAGTTTTTACTGGTTTATTGTTGTATCATTATTGTTACTGTTTTTTTCTCACTAAATAGTTACTGGGGATTAAGCCCTATAGTGAAAGCTTGCTACTAACAAGATGCTCACACAAAAGTTAAAGGGCTATCTATTCTAATATCCTAACAGATGCAAAAATCTCAACATAGAAACACAAGAAGGATGAAAAAAAGGCAGCATAACTCCTCCAAAGGTTCATAACTAGTCAGTTAATGAGGACAAAGCTATCAAAATGAATGAAATACCATACAAAGAATACAAAGGCTTAATTTTTAGACCTATTTATGACTTTAAAGGGGATACATATAAACAGCAGAAAACTAAGCAAAACAATACAGGATATGAACAAGCAATTCAACAAAAGCATTGAGATTCTGATAAAGAACTAAACAGAAATCTTATAAAGAAAAACATCAGTAAGTCAAAAAACTCAGTGGAAAGTATCACCAGTAGACTGGATCAGACATAAGACAGAAGTTCATGACTCAAAAAAGACAAGGTTGGTGAATTATCATATTTAACAATTAAAAAAAGAAATTATGAAAAAAATCCAAGAATTTTGTGCTTGCTTCAAAAACACATATACTGAAATATCCAAGAAATTTGTGACAGTTGAATTTGTCACAGCATAGAAAAGAGAAATGAAGAGTGAAGGCAAAGAAAAAAATCTATTCAGTGCAATACAATACCAGAAAACTTCCTATATCTGGTAAGCAAATCAACATCCAGGTTCAGGATGCATTTAGAGCATCAAACAGCCATGACCAGAAAACAGCTTCCTCACATAATATTATAGTTAAAATGCCAAGCATACAGATCAAAAACAAATATTTCAAAATGTAAGATAGAAACACCAAGTCCCTTACAAAGACAAACTCACCAAAATACATGCAGATTTCTCAGCAGAAACTAAAGGACAAGAGCACATGGAATGAGGTATTTTAAGTCCTGAAAGAAAATATTTGCCAATCAATATTCACCAAAGCTATCCTTCAGAATCAAAGGAGAAATGAATACTTTCCAAAATAAGCATAAAGTAATTGATGACTCCTAAGTCAGAATTATAGGATATTTAAAGGAATCCTATGAATAGAAGAGGATACCTAATTAAGCAAATAAGATTTGGGTAAAAAACAAAGGAATAAGCACACAAATGAATGTAAATACCAACTATGAATGTAAATGGCCTTATTTCTCCAATTAAAAGTACAGACAAGCAGACTGGATAATACAAATAAGACTCAACTCTTTGCTGCCCACTAGAAACATGTATCACCCTCAAAGTAACACAGAGACTGTAAGTAAAAGGATAAACAATGATATTATCTGAAACTGGAATCTGAAAGCAAGAATATGTTTATTCATATCTAACATAACAGACATCAAGACAAAATATGCCAAAGAGACCAAGAAGACAATTACATTTTGGCAAAGGAAACAATATACCAAGAAGCTATAACAGTTATAAATATATTTGAAACAAACATCAATGCATTCAATTTCATAAAACAAACTCTAGTAGACAAAATGTGACAAGAGGTGAACAGGTGCTCCAGCCTGGAGAACATGTGGGTGTAAGAAGCAAGCTAGTTAAGCAAAGGGGCGCCATATGAAAAATGTATACATAAACGCACTGTGGTGGTTGAGCAATCTGTTCCTTCCATTGGAGGAAGGGCTCTATGTGGTGCCCTTTTCTGTCCATGCCGCGTCCTAGTCCATCCACGCCTTGTGACAATCGCTTCTCCAGGAAAAGGACACCGCATGTGGGAATTGGGCACGGGGATCTTGGAATGTTTTGTACTGATAATTGTAATTTGTGTAGTTCACATGTGTATGTTTTTATGTAATGCTCAATATGGAGTCGAGGGTGGAGACTCCAGGGGGG
>PVLA01003063.1:6112-231782 GCA_004027455.1 Hydrochoerus hydrochaeris
GTTTTATTTTTACTAATATTGTTATTTACTGCTTTACTCAATTATACTGCTATATTCAATTATGCCTGATGATATAGACATTCTATTGAAGATAATAAGAAACAACACAGTAATCATTGTAGATCACCTTGTACTGTGGTTTTATATGACTTTTTGGTTTCATGTTTTTATAGGAATTTGTTTTGTTTTGTCTTGCTAAATTTTGTTTTTCCCTCTAATACAGAAAGGATAGAAATACATGTAGAGACTCATGCATGCGTAGCTATTTACACTCTCACTGTTTGACTATCTACTTTGTATGCTTTAATTTTGTAACTTGAACAACTATTTCTAAGAGGACAATATGTAATTTATTAACTAGTGATTTCTTATTGTTTATCTTTTTTTGGAATTCTGTATTATCTCTAACCTTTAGATGCTTTTGTTTCTCTTTAAATAAAAAAATACTGAAAATTATCTTTTAAAACTTCTCTATGTGACAGGTTTCCTAATCAATCAAAATATAATCTTCCCATAATTATGCACAGAATGAAATAAACTTAGGAAATATTTAATATGCAAAGGCTTATCAGGATGACTGACAACCCCTGAAGGAAATCCACATTAGTTCCTCTACAGAATGCAAATTCAAGACTGAGCTTAGTGAAGAGCTCTGACTCACTACAGGAATAACACTTTACTCTGTCTGCATTAATGAAAGTGCCTATCATATAGCATAGGAAAATTATTTCGGTTACCCTCAAATTAGAAGTATTTCAGAAGGAAAACAGCCTCCTGAGTCAAGTATTAAAATATTCATGAAAAGAATATCTTCAAAGAGTTTAATAATTATAGATGCTATGGTTTAACCTATGAATATACAGTACTCTTAGGAGAAAAAAAGTGTTCTCAGGTCTACAAAGTACAAGGTTTTCAGACCAAACAATGACTTCAGGAAATTCAAATGAGATGGGAGATACAAAGCCAAACTCATTCTTCTCACTAATTATTGTACTATTTCCTCTCTTTCAAGGTCCCCTTTGCTCGTAAGGGCGCTACCTTCATGGGCATTCTTGCCGGACACCAGCAGTCATCCTAGGTGCTTTCCTTCAGCCCCAATTACATGGATCGCCAAGTACCAAGCTCCGTCAATCCTGCATATTCCTTTGCGTCTGGCTTTCTTCTCTTTTGCCTAACTCGGGCCCACTTCTTCTCTCTGGATCATGGCCTGGCTTCCCTGCTGGCTCCAGGCTTCATTTTTCCCCACGTTCTCAATCCCACTGTCCCCTGTGACTCCACCCTCTACACCACCACCAAAGGGCACTTAGGAAGTATGACTGTTACAGTCAACATTCAAAACTCTTGGGACTGTGCTCACAGGGTGTGTCTAACACCACAGCCTGACATTTGAGCAAGGTCCCTCCAGACACAGCATCCACACCTTAGCTGCCATCACTAGACAGTGTGTGCTGCAGGCTCTAATGGTAACATTCTACATCTTAGGTCAACTCGTGATTTCTTTTTTGTTTTCTGAGGTGCAGCTCAGTAGCCTCTCTGGCTCTATGAATCCTCAGGGTAGCCTAAGAGACAACATCCTCTCACAGCATCCTGATCACACAACATCTATCACCAGCATGCTTTGTATGAATATATGTGTTTTGTTCTGTTTTTGAGACAGAGTCTCAATATATAGCCTATGCTAGCCTCGACTTCACGGTGATCCTCCTGCCTTAGCCTCCTGGGTGCTGGGATTACCAGCATGCACTATGTTAAACTCAAATATATGTGTTTGTAATCCTCATCAAATTATAGGTCAGGAGAACAGGAACAATGTCTCAACACCTTTGTGACCATCAATACCTTACCCAAGCCTTAGAACATAGGCAGCAGTTAAGAAAACTGTAGAGGAGTTACGTGAAAGGCAGATTATATACACTGAATTTGTAATTCAACTAAAATGCATTTGGGTTACTGTAAATGTTAGATCATAAAAATCTAGGAGACTGCTTAAACTATGAGCTTAACTTAAAACCTTCATTCTGCCATGATTGGGGCTAAATTTCTTACCCTAGATAGTAATTTGGTAAGTTAAATAAATGTTTACTTTTTTATACCTTGCATCATCTCTAAAAGGATTTGAGACAGCAGGGAAATAAACCAAGCTGGTTTGAGTTCAAATAAAAAGAAAACCAATCTTTTGGAAACTATTACTACATAAATACATTTGTTTCTTCTTTATAAACATTCAATAATAATAATAATAATTTGTGATTTGGGTTTTTGGCCCCACTAATAAACTAGTTTTTAAAATATATATTAAAAATCTTTAGGAGAGCAATGAAGAATCTTACATTCATAAAAACAATCACTTAACACAGTTTTTGAGACTATACTAGCAAAAGTTTTTTTTTTTTAAAGTTTTAAATGCAAACATAATTTCACAACATCTTTAAAGAGTTAAGGTTGAAATGGCGGAAAAACAACTTAGAGGATAGAATCGGCAATATCCCAGGAAAGTGTAACTCGCAACGATTTCATTCATGCCTTTTTATCCTTAGCACATAGAAACCAGAATATCATTGCTTAGTCACTGCTTGAGCACTAAAATCCTGGTTCAATGAACAGAAAAGCAGACAAGACAAAATAACACATGGTAGCACTAAAATACTGAACTAGATCATTTTCCCACGTAGCTAATGCTGCGGATTCAGCATTCATGCTAATGCTGAGGGTGGCGCACCAACAGTACCTGGAATCTTGTGAGAATGTAGATTCTCGGGCTCTGCTGCAGGCCCAGTGAGTTAGAATCTACATTTTCACAAGCTCTTCTGATCAGATACAGGCATATTAAAACTCGAGAGGTACTGTTTTTGGTGTCTTCTGAAACTGTCCCATGCAATGTCCTAGTCCAACAAGAGAGACTCTTTAATGGGAGTCCATCCCTGAGCATAAAACGAAGCACTGAGTTTAGAGCTGTTTGATGTGTGCATCTGGTGCAAAAGAACGAAATACTTAACTGGTGCTGGCCTTAGAGAACATCTGACCCACAGGCTGACTTCACTGTCAACGAAGGCATTGAACCAGGTCTTTGTTTCCTCAGCACTGACCCTCAGTGACGGGCCTCAGCGAATATGGGTGAATGGACTGAGTGAATAAACTTGGAAGGACAAAGACTGGGAAAGCTGCATTCTTTCCAAGAGAGTGTAAGCTATTCAAGAGTTCACTATTACTTTTAACAGGACCTGAGTCAGACAGCATTTAAATGACATCGTTTAATTACAAGAAACAAATCTAACCGGAAATCACTTATTATTAAATATATACACTTTGGTTCAAAAGGGTTACTCAAAGCATTCTGGTTTTAATTGGATGTCTTCTTTTTGAGATCTCAGTACACTCAGGAAGACTTGATTGGCACGTGCTACCTAAAGAGTAAGGCAAGCATGGAAGACACCTATGTCCTGGCCCCCAGAAATGGGCAGAGGAGGTGACTGATGCATCTCTGTCAGAGAGAGAGAAACCTGGACCCAGAGACGGCCAGACTGGCTTGGAATGTGCAGGCCTAAAACCCAGGTCATTTGAGTCACAACACAGAGTCCATGTTTATGGAGCACATGATATAAACACAAACGCTATTAGAAAACAACAGAGATTTTTAAAACTGTTTCAGGCTAGAAACGTGATCCAATATAGAACAATGGGTAATCTTTCAAAATATGCCCTTTTAAAAAAGACTGGGTCTGAAAAGAAAAGAAAAGAAAAGAAAAGAAAAGAAAAGAAAAGAAAAGAAAAGAGAAAAAGTGGGGTATCATTTACAGTTCTTTCTGAAATGACTATGTTGCAAAACTTTGCAAATCTGTGATAAAAGAAGTGAACACTGAGGCCAAGAATATAAGGCTAAATCTGAACAGCCCTCTTGCTTAAACTGAAAATGGGTATCTTGGAAAACCAAAAGACTAGATCCTTGGAAATCCTTACAGAAAACAAAATATCCTCCCACTGTGAAGAAGCCAAGTAAAAGTTACCTTTAAAACATAACATAGGAATTTTATTAAAAAGTCAAGTCCAATGAGCAGTGCTGGCTGTTGGGGGAGGGATCTAAGCATCCTGCAAGTGCCCACTGGAAGTGAGAAGAGAGCAGGACTCTCTTCTCCTCTGACCACTTCTCAGGGCTGTGCAGCAAGTGAGCGATGAGATCGCAGCTTCCCCCAGGAGCCTGGCTTGCTTACTCCTGGCTCCTGCTGTGGGTAGCCAGTAACCCCACTCTCCTCCCAGCTAGCACAGTGCACGTATGTGCCTCTGCTGCCATCCCAGGGTGATGTCAACTTGAAAAGAGGACAGAAGTCAGACCATTCTTTCTACAGTTTTGGACCCTGGCAGTGAAGAAAAAAACCATATGTGTTACTAAGATTTCTCTTACCGGATCTAGGTTCTTAAACAGCAGGATGTCCTTGCAAGCTTCTTGCAATCGATTCCTTTGATCATCGGTTTTTGGATGTATAATCTAAAAGGACACAAAATTTAAAAAAAAAAAAACACAAAGAAAGCTGTTAGCACCCATCAAAATCCAACAAAAGTCAGAGGAGAGCAGGATAGAACTGGTGCTCAAGTTTGGTTAGCATAGAGATTCACTCTGGATGACGAGTCACCATCAGCCCACTAAGTAGGAGAGAAAGCAACATATGTCAATGAGTGTGTGGTGCTAGGGATAGAACCCAGCACCTTGCACGTGCTAAGTAATCACTCTATCTCTGAGTTATATTCTCAGCCCTCAAAAGATCCAATTTGTGGCAAACATCAGTAGTTTGTAAGTCTGAAATGAGTTAGAGAGAGAAGATACAGTCCTAAAAGCAGGCATGCAGCTGGTTTCCTGGATACCTATACACTGCCTTCTCTTATTCCAGTATTCAGTTGAAGAGTGACCATGAGAGCTAGAATCAGCCAGTGCTGAGCCAGAATATATCAAAACTCACAGGGTGGTGGGGGATATAACTCAGGGGTGAGAGTATATGCCTAGTATGTGTGAGACCCTGGGTTCAATTTCTAGTACCACAAACAAAAGATGCACTAGGGGAAATTTAAACTAGCATGTTAGGTGGCTAAAAATTAATGAAATGAGCTAGAAAAGAGTTGAGGAAACTTACAAGTATATGCAAACTATTTCTATGTGTCATTTTGACTACATAAAGGATTAGTGACGGAAGTCATTGTACTGTGCCCACAAGGGTAAGGTACAGGGAAACCTTTGTTTCCTATCTAACTGACCCTTATCCCAAACTAGCATCTGCAGGTGAATGCAAAAACTAGACCCTGGTGCCCCATCCCACTGCTGAGCGAGAAATCTTTAAAATTCAGACTTTAAATCATACCAACCAAAATCCATTTCTTCCTACTTTGAAAAAAGAAAAGCTAATATAATAAAACAAACAAAGAACCTGGTACTTCTCATTTCACAAAATCCATCCAGAGCCTCAAACTGAAGCAGGCGCCAGTGTCTGCCTGCTGCTGAGCGCTGTCCTGGGACAAAGGCTGGGAAACAGCAGGACCCAGTACTTCCCTCTGGTCAGGCAGTCTTCCGGCCTTTCTACTCTCTCCCCTCCCTATAAAGCCCTCACTCAGAAGCCCAGCCTTGTCCTTTTCCTTCTTTCCTGCTGCTTCTGTTCTCATCAGCAATGCTTCCAAGCTCTCTGAGGCTCAGTCCAGCCTCCACTGCTACTGGCCACTGCTGCCTGGGGTCCTGCTCCCCGCTCCCTCTCCTGGCCCTCAGTGTCATCCCCTCCTTCTCTCCCTCCCTCCGGGTGAGACCCAACCCTGCATTCTGATCCAGGCCAAGAAGCTGTTCTTCCACCTCTAAAGCCCAGTCTTTCCCCAGTGGACTTTGTGTGTCCTACATAAGGGATCTTCTCTGGATTCCCACCACTTTGGTAATATTCAAAGTGTGATTTACGTTATAGCAGAGGCCAATTTAGTTTGTATTAAAATTTATTTCTGATTTTAAAAAATTTACTTCTGATTTTGTTAAATACTCATGTAGCACTGACCATGTCTACAGGCCCTATGAACAGGAATTCATTTCATCCTAGCACAACCCCAGGATATAGATATTGAGAAGAAAATAGGGCTCCCCAAGTGACTTCCCCAGTGCCACAGCCGACCCCTAAGCTGCTGCAAGGCTAAGCTCTAACTAAGGAAGCAAACTACACCTCAGGCAAAGTGGTTTGATATGGCCTTGCTAAGAACGGTTTTAGCTTTTCAATGATATAACAAAAAAAAAAAAAAAAAAAAAAAAAAAAAAAAAAAAAAAAAAAAAAAAAAAAAAAAAAAAAAAAAAAAAAAAAACCACAAAAAACCAGTATCTCCTGGTACATGGAAATTACATTAAAAACAAATTCAAATGTCCATAAATAATAAAGTTTTAGTGTTGTGCAGACGTGCTCTTTCATTCCTACATTATCTGTGGCTGCTTTCAAAGTACTGCAGTGGAACTAAGCAACTGCAAGAGACTTTATAACCACACAAGCCTTAAACATTCATTCTGAAAATAGACAATTTTCAGGGGAAGAAAAAAAAAAACTATAGAAAAAGCCCACCAACTTTTACTCTAACTTTAAATCTCTGCTGCCCTTCAATAAAAAGAATTAGAAAGCTAATTAATAAGAAAGGTTTATTCAGGCATGTTCTTTAAAGACAAAAGTCTGTACAGGGTATTTTCCTATTTGTCCAGTCCATTCTCTGGACAGAGCTTAGAGTGATCTTTTCCAACATTCAGTCAGAACACCCCGTTCTCCAGCTGCAAACCTCACTGGGAAGTAAAATCTCCATTCCTTCCTCTGAGCTTTGCCTGAGCCGCCAGGCCAGCGCCTCTGCTTGGACTCACACCCTCACACTCCTCTTCCTCTTGGGCCCATAGGCAGCCCAGACTTCAGGTAAGACTTGAGCCCCACCTCACCTCAAGGAGGCCTAGCTGATTTGGGCATCTGAATTCACACACTTACATGGCTACACTTCACATCAATGACACCCAAGGTAGCAGGCGTTATCCACACCTGCTGTTAGCCTCTGGCTGGCAGAGGGCAGCCGCAGTACTGTGCGTGTGCAGAGGGCTATCCAAGAGGTCTTTTCGGGATAACAGGACACAGAAATCACCTGCTTCTGAATTTATCGGTTCTTCTCCTCCAGGTTCTGCATGCTAGGTTCCATTTACAATCCTAAAATTTTCATTTGTTTAAGGTGTTTCGACTAAAAGCTAATTTGTTATTTTCTAAAACAAATCTTAAGTATTTAGATTTTCTTTGAATTGATATGATGACAAATACCTTTTAATACAAAAAAAGTAAGGAATGGGTGATATGTAGAGCCCTAGAAGTAATATAAAATATCCTCATACAATGTTACTGTATCAAAATACTGCATATATTTTCCTCATTAACATTTTCTAGTATCTGTCAGGGGCTACTTAATTTTGAAAGATGTAGAAGCCATTCCCAAGGTCTACAGCAGTTTGCCTTACAGTTTCTAAGGGGGTGGGGAGCATAGTGTTCAGTAACCTGACTAGGGGAGAGAATGCTCCCCTGAAATACTTAAGCACTTTATTATAATCACTGACATAATTCATACAGCAGTTACCCCCCAAACCCTTAAAATGTATCACACAGAAGTCTTGGGGTGATGCCCACCCTACAGAACCTCCTCCTCCTCCTGTAACCGCTGCCCTCCTGACAGAAGTGGCTCCTGCGTTGCCTCATCTGGACTCGGGGACATGAATCTCACCAGTGCGCCATGGGAAACACCTGTGCATTGGGCAGCGTGAACTCAAGGGTGCAGCAATAGGGGGTGACCGGAAGCTGGGTGCCTCTCAGAGACAAAACTCTGGTCCTCTACTGATGCTGGCTCCGGCCCCTTAGCAATGACTTGGTTTTGGAACATTATCTGGGAGTAATAAGATCTCTAAACATCTGTCCACTAAATTCTCCCCATGTTTTCTTTTTTATGTTTATCTCGATTTGATTAGGTTCTTTTACATAGGCAAGTATTACTATTTTACATAGGCAAGTATCATTATTATTTTCCCCTAGTAGCGGGGAAAATAATCTCTCCAACAGAGCCACTGAGTTGGTGCAGACCAACCACAACACTTTACTCATCTCATGGATTCAGTGGTGGCTAAAATTCCTCTCAGGGTCTCACAATCTTTGACTCAGTGAGACACCACATCTTGTTTCCAAACTGTACTCTCTGATTTGGACTTTTACTAATTCACACCACTCATTCAAAACTTAGCTGCTAAATTTTATCATACACAATTGTCCAACAAACAAGAAGAAGGACGCAGTCTTCAATGTCACCTTTCAAGCTGTTGCTAGATACATAAATAAGACAGGCAGTGGCAAGTGTTCAGACTATATAAAGTGGTAACAGCGGATCAGATCAGCAGAAATGTTTTGGCCCTAAAGCAACATAATTTCCAACCAGGGATTTGTGGACTTCATCAAAATAAGTTCTGGAAGCAGGAACCATAGTGGGTGCTGGAACTCTCCTGGGCCCCACATAGAGTGAGACTTCAGGATCTTCTTTCCCTCACTGGATTTTCTACATACTTTACAGAACTTCTTGATGAGATGACTTAGGGACCTACTGCCTGCTTTTCTGTAGTAAAACTCCATCTTACTTAAGTAATTTTCAGAGCCTGAGAAACAGGCTTTTGTTTATACTTTTAAGGCCAAAGAGACATGGGGACTTTTGCAAAATATGCAGTAAAAAAAAAAAAAAGTAAATTAGTACTTTCCATTTCCAGGCACAGTAATCCCTTATTTAGTTTACTTTTTAGTGAGTAAATAAGAGAACCAAGCTAAAGGACACAGCTTAAACACTGCGTCAAACCACACCAGTCAAGTTCTTGCAAAAACATTTCGGCCTCCAAGGAAGCAGCTGCTGAGCAAATTATCAAGACACACAGACTTTTAAAAACAGCAACTGCTGCACTGATACCATAGAGGTAATTTTACTGCTACTTGCTTGTATCAAATTAAGCTTTTGTTGTTATCCATTAATAGGAGCAGATGGTTTTTTTCAGTATTTTTCTTTACTAGAAACACTTTCTAAGAAAAATAACATTATTTCTATGAAAAACATCACTAAAAACATTTTTCATCACCAGGATATATTTTGCAAAAAAAGAAAAAACACTACAAGTGCAATGAGCAATATATTATTTTTTCCTTTTATCCAAAGACATGTATTTTTTATGTAAAAATAATCCTACAGAACTTCAAGCAGAAGTAGGCTACCAGAGAGAGGACTAGGAAAAGAAATAATCAAAATAACTCCATTGTTTCCTATTAAACTGTATGCCTGTTAACATCTTTTTTATTATTATTTTCCTTACAAAACACAATGCCATTCATTCAGCAAGTTACATACCCTGGACTCTGCATCATCTTCTTCTTCATCAGGGTTATATGCTTCCGCACATACTATAAATATAAAAACACACATTTTAAGATTTCTTCATCAAAAAACATTACAGTAAATATATCTTTTGAAATTAATGAACAAAAGGTGTTGCAACATTTAAAAAAAAAATCAATTTTAGGGCAAGTGGTTTAATCCCAAAACTGATTTCATTTCATAATTTATAAGGATTTTCTTAGAATACAAAGCTGTGTTTTTAAGACATTAACAACTGCTTTTTGCTTTCTTGTACTCAAAGCCTAAACCTTCTTGTCTATTTCCAAGTCAAGGAAATGCTTACGTGTTAAAAATATCTTTTAAAAAATGCAATAAAGTCTAAGTCAGCCATGAAATGATCATGGGGGTGGGGTAGGGTCTCTCCATGTAGCCCAGGCTGGCCCTGAACTCAAGGTGATTCTCCTGCCTCAGCCTCTTGAGTGCTGGGATTACGGGCATGTTCCACCACACCTGGTTTACATGATCAATTAATCATACAGCTATAAGCAACTGTCATAAATTATTTACAACCCACTCTTTCAAGAAAATACTACTGAAATCCACAAATTTCCTTTCAGTCTTTATTCTGAGTTGTTTACATTGAATATTGAATATTCAATTTTTTTATTTTAAAGAGGATAAAACCAAGGAAAATAAACACAATAAAATCAATAAAAATAAACCAGAATAAGTGATATAGAACTTCAAAACTTTATGAAATCGATCATAGTTACCACAATGCCTTTGCTGTCTTCAAAATAGCTCCAGATACCACCTTCGGACATAGTAAAAATCGAACAGAACAAAATAGAATAGAAACAATAAAAACAAAACAATGACTACAATAAAGGACATCAAAACAAGCCAGTAGTAAATACATAATGGCTTCCATAACATGTCTTGCTAGCTTTTAAATAGCTGTTCATGCCATCAGAGTTAACATAAACAAAATAGAAAAAATAAAAACCCAACCCAACAAAACAATGAAAATAATATGGTTTCCAGGTGGGGGCTCCCTGTGGGGCCTGGTTCTCTCCCTCCGCAGCCTGCAAATGGCGCTGACTCAGAGAGAGAGGCTTGGGTGTGGCTCTCCCCAGGCTGGCCTCAGCTTGCCTAGGAGCTGGTATCCGGGCAGGGACCTCCTCCCTGCAGGGCCTGGTTCTCTCCCTCCTAAGTCACCCAATGGCACTGACTCACGGAGAGAGGCTTGGGTCTGGCTCTCCCCACACCGGCAGCGGCCTAAATATTCAATTTTTGACACTGTTTTTCTCCACTTAACACTATAAGAATTTTGTATGTCATCAGAAACAGTAAATAATGTCTTTAAGATTTGCTGATTATTTATCATATGCCATAATTAACTACTCCCTAATGCCTAATCACTTAGGCTGGCTTTGACTAAAACTTTGCAGTGAATATCCTCCTATATAAATATTTGTCGACATTTCAGATTATGCTGTAGGCATAATCCCCAAATGTTATTTTGGGAGGGTAAAAAGCACATCAAATTTCAAGACATATTTATGACCCTGTTTCTTTCCAGAGGGGTTGGACCCATGCATTATCCTATGAATAAAGAGTAAAAAGGCTCCTTTCCTCATATGCAAAAGCTGCACATTATTTCCCATTTTACTGCCAATTTAAAAGATTTACATTCTTAAAAATTAAGTTTGAACAATTTCAAATGTTTATAGGCCGACCATATTTCCTCTTTTATCTTCACCTATGGGTAATATTTGGTTGTTGTTGTTTTTTTTTTTATTTAAGCCACTTTCTTAGTACCATTCTGTTTGTTATATTACTATAATCATTGTATCATATTTGGTTTTCAGTGATCACTATAAAGTTATTATAGATTACGTATGTTTGTTCTTTTTAATGTAGTGACATTTATCAAGGAATAAAATGCTCCCATGTGATTTAAACCCAATGTTAAATGTCACAGGAATACTGCTTTTGAGCTTGGACATGGTTTCTTTATTTGCAAAGCTAATTTCAGTCTTTTAAAGATAGGTCTCTACATTTACTCCTGGGTCCAATCAGAGTCTATTCTGACACATACTGAAATTGAAAGAAAGAAAGAAAGAATTCATCAAAGGCTAACAAATATCTTCCTAGAGGCCTGGGGCTGCCATCTCAAGTGTCACTGTCATGACTGTGGTACCTCCGTCACCAGTACCCTAACACCTCATGCTCCTGTGTCTTCTCTAAGCTCTGCTCTACACACCTCACCCGGCAGTTCTTAACCAGGTCTGAATCTGGCCTCCACAGAGGTTATCAGGAAATGTCTAAAGATATTTTGATTGTCACATCTGTGGAGATTTGGAGGAAGTTACTGACATCTAGTGGGTTTAGGTCAGGGATAGTTTTACAATGTCTCCAACTCCCTCAAACAAAGCATTATCTGGCCCAAAATGTCAACAGTGCCATGGCTGAGAAATCCTGATCTAGTTACATTATCTTACTCAATCTCACTACAGTAGAACATGCTGTCATCATCTGACAGATGAAGACTAGACACAGGCCAAAGTCACACATCCTAGTAAGGGACAGGACCCATATTTGATTATAGGACTCTGAGTGTCTTGACTCGAAGGCTTTGCCCTCAACTACCACTCAACACTTGACTCTTTGGTGACTTTACCAGCACAATGTTTAGACTTCAACCTTTTGTCTCAGAAATACAAAAGCAGGAGCCCATCTCCTAGGGGCAGGCTCTGAGACCCTCATTGCTGCATATAAGCAGGAAATTTAATTAAGTAACTAACTTCCAGGATGAAGCATGGAGTCAGCACAGCTAGCCAGTTTTCTCCTGCGATAAAACCACAGATTCCAAATCACAATTAAAAGGTTGCTTGGTGAGCAGGAAATAGGAGGTTAAGAGAGATCGTCAAATAAACAGAATGTCTAATGGTACTGGGCTGGACAGCCTGAGACGTCCACATATACACATACAACACACAGGGTCCTGCTAAGGTGGCTGAGTCACTTTAACCAAACTGGGTGCAACTCTCCAGGGGACATGAGGACATCTACTTCTATAGTGTGGCCCTGTGACTTTCTGTCCCCACAGATGAACAATCTCACAGACAGGACTGCTACCTAATTTATAGGGCCAAGAGTAAAAAGAAAATATGGTCCTATATTCAAAAATTCAGACTTCCAGAGAACCAACCACAGTAACTGAGAACCACACCAAATGCAGGGCCCTTTTGAGTACTGAGGCCGATGAAGGCAGCCTACTTGATAAGATCAACACATGATACAGTAGGTAGTTTACTGGATTCTTTTAGTAACTTTTTTATTTTCCAAATATCTTATCAGTAATTTCAGAATAATAACTTACAATCTCTCTGATTCATGATAAACACATGTATGTTTGTCTGTTTCTGGTCTGTCTCATTAATCTATTTACTGGGCCAGTATTATAAGGATTTAGTTTCTGGCATTTATGCTGCAACTGTTTCACTAGATTAGAGTTTACCTTCTGTAGCCAACTCAAAATAAAGCACTTGCTATTATGTGAAGTTGCTGTGCTCAAACTGCTTCCTCTAATTGGAACTCTCTCTCCACTTTCTTTTCCAAGACATCCCTTCTCCTCAGTCACAGCTAAAAAGTTAAATCAAAACTTCTATCTTGTTCCAGGGTATTTCAGTGACGGAGTGCTTGCCGGGCATGCACAAGGCCGTGGGTTCCACCTCCAGCACCACATACACACACAAAAGGCACAGTCTGGCCCCAACTTCTCAAGTACACATAGCTCATTCCGGACACTCCACTTCCGTGCTCATCCCTGCACTTTCCCGACACAGTGGGAAGAGTGCATTATCATCGCCTGGCATAACACACCCTTCAGACACGCCCTTCAGGGACTGGCTGCTCTTGTGAGTCTCTGTTTCCCAGCACTGACACAGGGCACTGCCTGCCTCAGCACACCTGTGAGTGAGTGAACAGTGAACAAGCCAGCTCGTAATGTCCTGAAGAACGGAGATGATGTCTCTGCAATGTCTCGCAATGGCATACCTGTGTTATAGGCTCACTACATGCTGAATGAATCAGTGAAGGTCTGCTTTGCATTAAAATGCCCTACACTATTTGTCCAGGAAATGGAGGCGTGGAGGATGAGAGCTAAGACAGCTTCTGTCTTATTCACCGAAGAGATTAGGAGCTCAGTAAATATTTATGAAACAAATAAACGAAAGCCAGGCTCTGCCTGATGGCCAGATAGCACACACAACCTTCTATTCATGCAGAAGTGCATTTGGCCCATACCTTCTAGACCATCTGAAATTTGGCTTGAAATCTTGTATTTTATTCCTTGGCAACTAAACAGTGGTACCAGACAGAGCCTTATTCTTTAAGTAAACCCTATCCTGAAGTTTTCTTGCTGTGTTGTATGTATTCAGATATTATATTGGCTGCTTAGAAAGGGCAAAAAATTTAGGCAGATTCTTACCCTACACACGAGTGGTGAGCACTGGGGTAGCCTGACAACTATCACAGACTGCAGAACAGAAGAACTATACCAACGTTAGGGGGTGGCCTACAGTCTTTTCATGCACTCACTGAACAGTGTGGTAGGCAAAGTGTCCTTCACCAAGAATCCTTTTCACTTTGTTGTTAATGTCTGAAAATCAGTGCAGTCAAAACAACTCTGCACCAGACAAGTACATGCAGCCCAGACGGAATTCTGCTAACGAAGGATAAAGGAACCACAGGCGCCACTGGTTCCTCAGCTGTGACACAGCCTCACACACAATGCATCTCCATAAATATTCATTGAAAGAACTAAAGGCAAATATGGCCTGAACAGGAAGACTGCATAATTTAGAGGCCTTCAAACAAGGGGGGGAAACCTGATTTCTACACAGTACATACATAAAAGTTAATTTTCCAATGTTCTCAATAGACTAAGATTTTTGCATACTTATTTAAATAATAATCAGCTTTAAATAAAGCAATCAAAAAAGCCCAGGTGTGTTAAGACAGCAGAGTTTTGACTTAATGTAGTTAGACTTGGCTTAGTGAAGTGGCACTGTCCTCCTACAAAAGGGAAATTTTTAACTTTTGTAAGAATCAGTGTAAGTAAGGCATGCATCTCAGCCAAGAAAATGGTTCTCAGGGGCAAAATAAGTTACTTTTTATGTATAAAGCACAAATAGACATTAAATATATAAACAGATATACAGTATATCTGTGCAAAATTTCATTGGGGTAATTGTGGGGGGGGCTAAAAATTTAGACTTGAGAAGGGAAATAATGGAAGACATTGAGAAAAACAAGTATAAAAATATAATAGTTATAGCTCAGGGAAGAGAACAGTGATGTTAATAAGCCTCTCCCTCCCCTATTCATTCACATTTCTGCCCAGGTAATTTGATATATATCTGATGTCATTTTAAACTCAGCACTGGGGCATTGGGAGAGCATGCCCCAAATACAAAAGTTCCCATTTTAACTTCAAATCCCATTCAAGCAAATGGCCCCATAGGAACCCATATTCTTTTAAAATATTTTAATTTTTATTGCATTTTTAAAATTTTTATTCTCATCAGTACATGCTTACCGTACTACATTCACTGTGGGGAGAAATATGAGGACGACACAAAGAATAAAGGAAAGCCACACAGATCTACAAATGCATAAGTAATGCGTAAGATGAGGTTGTACATATATATATATATATTCTATCGTTATATTTTATAAATAACATATGATTTGTTGTGTCCATGTACTTTAAATTGACTTTGAGTTATATATGTATAAAACATTTATAGAAAGTCCAGCCTGGAAAGACAGAAATAGCGTGGTCACGGTGGTATCAGTCCACTGGAAGCATGGTATATTCGAAACACTGTAAGAACCAGAAGGTGAGGAGCAGCCAACTGCCAGGAAGACAGAAAAAGGCTTCACAGTGCAGGAGATTCCCTAAATAGGTGATGAAGGATAGGAAAAGTTGGCTGAGACAAGAACCTTTTGCTCTCCTGTACTCCTAGCTCCTAAAACAGCCACTGGCCACAGAGCAATGTTAGAAAAGTGGTGGCAGAAATCAGTTGGTTTAGTTGGTGAGAACAGAATTATCTTCTCCCTTGCCCTCAGGAGATCTGCAAACTGTTGTCAAGTGAACCTGGCTTGTGGCACAGGCACAGGCATCCTATCTCAGTAACTTAAAACAACGCACATTTATTTCTTCCTCACTCAGAGTGTTCCTCGCAGGACAGTGGGTACTTTGTTCCATGTGGTCTTTGCTGACAGTTGCAAACTGGTGGGGCCTCCCAAGTTTGGAACGCTACCAGTCTCAAAGGCCATGCTCACTGGCTGGCTCCTAGGGCTTCTGCTAGGCAGTGACCCATGCCTCTTCCAACAAGAGGGAAGATGTGACATTTCCCTGGGTACATGACTTGGCCCTTCCTAACCTCAAATGGGGAAGTGTGACAATACCAGGACACTGCAAGGCGAGGAACCCAGAGTACCGTGATCAGCCCTGATGACGTCAAGGAAACTAGCTCAGGGCCGGAACAAAAGGTGTGTGCGTGCATGTGTCTGTCTGTCCTCTCACTCTGTGACTATTAAAAATCAGCAGAGGGCCCTGACCTGAGGAGAGTGTGTGTGTCCCCCCTCCCATCACTACCAAAGAAAATACAGTGATCCTGACCCAAGGTCTAGGTCTCCCTCTCTCTCTTTCATATGTGAATGGAGAAAGGTCTAAAACTGACCTCCCATTTACTTAAAAATAAGGAAGGATGGGGGGCTGGGGATTTAGCTTAGCAGCATAAGTGCCTGCCTTGCAAGCACGTAGTTGTGAGTTCGATCCCTGGTACTGATAAAAAAAATAAGGAAGAATGGGACTGCAGCTCAGTGGTACAGCGTTTGCCTAGCGTGCACAGGCCCTGGGTTTGATCCCACCACAAAGGGGAGGGGGTCCTGAACTTAAAAATCTACAGATTCGGGCTATCTTACAAACTTGGAACAGATTAAAATGTCCTTAAAACTGCTTCTCATTTTCATGGACTACTTGGTTAATTTATAATTTAATATTTTATTACTTCCTGCATCAAAATATTAAAAGTTATTATAACCCACCTTTTATAAGCTACACTTCAGCTATAAAAAGAGCAGTATAAATGTATCCTTCAGCAATTTATGCAATAATTTGGGCACCTTTCATTACCAGTACATAAGTGACTATTTAATTCCCATATCAGTTATATTTATGTCAGCAGATTTTACTACAAAGACTTTAGTCAATGTATTTGACTGCATTCGGTAGTGCTGTCTTGGCTGAAATAACAGAAATACGCTTTCTATTTACTCTATTCTGCCTCTCCCTGAGGCTATTGATCATGATTTAATAATAAGCTAGCCACAAACCACCTTTCTAGTTTCCTGTAAAACTGTTTTAAATCTTATTTGCATAGGTTCCCAAATATACTGTGTAACTACCAATTCTAGAAAGTTTCTATACAAATTTTCCTAGGCAGGCATGGTGATACATGCATGTAATCCCAGGACTCAGGAGGCTGAGGCAAGGGTACTGCTGTGACTTCGAGGCCAGTTAAGAGAACACAGTTCAAGGCAGCCTAAACTACATAGCAAGACCCTGTTTCAAACCCCCCCAAAATTCTTCTTATTTCCACTATTAAACATGTTGAATTTTACTAAATCATTATGATCTCCATTACACAAAACTATTATTTTTATTTGTATTTAACAGAAGAGGTATGTAGAATAAAACTACAAATTTGGCTGATTTCCTTTTACATTTCCATGTGTCTAGAGACAATTTTCCTCCACATATGTACCATTCCTCTTCTAAGGGATGTGTAATCAGGGAGCACTGTCAACTTGCAAATGAGCTGTCATGTTTAGAGCACAGCTAGCCTGGGGATGCTGAAATACAAAACCATTTGAACTGACAGCTACAACAAGTAACAATTTGCCCCTCATGAGCTACTTTTCTATCATTGAGATTAGAGAAGCCACAATCTTCTACATCTGTTTCAAAAATGCTTTGGAAGGGAAAAAAAAAAAACCCTTGGTCAGAACTCACATATATTTGGGTAGGTGAATTTTTATTCTAAATTTAGCTGCCGAAGTGTGAAGCTTTTATTTAGTATATATAAGGATCACTAATGAATTTTCTATCACATGATTTACATGCGGACATCCAATCTGAATATCAATAATTAATTATAGCACAGCACAGTTAGGACAAAGCATTCCTATGGAAAGCATCTTATTAACAAGGGACATTTATAAGGTGAGGATTCTAGAACAGAACAGGCTTGGGTAATCTCACTGTCGAGACCCCTTGGGTAGCTGGTGGGATCCCAGAAATTAACCTTCATTCCCTTTTACAGTGGGACAGTAGCCCCTCATACCTCACCTTGGTTCTTATTGAAGGATATAAGAAAATTAACAACATGAAAGGGCCAAGGACAGACAGATGCATATAACCCAGGGACCCAATTTCTGGGTATTTTACAAAGTAAAGTAAATTTTCTTCAAGTAAAATTATTCACAAATGACCAAGAGCATGATAAACAGTGTAACAAAAAGAGCCTGAAGGGTAATTAAGATGGTATTTGGAAAATCATTAATTTTTTAGAGCCCACCTATGTATCTGCTATTAATCATCACAATTCCTCAGTGATACTCTCTAAAACATCAGCAGGTAGAGACAGCAAGTAGATCAGTGTGTGCCAAACAGTACTAGAAAAGAAATTATGCTTGTACTTTACTGAAATAATCCAATGAGGGCTTTAAAGCATTATATTTGATGAATATTACTTTTTAAGAAGGTAATAACCAAGGAGAAATTAAAAAAAAAAAACTCCAATCCTTTGCTTTAAGTGCCAACAGACAGTTTCCCCAGGGTTTGTGCAAATACTCCCATTGTTCAAATAATGTGAGCATCTCTTGACACTTACTTTGGTCTGAAATGTTCAATCATATTACTAATGTAAATATAAGCACTAGCTGATAATGAATAAAATAGTCACATTTGTCAAACACAATTTTCTTCTTCAGACATAGTAGAGCTAGAACCATTTAAGCCTTCTGAACAATTTTACTTACTGGTTTTAGCCCAGTGATGACACACATACACATATGAGAGAATGACAGGGACAGAAACTACAAAGATTCTTTTAATTTATTAGTAGGTTATCAGAACAAGTATAATTTAACCAGACTGCTCCACAA
The DNA here is from genome assembly GCA_004027455.1 of Hydrochoerus hydrochaeris. Lineage (NCBI taxonomy): Eukaryota > Metazoa > Chordata > Mammalia > Rodentia > Hydrochaeridae > Hydrochoerus > Hydrochoerus hydrochaeris. Next base: position 24,743 of record PVLA01003063.1, read on the forward strand.
TGAAAAATTCAGAGGTAAATATAGCCAGGATTATCAGCAAATAGCTCAGTCAATTCCTAACTTCCAAATTTAGTAATTAAACTATCAAATGCAAGTATTAGGAGAAATCTTTCAATCAAACCTTTTTATATAATTATAAGATGTTCTAATAAAAATTTATTCGACCAAATGTCACCAAATTGTGACAAAATGACACATATTAATACATAAAGATTCAAAATATAGAACATATTGGAAAGAAAATACATTCAATATTGTTTGTTCATTAATATCAAAAGAAATAAAGCCATCTAAAAAAATCCTAGTATAAAATTTTTCTCCCTGAAGAAAGATCCATTTCTATTTTTCAAAGTGGACTCTATCAGACTTTTTTCATGAATGTTTCCAGTGGGTTGAAATCATGCTATTTCTTGAATCTGCTTTTTAAAAGAAACCTAATAAGATTTAATGAATATTTTTCTATGTCTTAAATACTTCTGTAAAATATACTTTAAATGGTTGCATATTCATTATATATGGATATTAATCTTACCTGTTTTTGGGTATTCAAAATTCTTTAGCTGTTATTTTTTCATATCAAGATTTGAATCAAGATTTATGATGTAATAACAAAATAACTTAAATGCATTCTTAATTTAAAAAAATGATATAATTAATGAGACAAACATCATTTTAAAATGAAAACTAATCATTTTAAGGCTAACTAATCATTTTAAAGCTAGCTAACTTGCTTATTTAGAAAATGTGTAGTTGAGAATTGGCTTTCTCATAACTGCTGGAGAAACTTTAACATGCTCACAATCGATCCATAATTTTTATGTCTCACTGCTGGGTGGCCTGAACCAGCAGTGGTACACGTATGACTGTACCTCTTCTATCACTGGTGTTACAAACTGCCTGATGGATGGTCATTGGGTAGGAATGGAAGTCAGTTTGGAAATATTGTTAAAGGCTTTGAAAACTTTCACGCCCAATTCAGCAAGTGCTCTTCAAGGAATTTATCTAAAGAAATGACAGATTAAAAAAAAGAAAAAAAATCTACATTTCCAATAACAAACAATATGTCATATACCCATATAAACAGCTGATATTGACTCATTTAAAAAGTATGTTTTAGAGGAATCATTAATTGACAAAGGAAAATGGTTACCAACCATACTAAGGTTTTTAAAAAGGATATTAAAAGATAGCTATATAGTTCGAATCTATAGAAAATAAACATTTTAAAAGCCTGTAAGGTGGACACCAAAGCTTATACAGCAGTTTGCTTGGTCTATGATTATTCTTATTTGCTTAATCATGTCTCCCTATACTTTTATCATTTCTCATCAAAAATGTACCATGTTTATAATAAGAAATAAAAGATTTTTTAAAAAAGCAATTACTATAAAATATCCTTAAATATTTGTATCTCAAAATGAGATAACTGTAAAATTTCCTGAAATTTGAAAATGTAAAACGGGATCAAAACATAGAAATGGTTTCTGGTTAATAATGTATAAAGTCCCTTTTCAAAATTAGCTGTTAAATTTAATAGTTCCTACAAACATATAGCTTGTACAACTAACAGGATCAAGGTGTAAAAATTCTTAGAAAACAATCCTGAAATATATCTCATTAACAATGATGTTATAAAACTGAAAACTGTGTTTCTAATGAAAATAAAAACATTCACATAAAAAATAATTAAGTGACAAGTGAGTGTTTTGTATGTAGGAAGTTCTGGGTTTGATCCTCAGCACCAAACACAAAAAACAAAAACTAAAAAGCCAAACTGACCCGACGTCAACCTCACTCTTTTAATAATATGGCTTATTTTACAATGTGAGTACTTAAAAACCTTCTTCAGAGGTACAGCACAGCAGGGTGAGGAGCATGGTAAATCTTCCCCACAAAAAACAACATGAAAATTAGTGCTTTAAAAATAATCAGAGCTCTGAAAACCAACCAAAGGCAAACAATGAACTAAAAAGCATTTATTCATGAAAACTACTAAATTGCCAGTTGGAACAATGGGAGTCTATGGTCTGCACAGGGCTGCTACTTGCCACCCCAGCTTAGTTAGCATGGTAGATCTACCAGCTTTGCCGCAGGAGAAGGCTAGCCAGCGATTGAGATAACCTACCCTGCAGCCCTACTTGAAAACTGCCTGACATCTATGTTTCAAAGTGACTATTATAAACACATTCAAAGAGGTAAAGGAAAACAAAGCCATGTTTAATCAATTTCATGTGTGAAACGGCTGAAAAAACAGATTCAAAGAGATAGAAATTATGAAAAAGAATCAAATGGAAATTCTAGAGTTGAAAAGTTCAATAACTCAGATAAAAAATTTACTAGATTGGCTTAACCGATTTTAACTGGCAGAAGAACAAAGAAGTGTAAAATGGATCAAGAGAAATTATTCAATTTGAAAAACAATAACAAAAAAAGAAAAAACTGAGTTCCCCAAAGATCTGTGAATCAACAGGCACTCTAACCTACATGTAACAATTCCAGAAAAGGAAGAAACAGAAAGGAGCAGAAAAAAATAAAGCCAACAATTTTTCAAATTTCATGAAAATGTTAACTGACAGATCCAAAAAGTTTAATGACCCTTAGCACAGAATAAAAACAAAGAAACTACACCTAAACATATTTAGTCAAATTATCAAAAGTCAAAACCAGAGAAAATCCTCAAACTAGAAAGAGAAAAATGATTTACTTCATACAAGGGAACAACAGAACAATAAGTAACTTTTCAGAAACAAGGGTCATCAGTGAGATAGTACATTCAAGTTGTTGATTAAAAAAAAAAAAAAGCAACTGTTTCCCAAGAATTCTATTATCTAGCAAAACTATCCTTTAAAAATGAAAGTGAAATAAGCGAAGTCCCAGATAAACCAAGACTAAGTGAAATTTATAACTAATTGGAGGGAATGAGAGATATCAAATAGAGACTCAAATCAATTAAGAACATGTGGTGCCCCAGAAAAGACAAAATTTTGACCTACAAAAATGGAAAACATTCACAAATCATTCACTTATGTAGTAAGAGATTAAAATCCAGAACATATAACAGCAGAAAACCGAAGAATCTAACTTAATAATGGGCATAGGACTTAAACAGATATTTTTCCAAAAAGATATATAAATTGCCAACAAGCAAGTGAGAAGATATTTAACCCATTATAATTCTTTGATAGGCAAATCAAAATCAGAATGAAATAGTACTTCATATTCATTTCATTGGCTATTATAAAGAACAGCAACAACAGAACACAACAAATGTTGATGAGAATGTGGATATATTGGAACCCTCGCACACTGCTGGTGGTAATGGAAAATCATGCAGGCACTATGGAAAATCATATGGCAGACCTTTGAAACATTAAATGGGTTTACCATATTCCAGTAACTCCATTTATGGGTACATAACCCAAAAAAGTCAAAAGCAGAGATCCAACCAGATCTCTGTGCATCTATTTTCATAGCTGGAATATTCGAAATAGTGAAATGTTTAAGAAATGTCAAGTGTCCATCAAAACACGAATAGATAAACACAACACAGCACATACAATAGGATATTATTTATTCTTAAAAAGGAAGGAAATTTTGACACAAGCTAAAGCATTGATGAACTTTAAAAACATTATGCTAAGTGAAAGGAGCCAGTCATAACAGGACAAATATGTAAGTCTACTTATGTAAGGCACCAAGAGTGCTCAAATTCATAGAGACAGAGCGTGAAGTGGTGCGAGAGAAGAACTGGGGGCGGGGATTTAGAGTCAGGTGTTTAACAGGTAGAGTTTTGGTTTGTGAAGATGAAAATCTGTCAATGGATATGGGGTCGACTACTGTACTACAATGTATATAATGCCACACAACCACTTAAAAATGGTTAAAATGGTAAATTGCAAAATATTTTAAATGACATTTGGTTAATTTAAGACTGTATGGATGTTTTTGCTATTAATTTCTCTAAAAGATTTCATAAACTAAAACACTAATCTTTGGTTTATAATGTATCTGTCAACATAATGGGGTGATACTGTGAGTCCAACTTTTTGTTGCTGTGACAAATACCTGAGATAAACAATTTATGGGAGGAAAAGTTTTTTCCATATGTGGTTTTAGAGGTTTTAGACCATACGTGGTTTTAGAGGTTTAGAGACTGGCTGGCTCCAAGGCAGAAACCTCATGACAGATTGGCACGGGAGAAGAAAGCTGCTTATCTCACGGCAGTCAGGAAGCTGAGAGAGGGGAAAGAGCCCAAGAGGGGACTGCAGTGCAACAAGACACAGCCTTCCAGGTTACATCCACAGAAACCTACTTCCTCCAACCAGGCCCATCCCCCAACAGCACCTAAAACTAGGAACTTATCAATGGGTTAATCTATGAATGATGAAGTCCCTGCCTCTGTGAGCCAATCATCTTCCAGAAATTACCGATGAATGCTGGAACCTTTTAGGTGACACCTCTGAACCAAACCATAAACAGTCTACCTCCCTCATTTCCTCCTGGTCCATACACATACTTTAGCACACCAGATCCCAACATGCAGCTATCCCGGTGAGGGATCACCTCTTCTCAGATGCTTCCTGGAAAATAATCTGTGTGACGGAACTGCGGGAAGACTACAAGGACATTGTGATCATTCTGGGGAATGATACATCTGCTAGTTTCAGTGTCTCACAGAAACATTTTCATGGTTCCCCACAAAAAGAATAAGCCCAAGCCCTTACCACAGCTTTCACAGGACTCTGCCTAGTGATCCGCTCCAGACTTCAGTGGAGCATGTCTCCTCTCACTATCCCACTGTCAACACCCTGTTAGACTGACTATCCACTACTTCCTGGACGGCTTTGTCACATGCCTGCATTGTTTACTCATTTGGAAAGTTTTTCCTTTTATATCCCATTCCCATCTATTAAAACTCTACTCTTCCTTGAAAGCTCTGCTCAAATGCCACATCCTGCCTGATATTTTCCCCCAAAACCAAATGCACCAGTTAGGAAGAAATGCTCCTTTACATGTAGAAACAGAATGCATCTTATTTAACTATTTCAGTGGAATCCATCTATGGGGGCCAAATTCTAAATACAACATATGACACAAGAATCTCCTAAGTCAATGTTATTCTTGAAAATCCCAGAGGAAGCCATTGCTGAAGACAGACATAAAGCTATATATACTCTCACAAGAAGTTCAAAATGGGAATTTTCCATCCACCACTGAAAAATGCATTGCTTTTTCTACTGAAAACTAGAAGTTATTGCTGGTTTTCATATAGAAGTCTTGTTGTATGGAATCGGGCACCAGTAAGCCTTGGAAGGAAGGCTCACACCACAGAGGCAGGCAGGAACCTAGCAAGCCTACAGGAACAGAAGACCACGTCCCCTCACCCACCACACAGCACAGCTCCTCTCCATTTGTGCTGTGTGTGAAATGTGTGGAGCAGAATGAGGGTAGGTGACATTCATCATGACCCAACTGGGCTGTGCTCCTCACAACTTTGATGTCACAGTCGTGATACACGTTTAGTTTCTGCAGGGCTATACATTCCTCACTCTTAACAATCTAAAAAAAATGCATTTGAAAATAGCCTGTAAATAGTGAGTTAATAATCAGTAATAAACAATTGTGAATTCAACTAAAGTGAGAGCACAACCAAGCAGATATAAAGCTATCTCTTCTACAGCTAGGAAAAATATTATCTATCACTCCACAAACATTTCTGCACAAAAGACCTGTCTTCTTATAAATCAGAAACCCTTTACAACTCTAGTAAAAAAAATCTGATCTGATTTAAAAATTAAATTAATTTACATAATATGAAGGAAGCAGGTGTAATATGATGACAATGACCTCTAGCCTCCCACTTTCTCTCTTAGAAACCTGAGGTATAAATGGAAAGTATTATGTCATCTTTGGGAACTTTTCCTTCAGTTGCCAGATGAACTGATATGCAAGATGATGGTCCTACTCTTCAGAAGTACTGTTCGTCTGGGGTATTGTTACTTCCTGTCAGTCTGTGTGAAGTACTGTGCTGTCATACACACTAATGCTGCTCAACAGAAAAAGACACATCCCAATGGGTCCCAGCAGTCTCAAAGAACAAGTGGTCAAACCAGTGGCACAAGATCCGCTCACACAAGGTGCTCAGGAGTGGTCAGTTATCTCTTATTTGCAAATGCACTGAGCAAACTGCAAATGTCCCCTTAGGCTGAGAAGGACGTCCACTGAACCAACAGAAGTAACTAACTGCCCGTGACAGAGAAGGGTCACCAGCTTTTTTAGGACAGCCAAGCTAAGAATCAATTGGCAGACAAGGTTCTAATAATCCTGTACTGACTGGTCAGCCAGTTAGTCCAGAGTGTCTGAGCCAAGTGCCACAGCAGACTCCAGATGGGCAAAGGAGACAGCTTCCATGTCGATTCAGGATGGCAGAGCTGACTAGGATCCTTCACTGAATGGGATTTGTGGGGCTTGAATCAGAGGGGAGATGAGGTCAGGCTCTTTCTGGAGGCCACTGCTTTACAATGTGGAACTATGATTGTCTTATTCCCCACCATACAGAGAAAGTAGCCTAAGAAATCATGGGCAAGAGGTGAAAGGATCCTTAACAGCTCCCCAAGTCTTGAAGGCTTGGAGATTTTGTGAGAACTGCATGCTCACCACTATCTCAATACACTGTTTTTACTTGATTGAATTCAGCCTGTGTTTCACTTGCAATCAGAGAAGTCAGAAATTAAGGAGAACACTGGTGCAAAAAGACCAGGACAGCAAGGAAAACAGGTAATGTTCCATAAGTTATCAAAAATCACCAAGAGGACCAGAGGTTTAGCTCAGTGGCCTAAGTGCCTGCCTGGCAAGCACAAGGTCATGAGTTCAATCCCCAGTACGAAAAAAGAAAAAAAAAAAAGTTTCCAAGAATAAAATGACAGAGCAGTCATTGATAAGAGAGTATCTGCAAAACAGCAAACTCACTCAGACTCCAACAGAATGACAACAACAATTAACTCAGGGACCATGGGGCTCTGTCAAGAGCACCCATCACCATTTATTTATGATATTAACCAGAAAATGTCAAGCGATTAAAAATAATCTCTGCACAACTGAAATGACTCTCTTCCACAAAATTATGTGGAACAAATGAACAAACCTGCAGGACAAATGAGATTAGCCTTATGTCTTCAATTTCATTTTTATGGTCCATAGATTTCAGAACTACTGCCAAGTACCTTTTATATGGTTTTATTGTTTTTACAAAAATGACACATGTACCTTGCAAATAATTCATTTTTAACTTACTAAATTTTTATTTATCATATGTACAATGCTCTGAAATGCCTCCAGCCTTAGCAAAAAGGATACATAGAAACTTTCACTTACTGATTATTTGCATGTAAGGCTGCAGTTGGTATTTATGAGACAGGCAAGGACTAAATAAGGTCCCTGGACTCTACCAACCTACAACTTGGTTAGAATTATGAATTCATCTATTAGGGTAGGAGCATAAATTATTATTGCCGATAACATTTACAATGATTTGCAGTGTGGAGAAAGAGCATAGGATTCAGACAGGCTTAGGCAATTCTCTGCTTTGTCATTTTTATTCCTGCTCACTTATTAAATGTGTGACCTTTGCACATTATTAAGCATTATGAATCTCAATTTGTCTGTTCTATAAAATGAGAGACCACCCTTAGATATGTGTTCAGTGTTGATGGAAACTTTGTTATGCAGTGCATGACCCCATGTGAAAGAACACTGGCTCCAATACCAGAAAGCCTACATTTGAATCTTGTCTCTGCCACAGTTGCTTTGTAACCTTGGTGAAGGGCATCACCTTTCCATGAATCAGTTTCCTTACCTATAACCTGAGAATAATAATGCAACCTGTTGTACAGAGCTGCTTGAAGGAATATAATGAATGAATGAATGAATGCAAAGCACACAGAAAAGTTGCTGTCCCTCAATAAGTGACTAACTTTTGTAGTTACTCAAAGTGTTTCTCATGGAAATACCAGGTTCTAATTACATGCAAGTCTAAATACAAAAGAGACTCATGGCACAGAACCCAAAGTTCTTACTTTTTTCAATAGAAATTACCTTTACCTTATGCAGTATTGCATTTCTAATAACCTTTAGTACTTTTGCCTTTTAAAAAAGGAAGAAGTCAGTATTTGATGGATGAAAATGGGTTAAATCATAACAAGTGATTTGCACAAATGCTTTTATGCACTGATTTTTTTGCTACACTCCCTATCTAAAATTAAACTTAGTAATATTTGTATCATAAAAATAATATTCCAAAGAAGCATCTGTCCTTTATAGGTACAAATTAAAACAGGTAATACTTTGCTACATTTGAAAAAGTTCTTTTGTGGTTTTATAAAACCATACAGTGATTATTATTTTAAAAACCATGAAGTCTATGTGATATTAGCATATATGAAAACATGAGAAGGCAGACATAGAACGTCACTTCCCCATGCAGTTTGCTGTTGCACAGATTTGATGGAACAACAGCTGCTTGTTATAGATACTAACTAGCACTTTTTGTGTGATCTATGATGTTATCAGTAAGTGCTTCAATTAACCATTTCTAGCTAGACAGATCCTAGCTATTCACTGACCGACTCACCTAAAGCAGGAAAGTTCTTTCTACAAATGCTCTGAAATGCCTCCAATTCAGAGCTGGATTCTGTGTTGAAAAGTGTGCTCTGATTTATGCTGAGTTATATGTGTTGTTTATATTTTAAGAACATGATTCATAATCAATGTCTGACACAAAAGAGTTCATTCCAGGAATACAGAAAAATATAATACAGCTAAATTACTATTGTAAAAGAGAAAAACCAAACGATTATATGGATACTATGAAGGTTTTAACAAATCCTGTTTTTATTTTTTTTTAAATTCAGTAGTATTAGTAATGCTACTAGCAAATGTGTATCATTATTTTTGCTATATTGTAGAAAATGTGTTAAGTACTTTATATTCATTATCTTACAATTAAAAATACCCCACAAGTTAGGTACTTTTACCATTACATTTTACCAATAATAAACTGATGTTCAAATTATCTTCAATCAACTAATGAGAATCAAGGCTGACATTCAAACTTACTACTTTGTAACCTCAGAAGGCAAACACTTTAATTAGTACAGAAAAAGAAATCAACAGAAAGTTCACAAAATAATATAAATGGTCAATGATAACGAAAAGAGTACATCCATAAATGTCAACTGAAACAAAAACTGATCTATAAAACTGAGAAACATGTTAAAATTCTGTAATACTGAGTGCTTTAACTATATTAAGCATTAGATGGAAATATGAATTAGTATGCAGTTCCAGAGGGCAATTTGACAATGTCTAGACAAATTTCATATGGTTATATCTTTGATAAGCAATCCCACTTCTAAAAATATACACTGTAGATGCACTTGCACAATTATGAAAAGATAGAAGGTGTCTAAACACTAACCATCCCTGTCATACAAATTTTAAAGCATGTCTAGGATATAGAACACTGTTCAGTTACTAAGAAGGTGGTAGCTTTAGGTGTAAGGATATACAAAGTAGTATGTAATATATAGTTGAGTGAAAAAGGAAATGTGCAAAGCTGGATATAACTTTAATTCCAACTAAATACGAATATGCATAAAAATGCTCAAGAAAGTACACAACAAAATAGTAGCTGTGGTTATTTCTAGGATAAGAACTGGGAACCATGGAACAGACAGGGATCCTTTGTTTTCATTTTATACCCTGATGTACTACTTTAACCACAAAACATGCGTTGACTATACTTAACAATTTTTAATGATGTAAAAGATAAATGCACACAATGGTCACATCTATGAAAGACATATATAACGATTCACACAGACTCCACGTGGGAAAAATGTTGCCGGTTGAATTTTATGCTAAGAAATACTATCTCATTAAGAAGGCCAAAAACACCACTAACAAACAAAAAGAGTTACCGTGCAACTCTTACGGAAGCTGGACTTCACCTCCCACCTCTGGCTCCACCAAGCCCACCTCCCGCAGTCCACATCCTCACCTCGCCCTCTGCCATCACGGGAGGATACCTACTGAATCTCTTTCAAACTATGCAGAGTCCTGGGTTACACACAGAGATGCAACTAGATCTTTTTACAGGACCCTCAACTGCCAAGGAATGTAGTATTTAATAATTATGATGCTGAAAATCACACAGACACAACCAACTCAACTCCTGGCATGGTCTCTGAGTGGCCCTATCCCATCAATCTTCTATTTGATGTACAGACCTTTTAAAAGTATGAAGACAGTGGTCATTGCAATATAATTTAAATTAACTTTTTCTGAGGTTGGGGGTTTCTCCCCCCCTCTTGAGAAGCAATAAGCAATAATAAACTTAAATAAACTGCTTGCTAATTATTTCTAGAAATATAGTTAAGCCCATGGACAAACAGTATTATGGTTTTCAGTATTTTAGATATGTATCCAGTAGTTTGAATAGCAACACAGTCTTTTCAGATTTTTAACTGTAAAGGGAAAACATTAACAACTAAAGTTAGGTTAAAAACGAATCTGAGTCACTGGCATTGACTGTAAAGGTATAAAAACAGAAATTCTTTTGTAATTTGGAGCACAGAAAATTTGAATAATAAGGTGATTAACATACAAGGAACACCCATAATCTTGTTACTAAACAATAATTTAAATGTTTCACCTGTAAGACTGAAAAACAAGGCTGGCAGTAGAAGTTACTCAATAGCTGCTCTTCATTGGAATGTAGTGTAAAACTAATTATCAAAATTACAAAATTCAGGATACAAATAATAATGGAAAAAACACCAGCCTGAAGTGGTTTAAACGTTTTTAAAAACTAGTTTTGATGCAATACTGAAGAAAAAACTAATAACATCAAAAGTAAGAAGCATATGTCTCTAGGTATATTAAACTCCTGTGCCTCGGTTTCTCCAGCTGTAAAAGGGAGATAAATGTCCTCCAGATATTGCGGGCAGTGATTCTGATTGGACCCATAGATCCTACCTGCATTTTAGTATCACCACAGCCCCACTTTCACAAGTTAGGCACTAAGGTTAGTAACCAAAACAACTGATCCTTACTCAAACTTTTGGTCCACTTGGTTAGAGAATTTTTTACTTTGACTAAATTGGGGCTCACAGGCCACTTTCAAAACTGATTATGATCTCTGCTTAGAATCTGTGGTGGATAAGACACACATGGTGACTCCTAGTCACAGCTTCCATCCAAGAGCTACACAGGATCCTTTCTACGAGGACTTCATTTATCACATAATATACCATAAATATTTGAATCAATGATACACAACTCCAGATTATAAACTCTCATTATTTTAATTCCAAAAACTGTTTCAAATCTAAGGAATATACTTAAAATCCACTAAATTGATCCCTTCCTATAACTGTGCAGGAAGAAAAAAAAGCAATGTTATAATAGGTTCACAAAATCTGAATAAACTGAAAATAACTTTATTAGAAGGGTGACTTGAAAGGCTTATTTTCTGGAAGACAGAGAGTAGATATGGTAGATAAAGGTTTGCTGATGCCCCTGACCAACTCACTGAATGTCAGCACAGCCTCCGGAGAAGCTGCTCAGAAATGGTCAGGCAGCATCAAGGCAAGGGGCACTGCTGCATGCACACCCTGTTACTTTGGGTTATACCATGAGGATCTTAAACTATCGCCATCCATCTGTGTTTAAAGGGGCGACACAATTTGGAATTGTTTGAAAATATTTCAAAAGGTCAGTTCTATCTTTTCTGATTTGTGAGCTTCCAAGGCAGGAGCTTATGCCGCTGAGCTAAATTCCCAGCCCAGTAAGACTTTTCATAATTGCTCCAGACAGCACTAACACAATAATTGTGCTCAAGATAGCACAATTATTGAGGTGGCTTGGCCTTTCGAATGAAAAGCTGCTCCTTTTCCATCGTTCTAAAAACAATATAACATTAACTGATATTTAAATTTCTTGTCAGGTTTATTACACTGTCTCCCATAAAACAACAATAACCAAAATCAACATTCTCTGGGTTTCTACTGACTCCTGATAGAAGGCAAGAAAAAAAAAAAAAAGGAGGTTGGGGAATAAAGGAGAGAAAAACCTGATTCTCACAGGTTGAGGAAGGAGAACTGAATACACATTTTGTTTTTCAGTTAAAACATTGCTTTTAAAGCTATCAGCAACCCCAATCAACTGATGATCCAACGTAAACTCAGTGCTGCACTCCAGAGACTCTGGACCAGCCCGATTTATCAGCCCCCAAGCAGCAGCTGGTGTAAAAGGATAAGGGGCAGAGGGGGGTGGCTGCATTGAAACATACCTGCTTCAAATAACAGGTTCCACTTTAAAAGCCAGATCAATTTGTTCTCAAAATAACAAGGCACAAGTCTTTCTGACAATTTAGGGGAGACAATATACTTCTTTGTTCTAAAAAGCTAAGGTTGTTACCTTTAAGAGAAAGCCCTGCTGCCTCCCATAGATACAATGTTAAATCAATCCAAAATTGGGGCAGGGGAGTAGTTAGTAGAAGAGATAAACAAAATTACTCTAGTCAATTAAAACTGAGGGTGATAAATTACACAGGAGACATTAATACTATAGCAATTTATTAGATTAAAATTCGACAAGCAGAGCCTGAGCCTAACATTAATACCTTTGGTTAGCATTCACTGTGTGTCAGGTGTTAGGCTAAAAGCTCTGTCTGCATTCTCTTCATGAATTAAGTACCACAGCCCAGTTGTATAGAAGATGGCATAAGAACGGTGTCCAAGTCACAAAGCTAATAAACAACAGACCTAAAATCACAAACCGTATCTGCTTTCCTGGGACCCAGCCCAGGGTCAAATACATGTAAACTATCACTGAATAAATGAATAAATGAAGATAATGGTGGCAAATCTGACCTCTTCACTTCTACCTCATACTCCCTTCTGCACTTAAGGTGAGTACCAGCAGGATAAAGAGCTCTCATGAAAAACTCAGAGTCGGGGCCAGGGGTTTAGCTCAGCAGTGTCAGTGTCTGCTTGGCAAACAAGAGGTCACGAGTTCGATCCCTGGCACCAAATTAAAAAAAAAAAACCAAAAAACTCAAGAGTTGGCTTTAAGAAAAGCTGGACAAACATTTATAGTAAATATGCCTGAAACTCACCACTCCAACTACACCCTCCTTGCTCTGTCGTCCTTGGCCATCTATATGATGAAGACTTCAAAGAACCATCTCTTTGCCAGTTTTATCTTCCCATTGCTTAACTTCCCTGATTCTACTGTGGGTGTAGACTTTTACATTTTACAAAAGTACTGGACTGCAATGGATTGGGAAATAAAAAACAAAAAGCTGGTCTTTTATACAGTCTGAGATAATGACCAAAAGGTTCAATACTAACTAAGGATGGATGCATTAAGTCCAAATGTGCATTGCATCTGATTGTGTATCTATTTTGTAAAGCTACCTGACTCCCCAGCTTCCTCCTAGAGGCAGTAACAAAGATATACATGGGTCCTGTGGTCCATGTTCCATCTCCCAAGTCCTCTGGTGTCCAAAGGCATGATGACAGTGTGACATCCCATTCCACTGCCCCACCGGAAATGGTGATCACATTGTCTTACTAATACCTTCCTTTCTTCCTACCCTGGAGGCTCAGCAAAACCTCTGAGGAAAAGCAAGTAAGTTAAAGAGACAGGCTAATTCCTTCTTTGCCTTGAAAGGTTTATCAGCATCCCTGGGGCTAACAAAACGGAACATGAGATTCGACACCTCCACGACCTGCTCATCGCAGCACAGCACAATGTCGATGGAAGAACAACATCCCTGTACCAGATGTACCAGGAGGCCAGGACGTGGAGGGCAGCCAAATGGATGCTGCTCTCTCCCACACGCAGCTCTGTGTTCACCCTGCTGCCTCTGTAAAACTGTTTGACTTGATTTCACCCTCACTCTCAGGGTGGCATCTTTCCATCTAATCCTCAGGTCAAGCTGTGAACCCCACAAGTCGCCTCTGACCTCCCCCAACATCTTGTCCATGTAGATGTTTCTGGACAGCAGGCTGATACCATGAAGCCAAACCAGACAGAATACCATACTACATGTTTCTCACTGGCTACTACTTAATTACTACCATAATCTTCTCAGAAAAATATCATCTGCATTTTGTGCCTGAAGAAATTGAGCTTTAGGAAGATTACTAAGAACACACCTGCACCTTTCAAAAAGCAGTTATGTAGGTAGCAGAGCTAGCATTCCATTCACTGTATGAATTCAAAGGCTCCCTGGGCAAGGCAGACAGTAATACTATGACATGATAATGAATGGAAGGCAGAAATAAAGTCCCTGCTATAGATGGTTATGGGCAGCTACTCACCACATGCCATAAAGCACTAGATGGCAGAGGCAAAAATGGCAGCATACTGTGAAAAATAAGGCTTTATAAAATGATATGGAATAAAAGTAGCTAGCCGTTAGTGGTAAAGCACAAATATTCCCTCCTCCTACTTTCCCAGTGAAATGTAAGTCATAAGTTCACAGGCCAACTCAAATGGCACCTTGCCTGTGAGCCACGCCTGCCCTGGAAGAACTATGCCTTTCCCTTTTCACTTTGTGGCTATAAAGGTACTTTCTGCTGTATGAGTCATGGTCAACAGCCATGCTGAGAAGTTTACAAGGGCTGAATCTTATTCTTTCTGCATCCCTAGCACTATACTTGGCACAAAAAAGGGTCTCAGTAAAGGACTGTTGAATGAATCAGTAAGTTAATTAGTGAGAGTAATATTTTCCCAACAGTCTTTGTCAAGTATTGGTGATTACCAAGCTCCAAATGTCATACAAAGTGAAGCTGACTTCAAAAATCTAAATACAAATGCTAACTATAATAATTTCAGCAAATATGTTTGACTAATATGAAAATGACCTCTAAGAAAAAGCAAAAACTTGAGGGTTAAAAGCTCTTATCATGAAGTAATTTTAAAGTAGGCATAATGAACTCCAAGATTACAAAATATTTCCAAAACAAAACAAAAGGGAGCATATGTTCCCTGAATCAAGGAAGCATATGTTCCTTGAATCACATTCAACACAAGATTTGAACTTCTGCTATTTCACTACTTTCTGTGTGATGATGTTTTGGGTGACTTTAGTGAGAGTTTCAATATGTCATTTTACACAGTAGGTAAGATTTTCATGTCTGAATTTTTCCAAATGCTTAAAAGAAAATTATAAAAAAAGCTCTGTTAAAAATATGCTGTAACATTCAACGCTGGTAATACTGAAGAATGGGTTAATTAACTCCATGAGAAAAGAAAATTAACAAATTTACAATTTAAAGTTCCATTTTCATGTCTAATCTAAGAAATAATCACTGAGAAAGCAAGTGACACTCAGCAGAAGTCTGTAAAAGCAACAGCAAACACCACTACCAGGATTTCATGGGTCTGAGTGCAGAGAGCACTGACCAGACAGTGGCTGTGCCATCTGAGAATTCCTAACAAGTGGCACAGGAGCTGTCTCGTAGCTGAGAGAGAACCTTCAAAACTCTGAAAACCCAGTTTAAAACACTTCAGAAGTCATTTTATGAAAGACAAGAAAAAGTGAGTTACAACAATTAAATGCAGTGCAAATCCATAGACGAGAGTTTCTACAAAAAGAGCTGGAGTGGGGAAGAGAATGTATTAGGACAACTGAGAAAATCTGACTCTAGCTCATGGAGGAAACAGCGCTGCATCATGGTGAAAGGCCATGAGTGCTGTATTATGTAGAATGCTCTTATTCTTAAAAGACATATTCAAGTATTAAGATTCCTAAAATTTTCAGTAAAAAATAAAAATAAAAAGAATGTGGGTAAAGAAGAAGGGGAGAGCCTAGCCTCTCCCCGTGAGTCAGCACCATTCGCGGATGAGCGGTAAAGGAAACAAAGGACACATCAGCGAGCAAACCCAGCCATGGACCAGCGCCATGTGAGGACCCCTGCCAGACTGGAACAGCTTCTTCCGGTGTGCAGGCTGGCAAACAAGAAGTACCCATCCCACAGCACCCCCCTCCCGCCACCCCGCCCTGTAAGCAACCAGCTTATCTGGAGAAACGCAGGCTGTGATGATAGCTATGGGGGTGAAATGCAATTGGATGCCTGTGGTGCTTTGGTGCTTCTCTAACATTGCAGGTCTGGGGCCAGTGGTCTGACCACGGGTTCAGGGGACAGAGGTATGCAATGTGACATCTAGTGGGGATCTCCTTCTGATGGTTGTAGCCTTTATTGATTCCCTATGGTCTTGTTTTGAAAGTCCTATATTGTTTTCATTGTTTTGTTGGGTAGGTTTTATTCTCTTTTGTTTTGTCTGATTATATCAAATCCAAGGGCAGGAGCAGCTATTTCAAAGATAGCAAGGTACATTATGGTAGCAATTTTGTATTTGCTGTTGGCTTGTTTCCAAGTCCTTTATTGCATTCATTGTCTTGTTTTTATTGTTTCTATTCTGCTCTGTTCTGTTTGATTTTTACTATGTTTGAAGTTATCTGCAGCTATTTTGAAGATATCAAAAGGCATTATGGTAACTATTGTCGATTTTGTAATGTTTTTAGGCCTGTACCTCTTACACTGGGTTGTTTTGATTGGTTTTACTGTTCAATCCTCCTTTAAAAAAATTAAAATTAAAAAAAAAGAAGTAGGGGAGAGAGCATGCAAATGTGGCAAAATATTAACAATTGGGGAATCTAAAGGTGCTCACTGAGCTATTCTTTAAACTCTTCTAAGGCATTCATTTTTACAAAATGAAACCTTTAATTAAAAAAAAAAAAAGCAGAGACCTGCTTCATGATCCAAGATGCTGACTCAAGACTGACTGGATATTTCCCCCCAACATCAACTCAAAGAAAAAAACCACAGAGACAAACATTATAATCTTAAAAAAAAACAAAACTGTAATGTGCGAATAGAAGAGATGTCTTCACAAAGAATATCAGAGTTTTGACTCTCTAAGGCTAATCCCTGACAGGCTAGGATGCAAAGCTGAAGGTTTTATTTTGTTTTAAATCATGTTCACGAGCAGAGGGCTGAGCACTACCATTTTTGAGAAACTACAGTCTGATGTGGGTCTTACTGAAACTATTTAACTTAATGCCACTAAGATCGGAAACTGAAAAAAGTGTTTTGTTTTGTTTTTATTCAGTGAAGTAAACAGCTTTATGTGCATGTATTCTCCGTAGTTTTAAAAAAGGGATTACAAAGACTTAAAACGAGTTTTTAATAAACAGAAGCAGTATTTCTTTTTTTCTTTTAACAAAGGGATTTTAGGGTACTGTTTAAAAATGAAAGTATGAAGTACTGTCAGGAAGATGCCAAAAATGCACCACAGCTAGATTTCTGAAGATACCTAACAGTTACTCGTCATGTCTCATAGAACTTACCCAACCTAAGCTAGGAAGTAGTGCCCTATTTTTCCAACATCACTCTTCACTCATTTCCCTTCATCACTCTGTCATAACCCTTTCACCTCCATACAAAGCAGAAAACCAGCTTATACAACACTGAGACCTCTGCAGACTCTTGAGAGTTTGCAATTAACAGAGTGAAACTGACTTTTACTTATAGAAATGATAACTGATAGGTTGGTGCACAGGCACTAAACGCACACACAGAAGGGAAATTTAGGATAAATTGTGCTTTTTAAAAGGGCAAAAATGATCCTGTTAAATATTTTTTTATCATAAACTTTCCTCTCATCTTCATGAACTATAACAAAAGAACAGGTATTTAAAGCAAAAATATCTTATTTATTCAGGTTTGAAATTTTTATTTTTAACAGTTATAGTAGGACTATCAAAAACCAAAAACTTGAAAGATTTAGGAAACTGAGAATGTGAGAAATATATTACAACATATTAATTTTTCATTCAGTCAGGAGTGATTAAATACTTAGTACCACACTGACTTATTGTTGCAATACATAGCATATACATTTGTGATATACACATGAAGTGTGAGCTAAACAAAGTGAAATTTATTAAAATAAAATACATTTATTAATATAAAATACATTATGCCATTTATCTCCCTCAAAATGTTTCTCCTCACTTCAAATGCACTTATCCCGTTGTTCTTGCCACTTTCTGAAGCAGTTCTGGAGTCCTCTTTCGTGCATGTCTATAGTTACAGTTTCAGCTGCCTCAAACCCCTGAATTGATTTAAAATGTTGATTTCCATAGTTACAATGACTTTGGGGAAGAGCCAGAAGTCCCACGGTGTCAGATCCAATGAATAAAGTGTTTTCATAAGACGGCCTTTCTACTGAGAGGCACTTGGCAACAGCATCCACCATTTTTTGATCACACCTTACAAGGACATTCATAAAAGGACTTCCAGAACTGCTAAAAAAAAACTGGCAAGAACAGGGTGTGTGTGAAGTGAGAAGGAGAATTATGAAGGAGAATTAATGGCACTGTAAATTTTATTGTAATAAATGTTATTTAAACACACCAAATTTTTATTAGCCTATTTCTACCTGTGCTATCATAATTAAAATGCTTTAAGGCTGAATTTTTAAAATTTGTCAGAAGTTATTGGTATAAATATAGCATTTATTTTTGGAATTATTACTTAAAAAATCCATGAATAAGAAGTAAACTCACCTACTGATTTTTACTCAATTTTATCTTATTTTCTTCCCCTAGGTTCTGGGTCATACACTAAAGCTTTATAGCTTAATTCTGAACAGAAAGTATTTCTAAAATAAAAGTATCAGAAATGGTTGGTACCTTAAGAAATATTTTTATGTTCTTATATATAAGTTTCTATATTTTGAGTAGACAATAATATTTTATTCTCAGGAAATGTTACTTTTACTACAAACTCGCCTTTTTAGTCGCTGTTAACGAAAGTAGTAGAACTTCCTGCCTAGAATGTCTTAAGATTGTTTCTATATTTTTCTTTGCCAGAAAAAAATTTAGACAGACTTTTAGAAGAAGTAAAATAAGAAAACCAAAATATTAAAACAAAATATATAACACTGAGACCTCTGCAGACTCTTGAGTTTGCAGTTAACAGAGTGAAACTGACTCCTTTTACTTATAGAAATGATACAGATGATTAAATAGGCCCCATTTCTTTTTTTGTATGCCAATGTTCTTTTTATCTAAGGCATTAAATATTAGCCAAAAAAAACTGCAACATGCCCAACCCATCAGAGATACTTCATAAATTAGTTTGCTTTTCTTTCCAATAATGACAAATATCGCTCCCATAATAGTTCTTAGTGTATTACATTATTGGGAGGACAACTTTACCCTTCACATCTTATTATTCCATACAATATAACTCATGAACTTATCACCTTATTTATACCAAATTGATTCCTGTTTTTTTTAATCTTTTTTTTTCTTTTTGGTATTGGGGATTGCACACATGACCTTGAGCTTGCAAGACAGGCACTTGTGCCACTAAGCTATATCCCTGGCCCAATTCCTGTTTTTTACAGCTATTTCTAATTGCTATTCTGGAAATAAGTGAAAGATCTGATTTGATTTGACTTCTTTCTTTACTTCCTTATTTCTGACACCCCATCCTCTCTCCATTTCCAGTCAAATCTTTCTAAGGTATACTGGACACACAAATAGGAAGGGGTGTGATAAATAATAATGTTTCAAAACTACCCAATATACTAGAGCCCTAATCCATCAATCAACAGTAAGTATACTATATAACAAATACTCATGGAATTACACATACATAAAGGTTGCAAGTCACACAGTTGAAGTGGAAAGGGAGATTATTTATTCCCAAACTATTGGCCATGTTTCTGTTGAAAGATTTTCATATCATGAAGACAAAATACACAATAGTCTATTTTCAGTCCTTGTTTCTATCACTGGTCATAAAGGTCATACTTGACAGCTCTGCTTTTGACAAAATTTGGTGCTTTACTGAGATAAACATAACCTAATTCCATAATAGGCAATCTACACTTTGTTCTCATCACTTAAAAATAACTATGCTTTGAGATTACAAAAAGCTCAGGATGCTAAAGTATGTATCATCCTCAAATAGCACATTTTTCCAATTTCTGTCATTACAGGACTGGTCATTATAAAGTAAGTATGCACTAACTGCTAACAAATTTTAAGAAACTCAACCTTAAAGCATTTTTAGTGGTGTAGTATAGGTGGAAATAAGGTAATTTTATGAAATAAATTAGTCATTTGTAGCAGCACTTCATTCATCTTCTATCTCTTAGAGCACAAGTACCCTACAAGGTGTTCATTTCAATGCATGCTCAAACTTTTGGATAGAAATGTCTTAACTGTATCCCATACTTCCCTGCCAGTTCAGGTAGGACAGTATTTTAAACCTAATAAAGCACTGTTACAGAGCTCTCCCCTGACAATACATTGCTTTACTGAGGAATAAGACAGCAAGAGCTGAGCGGTGTTAACAAATGCAAAGCAATTTGCTCCTATTCCAGATGGCTTGGCAACAACAAGTTCTTAAACTTTCATTTAAATTTTCCTGCCCCTAATGAAAAACGCTGTCATCATTGTTTCTAGGTCTCCTTCAGTCATCTGATAAACTACTGCTTCTAAACTGGCCAGTAAATCAGAAAGCCATGGAAGTAGTAATCTTACTAAAAGCAAGAATAAACACACTGGAGTGAGAGTCTACAATTAAAAAGATACCGCAGCTTAGGCCACAGTGTGACGTAAATTTAGCCACTCAGAAGGCATTTTCGATTATTTCCTAATTCAATGACTATATCAGATCAATGTTCCTCGGGAAAACAATGAACCAATTATTATTCTCAGCAATAAAGCTCTGTGTACCTTCTTGCCCAATAACACTGTCAACTTTTAAATCTTACTAGGTTCACCAGTAATAAGCAAAACCATAACAGTCACACTTACCTGAGGCACGCCTTGTGAATCTGTTTATTGCTGGAGCTAAAAGAAAAAAGAAGAACATAATTAGATTTAAAAAAACTTTAATTTTTCCAAAATCCTGAAAAGGCTTGAATTAGTAATTCCATAATTTAAATACAGAAAAATATGAATGAATTAATAATACAAAAGGAAATAAAAATCTACAAAAATAAGTATTTAGATTCACTAATACAACTATAACTGAAAGTCAGTATTTTATTTATTAAGTTAGTTTCCCCCAAAACACTTAAAATAAAAAATCCTGGGTAACAAACATCTGAAATCAATTAATTGGGACAATGTAAATGTATGTAATACCTTGAGAAAACAAGTTGTCAGTTACACAAAATGCCATAAGAGGTTTGTGTCCTTTAAATGAGTAATTATACTTTTAAACATTTATTCTGAGGTGATTCTAGAGAAGAAAATAATCTAATCAGCAGATCTGTTTGGCAGAATTTTTAACATGAAAAAGTTAAGAAGCAAAACTAAAAATGTTCCTGTATATGGACTTCATTCTTAGCTGAAAGACAAGTTGAGTATATCCTTGAATGTTTGTGGTTTGACAATTTCTGTGCAAACCACGTCCATGACATGCATATCTGTACTCTAAAAGCTGCAGGGCTGGGCTGATACATGCACCCCGAGCTAGCAAGCCTGCCACCTGCCCACACCCTGACTCAACTCAGCTCTGCTTTCTGGGTTTGCTGACACAGTTATCTCAAGAAATAGAAGATTTATTTTTTTATTTTGTTGCCTGCAAATAGGTAAATTTATGGCTCGTATTATATAAGAACAGCATGTACCACACTGTAGATTTTGGTAGCAGAATGTCATAAGTCTACTATAATACTTTTAAAATAGTAATTATCAAAGTTGTTTATATTACAAAAATGCTTAGGTCAAGTAAAAAAAGATAAAATTTTTATTGGCATTATGTTATACACTGCTTGAAGAACTTGTATGCATAGGAACAAGGACTAGAAGAAAACTGCCAGATGTTTCAATTAATCCTTGCACCCATACTATAAATACCGGTCCCTGTATGTTACTGATGAGGAAATTTTACAGTAGGCGTAGGTAAATGAATTTGCTTTAGATCACACAGCCACCCTGTGCCAAGGCTGGAGAATCTGAAACTAGAAGTGTATCTAGCAGTAAAACCCTGCCCCACACAGAGCCCAAAGTAAAGATGCTGGAAATTATACAATAGGAAGTGAATGTTTTCTTTCACACTGATCTTCATTGTAATTAAAAAATGAACTGTGAAATAATGCAATTTTTGAAATAGTATTGTAGCAAAATGATACCCTTCGATTTGATCAAGAGATAAAATTCTTAATAATTTAGCCACATTATGCACAGCCCAAATGTACCTACTTATACAAAAGATGTTCAGTAGGTAAAGTGTATATGTGTTTTACCATATATACAAAAAGATCTATTGGTTTTCTTGGATACTTTCAAACCCCTTTTGTAACCCCTTTGGAACCCAGTCTAAAGAGAGCCTCCCTCTCAACCTACATGGACAGAGACTACAGACAAAAGTGCAAACACATTCAACCACAGGAATGCGGAACAGAGAGAGAAAGCAGATAAGGGAAAGGTGAAGGTTAAAAACCTATCTCAGCCTTGGGGCAAAAATAGAGTACACATTCCCTGCACTCCTGCCCTCCAAAGGATGAAACCACAGGGCCTTAAGCATTGGGCTCCATGGTTAGGAATCATTTGTTTCTCTCAGGCTCTAGGGATTCTACATCTTTTTGAGGTGTGAGGTGGAGGATTTCCCACACAGTCTTCTCATCTAAAACTAACGTCTAATGTCTACCTTCTCTCCCTCCCTTCTTTCCTTTCTTCCTACCTTTGCTGAGGATGGATAGATGCCAGGGCTTCTCACATGCTACACAAGTGATCTACACTAATACACCTCCCTGCCCTCTAGGCTGTTTTCTAAATGTGTGAGACTAATTTTGACTGTCACACAACAGAGGCTACCCTTGATATTTGGCAGGCTAACTTCAGAACAGTGTGCCACAAGAAAGAACTGTCCTGCACCCCACTCTTGTCCTATATGACTTTCAGATATCCCTCTGGGCCTTCCACGTTGGCAAAGAGTCCATTTATAGCTATCCGAGCCTAGATCCTAACTGCTGTATACATACACAGGCTCATTTCAGGCAGTTTTAATATAATCAAAAATTTCCCAATACAACTACAACATTAAATCAGAAGAATTATGTTTGCTTCTTTTTGTACTTTCTCTAGAATTATGGTAATAGACGCTCACCATTTCAAAAATAAAAAACATGTCACTGCTGCAAAGCCACCTGTGGGATCTGATTTGCCAATTCAACACACCTGATCAGTTTTCACATTCTTAGTGCATCCCCATGGGGTGCAAGGATGGGGGTGGTGCTAACTACATATTTGTTTTTAAGACAAGATTTCCAGGCTGGCCTTGAACTCACTAGGTAGCCCAGGCTGGGCCTCAAATGCCTCAGCCATCTGAGTGCTGGGAGTGCAGGCCTAGCTCACATGGTATCTTATTTATGTACTGAAATATATACCTATTAGAATATATTTTACTTACTACACATTGCTTTCTTTCATTTTCCTTGGTCTTTTTTCTAGATACTACTCTATCAATCTCTAAATTGTGGGCAGACAGGTTAGATGACAGTGACTTTTATTTCCTGACAGTAAGAAAGGCCAGGTATTGGACAATTAAGAAGACAGGTGCACCAGGCAAGGGGTATTCATCTCTGTCCCTGTAGAGGGAGAAGCATGGTGTCTCCTGCACAAGCTTTCAGTGAGTTAAGTCACCTTCCCAATTTCCCTGGTTTTTAAGTCCAGCCAGCAAAGCAGGGAAGAAGGCTGACACTCAGGGCAGAAGCTCTGTGCAAATTAACAAACGTGCACCTGGCCAAGCAGGACCTTGCATCTTCTCCTCCAGGACCCTAAGTCAGGATGGGGGAGCAGGTGGAAGTGAGGATGGCGCTGCCCGGTTGCAGCACCCCACATCCCTGCAGTGAAGGCCGAGGGGTCAGAGACGGCTGGAGCAGGATGCCACATCACCTTCCGAGACACTGTGGATGAAGTGTGTAGCTTAAATTCTCGACTTCTAAAATACAGACACTAAGCCTGCCCTTCTCTTTCCAGGGAGTTTTTATGGGAACAACACATCTCTGAATGTGTCTCTCAACTATGCAAATTCATATTCAAATGCTTATTTATTGTGAATATTACCGTTTTCCAAATATGTAAAGAGCAATGCAAATTTCTCAAAAAAAAAGGAAGATTAAGTTTTCTCAGAGTTTTGGTTTTCAAAACTCTGGTTTTAGTTTACTCAGTGAGATATATTGTGTGCATGTGTTGTATGTGTGAGCGTGTGTACAGACACGGGAAGCAATTCACATGTACATAAAAGTAGACACTAGAGACCAGAAAATATAAAAGGAAAATAGAAAAATATTGTCTGTCTGAGTTGACAATATATTAAACTTGTATTTCATGAGGATATAATTAATCTAAGTCTTAAGGAACCTCCAAGGAAGAACACAGAGATCGTTACACAGGTCTGCCTTTATCCCTCATGCCATTTCAGTAAACACTGAGAGTACAAGTATCTCCATGCTTGGATGACCAGCGATGATGCCCTCAGTTGTCAAACTATTCCATGAGGTTGCTTTTAGTTCCTGTGCTCCTAAGAGACGGAAGGTAAAACTGACTCAAGTGGTCTTTGATCCTGGAACTTGAGATTGATGATGCCCCATTCCTTTAGGTAAACTGAAGAAGCATTTCTATTCCAGTCGTCCAAACCTGTTTGACTCTGAGCTTCCCACGATACCAACAGGAGCTGCTTATCTTTTCACCTCTTTTTGCCCAAAGCCAAACATGGTGCCTGGCAGACAAGAGAAGTTTAGTTCACTCCCACGGAATTAATCAATAAAGTCTGAAAAGTACGTAGAGCAAGTCTCCTCGTCCTCACTTATTTTCTGGCCACACTAAGTGTGGATGTTGCTGAAATTGCTGACAACATCACTGCCCTGAAGGGCTCAACTAAATCCAGCAGCACTTTCTAATGCAATGGTTTCAAGGGCTTACAACATCCTGCAAGCAGCTACATAATTTAGAAAATTTAGGTGAGAGAGCAGTTTAGCAGAAGACTGGGAAATTTGAGAGGGTTCATAAAAATATAAACAGTCAGTTGAAGCAGGAAGCTAAGAGTCTGTCTTCAAAAAGGAAGCCAGGCTAACAGCTGTGCATATACAGCTTGCATCTCAGCACACACTGCTGAGAAAAAAGTTCCACGTTAAAAAAAAAAAGACCTCTGAATTGTGAACCATGCTCAGAAATATGCGTGCACACACAAGCAAAATTTGAAAACAAATAAAAGGAGCCATTTTTTAAAAATCCACCCTATTTCTCTACTGGAACCATGTTAGTTGAATGGGCCTTTTGCAGAAAAGTATTCATAAATTGTGAAATAAAATTCACACAACTCCCTTAGATTCAGCTAAATAATTAGCATGGCTGTCCTCCCATGAGTTGCCTTTTCTAACAATAAACATTTTCTGAATCTATTAACTGCCTAAATAACAGATTCTAGAAACTATAAATTGAAACCATGTAAGCTACTTATTTTTGACAGATTAAATACTCAACTCAGAATAAATTAATTTCTCCTAGGCCTATGCTTCAAAAATTAACATGAACTAAGGCTCACCCCTGAAGCAAAGTTGACTTTTTAAAAAGATCAATGGCAAACAAGCAAATAAACAATGAATGTGAAATATTTTGCAGATTAACCTAATGTGTACAATTTACATACCTCATGAGTGTAGAAAAAAAATTTATTGTCTTTTTTTTTTAACAGATGATGATGTACCTGGGCTACTTTTATAAATACTTGACACTGTCCTGCAGCTATGGTCTATATTCCAGATACAAGGTGTCTTAGCAGAGATTTGGCTTCTATTACTAGAATGACATCTGGAAAGTATTGTCTAAAGCACCACGGTGTTTATTAAACCTATGGAGACACAGATTATAAACCATGTACTACCTCAATGTACTGCTTACTATTAGATATGAAGGGAACTGTGTGAATTTTCTTCTCCCTTTCTTTTTAAATGATACTGAGGACTGAACCCTGAGATCCACATGAACACCTAGCCCTTTTTTAAAAACTTTTTTTAAAATTCTGAGACAGTCTTGTTGAGTTTCCTGGGATGAACTCGAACCTACAATCTTCCCGCCTCAGCCTCTCAGAGTGCTGGGATGTCTGTAATGTCTGTAATGTAACAAACGTGCACCTGGCCAAGCAGGACCTTGTATCTTCTCTTCCAGGACCCTAAGTCAGGATGGGGGAGCAGGTGGAAGTGAGGATGGCACTGCCCCTTGGCAGCACCCCACATCCCTGCACCACCACACTGGAAGTCCTCACTTTCCTATTACATAACATGAGGAACACAGATCAAGTATACAGTCTACGGACTCACCTGGATCATGACTAAAAAGAGGGCAGAGTAAGTGAAATATTAAAGCTGGTTTGGCTTTCAGAATGTGCTAACTTAAATGATCGCTAAAAAAGTTCACATTTTCTTTTCCTTATAAACTAAACTTGAAAACAGTGCAATAATATGTAATGATGTAAGTAGGACTTTACCAACAATGGCCTCTTAGGAAAAAAAGAATGCAGATTCCACTAGCAAAGTCCCAAAACAACTAACCTTATACAGAAAACCACTCACAGAGGTGAGGCAGTAACAGTGTCAAACCAAAGGTCCCCACATAGTTTCTGCACTTTAAATACATTCTATTCAGGAAAAGGATACTGTCAAAACCACATGAATTCAATCTCTGCTGCTCCATGCACTAAACTGTCCCTTCCAAAGCCATTGGGTCAGACATGGCTATAAAGGGCAGATTTATGGAGACCAGTGTCCTGTTGCTAGCACTGAACAGTCCGGGCTACATCATCAGGCTAGAGTTCAAACTGCCACAGAGCCATCAAGTCACAATGAGAAGTTCCACAGACAGTAACTTAGAAAAATGTAAAACTTTAAAATGAAGATCAAATGAGAAAACAAGGTATTAAGATAAAAGCCTATTCAAAAAAGCATGGCCATAAAAAGTATTTATATTTAAAACTTTCCCTGTATCTTTAAAGAATGAAGATCTCTGTTCTTGCCACGCCAGGACCCCATTTTCAGGAAGCCCTTTCTCACAAACCCCATGTAAAGCAGCCCCTCTAGTTCCTCTCAATCACACCATGCTGTTTCATCATCTCCAGTACGACCAGCTGTCTAAAGACAACTAGTGTTTTGTTTACTCTATGCCCCCAACACACACACACGCACCCCAAACTATATAAGCTCCATGGGTGGTGGCCAGGTCTCTTTCCTTGTCTGATTCATTGTTGTACCTCACTACCTAAGTACAATATGCTGTTAGAGAGATACACAGACAGACGGACAGACAGACAGAAAAAGATAAAATAGTTTTAACAAATGAATAAATAGTACTAAGGAAAAATATAACGGAATATTTCTTGACACCTAAAACTATGTGGACAAATATAAGTGATATTTACACAAGTACTAAATTTGTAAACTTGTAAGTCAAAATATAGTACTGGACAAGATATCATGCCTGCATCTTGTACTCTGAATACCAAGAAGACAACAATACATGATGTATTACTTATTGTAACTCACCTACTAACTTGTTTTAAAACTGTTTTATTGTTTTTTTTTCCTCTTTAAATAAAAAAAAATACAGAACTGGTAGGAAATACAATAGATTTTTAAAATACTCTTGACTTGTCTTTGGCTTTTTTAAGTAGAAAAAAGAAATCTTATTTATTCCCCATAATTATGAAAATGAAACCTGGATGTTAGTCTCCAACAAAAGTGATTAAAGATTTTATAAGATAATCAGAATGGAAAACCATGGTATTTCTCAATTGTGAGAAAGATCTGTATTATTCTTTTCTTGAATTGAGATGAAACTGCCATACAACAAAATGCACAATTCAGTGTGTTTTGACAAATATATACAGCCACATATGCAACATTTCTACCTTATAGTCAAGTCCCATTATCCTATAGGCAATGACCTAAACTTTCTACCATAATAGTTTAGCTCTGCCTGTTTTTGACTTTTATGTAAAAGGTTCATATTTGCAGTTGAGAGTATCAAAACTCATTCATTTTCACTGCTGAGTAGTATTTTTTGTATGAATATATCACTACTGACTCATCCTCTTGGTGATACACATTTGCTTCCAGTTTGGACTATTTCTAATGGAGCTTCTATAAATATTCTTATATAAGAATTTTTGCAAAAATGCTTTTCTCTTGAGTAAATGCCTAAGAGTGAGACTGCTGGGTCACTGTAAGTAACTATTTAGCAATGTAATAAATCCACAGCTTTCCTAAGTGTCTAAACCATGGTGTGCTAATCATGTTAATAATAAATTACAATATATAATAGAAAAAAATTCCAGATGTAACAATAAAAATGAAAAATTACTTAGGAATGAAATGTTTAAAAACATATAATTTTTTTTTTTTTTTTTTTGGCTTTTTGAGACAGGGTCTCATCATGTAGTTCAGGCTGGCCTTGAGCTCACTTTGTAGCCCAGGCTGGTCTTGAAGTCGCAATGATCCTCCTGTCTCAGCCTCCCGAGTGCTGGGATTACAGGTGTGAGCCACCACACCCGGCTGATAAAATGTTGTATGAAGAAAATTATAAAAATGTTATTGAAGAATATGAAAGGAAGTCAGAAAAAAGGAAGACAGACCATGTTCACAGATAGAAGACTTAAAATTCAAATGTCCTTTCTCTCAAATTTTTTTATAAATTCAGTGCAACTCCAATAAAACTTCAAAGAAAGTCTTACCACAAAATTGAAATATAACCTAACATTTCTATATAATAATAAAGGCCTTGAAAAAGTTGAGTATAAGGAAAAAAGGATGAAAGTTATCTACCATACCATATTTCAAGACCATTAAAAAGATATTAAGAAAAGAGGTGTTGATAAAAAGATAGATAAATCAAAAAACAGATTTTGACGGCATTCACATTATTCATGGAAATTCAGCAATCAAAGGGGAAGCTTTGGCCTCCCAGGCTCAGGCCCACTGAGTAGGTTAAAGTAGGGGGCTGCTTGAGTCAAGGAGTTCAAGACCAGCCTGGGCAATATAGCAAGATCCGATATCAAAACAGTAACAACAAAATGGCAGGGGATGAGTCAATAAATGATGCAATTAAAAAATGAGATTCTTTATTTCATACAATATGCAAAAACAAATCATAGATGAATTGAAGCTCTTAAGTGTAAAACAGAAGACTGAAATGCTAACAAGAAAATGAGATTATTATCTTTTTAATATAGAGATGAATTCCTAATGGCAAAAAAAAATGTAAGTAAAAAGGATGATTCATGTCAGGCTACATTAAGATTAAGAAATTCTATTCAACCAAAGCTACCACACACAAGAAAGAAAGAAAGAAAGAAAGAAAGAAAGAAAGAAAGAAAGAAAGAAAGAAAGAAAGAAGAAAACAATGTTATTATTTATTTTTAAGAGAGTAAAACTAAACAGAATAAAGCAGATCAGAAGAAAACGTAAGTAACACAGATTTCAAAACAAGACAACAGAAGATCATCACTATCATACTGTCTCTTGTTTTCTTCTAAATAGTTATCCATATCTTCACACACAATGAATTCAGACAAAACAAAATAGTATTAAAATGATCAGAACAGAATGATGAAGGCATTATAGGCCTTCAAAATCAGACAATAGGGAAATCAACAATGGTTGCCATAATGTCTCTCGTTCTCATCAAAATAGCTATCCATACCTTCATGTATGTTGAAATTAAACAATACAAAACAGATTAAAATCACTCTGAACAAAGAATAATAGTATTGCTGGATTTCACAGCATGATGATATGGAATCAACACTGGATACCAGTGTCTCTTTTTCTTCAAAGTAGCTGTTCATTTCATCATGCATTATATAATCGATTCTCATAAACTGTTTAGGAGGAGTTCTATGCATATATGAGTCTCTACATGTATACCTATCCTTTCTGTATTAGAGGGAAAAACAAAACAAAACAAATTCCTAGAAAAACATGAAACAAAAAAGACAAAGAAATAACAGTAACAAAGAACCCCAAACACTGACAATATAGGCCTTCCAAACAAGGTGGTAGGAGCATAACTAGGGTTGTTATTTTACATAATGATCTTCAAGAGTTTCTCAGATCACCATACAATAATATGCATTATTGTTCCAATCCTATGAATGTTAACTTTTTGTTTCAAGAACTTATAGCATTTATAACACAATCATCTTAGCTATTCTAAGATGATTTTATATATAATTTTAGACATTTTTTCTTTTCCCTTCATATAGATGCAGAAAAAGCTTTTGATAAGGTCCAACACTTATTCATGATAAGAACCTTACAGAAAATTGGAATAGATGGTCTTTATCTCAATATGTTAAAAGCCATCTATGACAAACCAACAGCTAGCATTATATTAAATGGCCAAAAACTGAAAGCCTTTACTCTAAAATCATGAACAAGACAAGGATGTCCATCATCACCACTCCTATTCAATATAGTGTTGGAAATACTAGCCAGAGCAATTAGACAAGAGAGAGAAATAAAAGGAGTAAGGATAGGAAAAGAAGTTAAATTATCATTATTTGCATATGACATGATACTCTACATAGAAGACTCCCAAAACTCCATTGAAAGACTCCATTGAAAGGTATAATAAATAAATTCAGTAATGGATAAAAAATCAACACTCAAAAATCAATAGCATTCCTGTACACTAACAACAAAATCACTGAGAGTAAGCAATACAAAATCAACACTCAAAAATCAATAGCATTCCTGTACACTATCACTGTACAAAATCACTGAGAGAGAAATAAGAGAAGCCACACCCTTCACAATAGCATCCAAAAAAATGAGATACTTAGGAATCAATCTAACAAAAGAAGTAAAAGATCTATTCAGAGAAGATTACAATACCCTGAAAAAGAAATTGAAGGGACCTCCTAAGATGGAAAGACATTCCTTGTTCATGGATAAGAAGAGCAAACATTATAAAAATGGCCAGTCTCCCAAAAATGTTATACAGATTTAATGCAATCCCAATCAAAATAACACTAGCATACCTCACAGATCTAGAGAAATCACTCCTAAAATTCATCTGGAACCAGAAGAGACCCAGAATAGCAAAGGCAATTCTAAGCAACAAAGACAAGGCAGGAAACATCACAATCACTGACTTGAAGTTATATTACAAAGCTACTGTAATAAAATCAGCATAGTATTGGAATAAAAACAGACCTGAAGATCAATGGAATAGATTAGAAGATACAACTACAACTACAAACACACTCAGCCACCTTATCTTTGATAAAGAGGCCAAACATGTCCACTGGAAGAAAGATAGTCTCTTTAATAAATGGTGCTGGAAAAATTGGCTCTCTATATGCCGAAAACCAAAACTAGACCCATGCCTA
The DNA here is from genome assembly GCA_004027455.1 of Hydrochoerus hydrochaeris. Lineage (NCBI taxonomy): Eukaryota > Metazoa > Chordata > Mammalia > Rodentia > Hydrochaeridae > Hydrochoerus > Hydrochoerus hydrochaeris. Next base: position 56,230 of record PVLA01003063.1, read on the forward strand.
TCACCATGTACTAAATGGATCAAAGATCTAAATATTAAAAAAGAAATACTAAATTTGTTGGAAGACAAAGTAGGTAGAAATCTTGAAGACATAAGGGTAGGTAGAGAATTCATGAACAAGAACCAAACTGCACTGGAAATACTTCCCTGAATCAATAACTGGAATCACATCCTATTAAAGAGTTTCTGCATGTGAAAAGACATTTCCAGCATAGTCAAAAGAAAACCCACAAACTGGGTAAAAATCTTAGTGAACTGTCCCTCAGACAAAGGACTTCTGTCTAGAACATATAAAGAATTAAAAATAAATCAGATCCCTGAAATTCAAAGACCCATTCCAAACATGGGCATCTGAGATGAAAACACAGTTCTCAGATGAAGAAATACAAATGGCAAATACATACATGAAAAAATATTCATCATTGGTCATTAGAGAAATGCAAATTAAAACCACACTGAGATTCCATCTCACTCCAGAAAGAATGGCCAGGATAAACAAATCCATGAACAACAAATACGGGAGAGGCTACGGGGGGTGAAAAAAGGAACTCTTCTGCACTGTTGGTGGGAGTGCAGACTGGTGCAACTACTGTGGAGGTCAGTCTGGAGGTTCCTCAAAAAGCTGGGATTGGAAGTCCCAGCTATTCTACTTCTGGGCATATTCCCAGAAGAACTGAAAACATCATACCACAGTGATATGTGTGCACCTACGTTTATAGCAGCACAATTTGTAATAGCCAGATCTTGGAGACAAACTAAATGCCCAATAACTGAGGAATGGATAAAAAAGATGTGGTATTTTTATACAACAGAGTACTACTCTGCTATAAAGAATGATCACATTGAGATATTTATAAGTAAATGGATGCAACTCAAGACCATACTCATAAGTGAAATAAATCAAATAAGTGAAATAAATACCATAGTCTCCCTAGTGTAAGAAATGGTAAGAGTACATAAGACACAAAATACTCAATAAATACAGTGAAAGGATAAGAATCTGTTTAAAGGGGAAAAAATAATATCTCAGGGAAAATGAGGAAAAACAATGTTATTATTTAAAGAAATAAAAAGATAGAGCTATAATTGACAGAAGACTTTTTCAATGCATATAGGCAACAAAAGATTAATAACCAGACCAGCCAGACAGCAAAAAATGGCAAAGAACAGAAGGTGATCTACAAATGTAGTCAATGAACACAAAAAAATTAAAATAAAAGGCCTCATCATTATCATTAATAATAGAAAAGCAAATTCAATTCACAGTGAGAGACTCCATGTAACATCCTCCCCATCCATCCCACAGGAGAAGTGTTAAAATCTGATCATATCCAGTGTTAGCTTGAATGTGGAGAACCAGGAACTCTTACACAGCTAAGAAGACTCCAAAGCAGGGCAACACTGCAGGGCACAGATGGCACCATGAGGTGGAATCACCTGGTCTCTCTATGCTTAGCCAGATGTTCTAAGAGCTGCAGTCCTCAAAACCTTTTGGCCTCAAAACATCTTTATACTCTAAAAAATGGTTGCTTATATGGTTATAACCATTGATATTTAAGATGTATCAGAAGTTAAAACTCAGTTTTTCAAATATATTCCATTTAAAACAATAAAAGGTACATATTATCATAAATATTTTTACAGAAAATAATCCTTTGCAAAACAAACAAAATTTTAGAAAACTTAAGATTGACTTTCTCTCACATTTTTCCAAATCTGGTAATAGGGAAGATGGAGTTTCCTATCTGCTTCTGTATTCAATCTGGTGAAATACTACACATCACATGTACTCCAAAAACTACTGTACAGAGCATGAGAGAAAAAGTAAAGAGAAAATCTTACTCTTATTATTATCATTTCCATCCTATGGGGCTGGTAATATAGCTTAGTAGCATAGTGCCTGCCTGGCAAGCGCAAGGTTGTGAGTTCAAGTCCTGATACCAAAAAAAAGAAAAAAAAATTCCATCCTATGAACTCCATGACAAAAGGTGGGAGCACAGTTCTTCAGGGGGTCTCCAGACCACACTTTGAAAATGATCTTCAAAAACTGTAATGTATTTGGCATAATGTTCTATAAACCTGGAATTTATTTAAAATAGTACTATTTCTAACTAGTGGATAAATACCTAACTAGCACTAGTACAAAACAATGCACAGGAAATATAACCAAATAACTCCACTTGTGGTATAGTCTTTAAAAAAAGAAAAAACTGAAGGATGCCAAAATGTTAGTGCCAAATGTTAGTTATTTGTCAGAGCCATTCTCCTGAATGTTACTTGGTCTCTGCTTCTCCTCTCACAACAACCCACAATTTACAAGGAGAAAAAAATTATTCCATTTAATTTTAGAAGATAAAAATCTCTCATCTGATACTATCAGCCCAACCACATTAGTTCCCATTTCATTGGTTTAATGTTAAACATGCTTCTAAAACATTTTCCATGAAATATCCTTTATACAAATGAGTTTTTGTTAAAATTCAAACACTAAGATAACTTTTAGATTCTTTTTAATGAATTAAAAGGTAGTTATTATAAAAATAATTGGGAATCAAAAGCCCTGGTGTTGCTTAGTTATTTACTGTTAATGGCAGTTAAAAGAAATAGAAAACAAAAAAACCAGACTTGTGAACAACTTGATGTTAAAAGATCTGAAAGAAGCTTTCCCTTCTAAAACCATACTAAGATATTAGCAATCTGTAGTTGAACAGGTAAAGAATTAATGATTTAGGAATAAAACCACAAACTAATGTAACATGGAGAGGTATAAATTTGTCCCGCTATGAGATTACTTTTATAAATATTATGACATGAGGAAATGGCACCAAGCTGTCGATTTAATGCAACTAATTTTTTCCAATTAATTTATATTCCAGCACATATTCATGTTTTTACTGCAAGCATCTGCCTATTTAAATAAAGCACTATTTTCAGTACTCCTACCTACTCTGCTCTAAATTGTTTAAAAAGAATTTGTTAAAACTTAAATAAGACCATAAACTCAGAGACTTTACACACATAAATTTATTTATTCTGCCAGTTTAACACTTAGTCTCAAGGGAGAGGATATTGTGAAAAGAAAGAAAACCTTTATCCCATTGCTTTTTCACCTTTCTAAAAAAAGTCAGACTATTTACTTTAAATTTCCAATAAAAAGAAGGCTCAAGTTTTAAGGACCACAGGTTTTTAAAAAATGAGATAGCTTCAAGATTTAAAGACTTTACTCTTAAATTTTTATTAATAAGGTTTTTAAAAAGACATTGCCTTGAGATCAAGCACTAGCTTCTTATATTTCTAATCAAACTTTAAAAAACTGTCAGGTTCTCATGGACTTCTAAGACTTGCTATTTATTTTTTATTTTTTAATAAACCCATAAAAGACACAGTGTATACCAGGTATGACTAGCTCCATCAAATCTTACGAAAGCCCCTAAGCTAGGTACTATCATGCTGATTTCACAGATAAGGAAAACGAGGCCCAGATCTTAAAGAAACTTGCTCAAGGTCCCAAAAGTTATAAACAGCACAGAAAAGATTCATGCCTAAGAGAAGTCATCGTATCTTGTAAAAAGTTTCCACTAGTTCAGATTTTTCATGTGTTACTCTTAAATTGTTGGCAGCTGAAGCAATCTGGTTTTTCTTCCATAATAATGAATTACCCTGTGTAAGATTTGCAGGGGGTGGGGGGGGCCGGGACTAGTGACCATATTTATCAAATCAGTGGAGGGAAAAAAGAATGAAACCAGAGCACAGGAAATAAGAAAGGAAGCAGAGGACAACATACTCTAAAACCAAAGCATCTGGAGGTGACAGACAAAACCAAAGCATCTGGAGGTGACAAAGACTATGCAAGTAGGAGAACGTGGGAAGTGTGTGGCTGTCATCCGAACCTCAGCAAGGGGAGCTAGAGGAAAAGGAGGGTCCCAAGAAGCCAGACAGCCTGAAGAGATCCACAGGGCTCGTGCAGGAAAGGGAGAAAGGTGGTAGGAATGAGAAAAGGAAGGTTCGCTGTGACATACCCACTGCACATTTTGACACAGGACTGGTGGAAGCAGGAGCAGTGCCACATAGGGTCCAGGACACCTCAGTTAGGATGTCCCCTTGATTAGAAGGTGAAATTGTCACTCACATAACAAGCATGTTGTGCCTGTGCTCTCTTCATTCTGTGGTGTGATCAACCAGTCAGACCCCAAGGTGACAAAAACCTCATTTTCAACATAAGGAAGTAGTTTTTACTTACTACATTGCGTCAATGTAAAGGATTACTAGGAGACTAGTGTTCAGTGCCTAAGTTTGAAGCCCTCTACATTTATACACATCTAGTATTAGACATTGGGATTCAATGGAGTTTTAATTTAAAAAATTACTGGCAAACCTATAACTAGCAAAGTGCAACCTGACCCAGGCAACGGTTGGCAGAGTGCGTCTGTCCCACCCATTTCCACCTGCCCGGTGAGGGGACACAGGTTCTACTAAGCTACTGGGAGGGTAGATTCGTGGCTACCACACTGACACTACTAACACCTACAAGGGAAACTGGCAAGGATTTCTGGTAGGGTAAGGTAGAACCCTACCTTTGGGAAGGGTGGGATTGGGCAAACATCCTGAGGTGGAATCGGGTTTATGGAACCAGGAGAGTATGGAGAGAAGACCAGTGCCTCCAGAATTGTGTTTTATTTAACATTTAATGAGTACTTGCAAAAGAACTGCCTTTGCAATTTTTTATTAATACATTTGCAGTTAATGAGTATACTCATTGTGGGCGGCAGATATATGTACACAACATATCTGAGTTCTTTTCTCATTTCCTCCCTTCATCTCCTGATCCCTTTCCCTTTTGCAAAAGATTAGCTCTCCATTTCCTATTGTCTACATTTTACTTTACTCTTTATTTATACTTTGGTTTCTCATATGGAAGAGAAATCATGCAATATTTAAGCTAGTCTGTCAGATTTGTTTCACTTAAAATTATGGTCTTGATGTGTATTCATTTTCCTACAAATGACTCAAATTTATCCTTTTTAATGCTAGAACAGTGTTCTACTGTGTTAACATCAGTTTCGTTATCTACTCATCTACTAGTAGCATACAAGCTGCTTTCCAGATTTAACTATGATGAAATGTGCTGCTATAAACGTGGATCACTGTGATACAATGTCTTTACCCTTTTGGGAAGGTACCTAGAAGAGAAATAGCTGGGTTAAGTGGAATTTCTGTTTTTAATTTTTTTTTTTTTTTTGGATGCCAGGAATCAAACTCATGACCTTGTGCTTGCCAGGCAGGCACTTTTGCCACTGAGCTGTAATCCTGGCCCTTTTCTTTTTCTTTTCTTTTTTTTTTTGGTACTGGGGATTGAACTCATGACCTCGCACTTGCCAGGCAGGTGCTTAAGCCACTGAGCTAAATCCCCAGCCCTATTTTTAATTCTTTGAGGAATCTCCATGCTGATTTCTATAGTTGCTGTACTAGTTTACACTCCCACCAAGAATGCAGAAGGACGCCTTTTTCCCTTGCAGCCTGGTCAGCATTTGTTATTATTTAATTTCTTGATGTAGCCATTCTTTTCGGGGTAAGATAGAATCTCAGTGTTGTATTAATTTGTAAGAACTGCCTTTCCTTCATGTCTTTTTACACTTAAAAATTAATTTAGTAGTTAATACATGATAAATGGTCTTTTTCAAAAGTTATAAAAAAGTTGCTAGTGAAGGTTCCCTAACAAGAATCATTCCCAGGGATATTCTTCCAAAAACAACTTAAAATCAATTTACTTTTTATTTTTTATGGAACCACACTATGGATTGAACCTAGGGTTTTCACCTTGAGCTACATTGCTGGCCCTTTTTGTTTTTTGAGGCAGGGTCTCAGGAAGTCACTAAATTGCCCTGGCTGGGTTTGAAGCTGCATTCTCCTGCCTTCCAGGGTGCTGGGATTACACAAAGGCGCCTCTGTGTCCACCTCTGCACTTCTTTAAACCTTAGACTTTCTTTTAATTCAGCCTGGCCTTCCAATGTAGTGATTCTTCACCAAATACCTATAACATAATTCAATTTTCTATGTCCTAGCCACAAAATTTGTACTAAGAATACCAGTACTTTAAAATCTAGCTCAGAGTTCCAGGTGCATAGAAGACTACATACAGATTTAAAAGAAAAAGCCTGGATTAGGTCCAGATTCTTTATTCTCTCACAGGACAGAATTTTTCTCCATATCCTACCAAATTTCTTTTGAGTCAAAGGGTGAACTTATCTCCTGGAAGTCTATTTTAAAGAGGCTCCCCTGGATGCATGTCCTCACATATATATAAACAAGATCCTGTGAATCATAGCTACTTTATATACTGAGTGTCAAATTCAGCTACGGTTTCCCAAAGGAAGTTCAGGCGCCCAGAGACCATGTATAAGGCAATTCTTTGAGACAGGAAAAATTAGAACTTGTCGACAATTACTTTCTCCTTTCAAAATTTATACAATGGGAAACTTTATCATATACACAATCTATTAATGTACCAGTACCTCTATACAACTTAAGGGGACATATTGGGAGTGTACTCTTTGCTGAAATGCTTTGTTAATAAAGGAATATAATAAATAAGTCTAGAGACATAAACAGTATATAAGGTGCTTACTTCCAAAATAAACATTCTGTTGAGTTTCTAAAGTACAAAGTGTTAATAGTGGCAGAAATGACAGAAAAAATAAATTGTAAAAGGGAGAGGTGAAGGTTGCTTTCAACCATGGTGCTGCTAGAAAAGTTACTGAAAATAAAGTGTTTGTATCACAGTGCAGCGGATGAGCTCTAAAACCAAACTGCCAGGTTCAAATCCTGATTTCATGTTTTCCTTTGAGGAAGACTAAAGGACATCCTATAGGGCCCTGTTCAAACATCTGTAGTGTCAGCAGCCCAAAACGTTATGGAAGGTTATTAAGTAGAAAAAACAGCATTTAACAAACATTAGCTTTCTACAATAATGGGAAAGGAGAAAGGTCTGAGTCATGTTTTAACTTAACATGACCTTTTGAAAGATAATTTTTGGATCTGAAAAGTATTTAAACAAGTCACTTTTTTCTCTCTTTTCTGCACCCGCCACCCCAACTCCCCTTAATATCACTGGGAAGACTGTTTTGTCTTGGAACAGCCAATGTAAATTAAACAATGCCAAATGGACACAGGAATACTAGGGTTTACTTCTATGTGGAACGTGTTTATATTTTGACCTTTTGTCTTTTTTTTAATTAAGAAACACTTTTAAACAGTAGTAACTGGAATATTTATTTTTTTTGTTTCCAAACATATTAAGCAACACATAGCAGAACCTACTGCTGAAGCATCTGTAAATGTTACAACAACTGTGTTTATATTTGATTTTTTTTTTAGATTGTTTTGTTTTCATGTAAGCCATGACCTGAAAATTTTAGCTCAAATTCTTTCCACAAAATAATTACATAATAGTACGGTCTGAGTCATTTTGAATTTCTGAGACACAAAACTCGCTCCCACAACATAAAGATAATGATCAGCATCACAGTGGGATTTTTATAGCTGGGTTTTTCATTCCAATTAGACAGACCCAAAAGACTGCAAAGGACAAGAAAGGGACCAAAGACAATAGCATTTCACTCAACTCAGAAAAACTATTGCATGTGTTTCTTTTCCACTGCCTCCTCTCAAGCAACTGAGACAAAAATTCAGACTAACAGGTTTTCATGCATTGAAAACAAATCCAAGAGAAGAAAGCTATGAATTCTGAAGACAAAAAGTATAAAAGTACTCTTCTTTAGGCCAGCTGTTTAGACAGCATCCAGCATCCTGGTGGAACACATGAAGTATGCACAATATATTAATGTAAGTAACACAAAATTGTTACACCACTATGAACAAGACCAAATTTGTAAGGCCAAGACCTGCTACACTTAGTATGGACCACATCTTTCCCTCACCTTCCTCATTTATTAAACCAAAAAGATCACATATGCAATCTATACAACAGGTTCTTAGATCTAGAGAGCAAACTGAAGACATAGTAATTTTTCTCCTAAAAAAAATAAATAAATAAAACGAAGGGGTTGGTACTCAACAAATACTTGCCTAGTGAGTGAATGAGCCCAGCATCTCACTTTCTAATTTCCACAATTCCTTCTAAGAGGCCCTCCTGGGAACCAGCCCCCTTCTGATGCTGTGACTCCGGACACTTCTAACACAGATGCTGTAAGTCAATCACCTGCATCTCCTTCACAGAGTTCCCCTCACAGAAACATCCCATCAATCCCTGACCTCCACTAAAGAGCTTCTCTACTGCTGCTACTTCCAAGAGATGACTTTCTTAAGGGATCGTAAATACCCCCCTAATGGACAGATTCAGTGGTCTCCTGTTGGTATCTGCATAGTTGAAAGAGAAATACTGTACACTCATTTTCTGAACACAGCTATGAACAAAATCTTGACAGCTGGAAATTTACTGGAATCCATGGAATGAGATTTTTAACAATAAAAAAACCCCTCAATATTTACTAGTCTCCCACCAAGACACAGCACATCATCGTGGGCAGCCTCAAATAAGAAACTTAAAACTGTCTTACATGAAGTAATGAACAGCCTGATTCTTACCACAGGCAGCAACAAGAAAGCATCAAATACGTCAGTCTTTGTTCAGACAGTGTGTAAGTTAATCAAGGAAGCCTTTGCATGTCCCACACAATTTTCCTTCTCTCCCTTTCTTCCTCTCCCAGCCTTGCTGGCTTGTTTTTTCTCCCTTAACCTCTCTTCTCCTGAAGCACAAAATAATATAAGCAACAGTAGAAGTGCCACTATTTCCAACCCTTTGTTCCCATTTCAACCCCCAATGCAATCCACTCAACACTGTTATTAAAATGAATAATGCCCTCTACCATTCTAGTTTGAGAATCACAATTATCATCTCTAACTCAAAATATTTTTTAAATCTTCTCTAGAATTATGGTGTTAGGTTCAAAACTAAAATAATGGCTTCAATATTTTAGCCATTGTCATGACTGATGCAATCCACTTTGGGAGGATTTAAAACTATCATGTGAATCTCTAATAGCCAAAGACTATACCGCCTCATTAATTACAAAATCCTGGAGCTTTTAGCTACAAATTATAACTTGAAATGATATGAAATGTATTACTGTGCAACATAACTTCACTGAACTCCTACATGATCAAAATTTCCTACGTCAGCTCTCTAAAAAGTCAAATATTAGATTTACTTCCTTAAAACACAATGAAAATTGCTGTTCTATAGGAAAACTTTATATTTCCACAAAACAAGTTATCAACTAAATCCTGTCTTCAACACACAGCCACTGCTTCCTCTTTACACTATCCTAAGGGCCTCAAAATATTCACCTACTTATCCCATAACCTTAATGCAATACCATTAATGCAAAAATAACATGTCAGTGTGGTTAGCACACTGTTAGTTACACAAATTTATAGTTAATAAAAAAATTCGTAGACATTTTCCCAACCAACTAAATGCATCTGAGAAGCGCATAATATAGTAAAAGGCTATCGTAACTTTGAGTCAGTTGCACAAGAGAACTATCACCGCTAAAATAAACTTCTTCAGGAATATGTTGGCAACCACATCCCACAGGAAGTAACAGCTAACAACTGGCTGCTTTGTCTGGTAATAACCTTTAGAGGCCATATAGAGAGAAAAAGTTCTTAATAAAAAGAACATATGGAGGTGAGCCCAGTAAATCAGCCAACGTAACTCTTTAAAGCTACACCTTTTCTCACAGATCACCGGATGAGACAGTGAAAAACATTTTCATAGCAGATTCTTGGGAAGTCAATCCATCTATTGCCCTTACTGCTTTATCATTAATTGTAGGGAACCTACATAAATCATTTCAGACAATTTTTTACTTTAATTCAAATTAGAACAAGGCTTAATCTATCTCATATTGTATCTAACAGAGATGAAGAATGTTTACCTATAATCAATCACCAAAGAAAAACTTAACAGGGGGATACTCTCAACTCTCCTTCATACATTTCTCTTAATGTCCCACCTGCACAAGTGCCAACATTCTGATACTTCACATGAGATATTAAGTCTCCTTTGCAAATTCTCTGTATCCCTTTTAGATTGGAATCATCAAAGGTAGAGATGGTTCTTTAAAAAGATCTGACAGATGACAGAAAAATTAGGCCATAGTTATCCACTAAACTTTAATTTATGTATCTGTGATGTGCTTGCTGTATAAGGTATGGCTCTATACTTGCGGCTTATGTATCGATTTTGAACTGTGGATTTTTTATTTCTGCAATGTAGAAAATCAATTCTTCTATATGTCATGTTAGAGTAGTTAATTGTTCTCCCAGATTGACTATTCTGCCTATGACCCTATGTAATTTACCACTTGTCAGTTTATGAAAGTAATATGAATTGCTTTTACATTATTAATTTCGCCAATTTCACTGAAGACTAACACAAGTTCTCACAAGGATGCCTATACAAAACTATTAGTTACCATAGATTTTATTCCAAATTAGTAGTGAACCCCTTTAATAAATTCTAAGCTAAGAACACTAGCCTTTCCTAAGTGACATGTCAAGCTTTATTTGCTTTCCGTAGGATGAAGAGGGAGGCAGAGTAGCTGCCAAGAGGTTTTCCATTTTAGCTTCTTTCCAGACTCCAACAGCTTTCCCAGGTCACTATAAGCCCAATACCTAACAGTTTTACTCATTTTAACCAGAACTGACAGAAAACAAAGTAATAATATTAAAAATTATTAAAATGTATTCTTCTGAGAAAAACAAAAGTATAAGAGAGAGAGAAAGATAAGGAAAGTATTAGCAAGGGAAGAACTCCTTTGTAGAAGGAAGAAAGATAACCTTCACCCATCCGTTTGGTCTAGTACCCTGTCTGGCACCATCTACGGTCATACCCTGGACTCTGGAAAATCACTGATACCTGAACCCAGTGATTTCCCTACCTGGCTGTAGGTACCTGGCTTTCTAATTTAACCACCACAGTATGAAGTTAAGGTCATAGGCTTGAACCTCATGTAAGTCCCATAGACATGGGTCACAGGGTCGAAGACTTGCCTTTTAACCCTGTCATAAATACCATCACATGAGTGAAGATATAAATCAACAATGGAAACCCATTACCATTATTGGAAAAATAAAGAGGTAGCCTGTGAGTCAGCCTGTAGAACAAATTTCATTTAACAACTCCTTAATGATCTTGGAATTCAGTTCAGACAAATACAAGAAACCAGGCTCTGCTACACAATGGTTCTGTATATGACCCTAGACAAGTTAATTTCCAAAGCAGTGAAGGTAAAACACATTAAGGATCTTGAGAAGAGCTTGATAATATAAGGAACCAGCACAGATTGCACCACCCCCAACTCTTTCTGGAGATAAATCTGATACAAGTATTTCTCTTTGAATGACTTTTGGACTTATTAACAAGCCACTCTTGGATTTAAGACCCACCACTCAGACTTACGATTTTTTTTTTGTACAGTTGTTTATAGAGCTTCAATGTCTTTTTTGTTCAGTTCACCTTGTTTATTCAGTACAGAGACTCATTTAACAACCAAGTTCTATCCCTGCAACTCGGTTGTTAATTGAGTAACTAAACGGGGAATTGTATGTAGTATATACCTTACAATATCCAGAACAAAGAGGAAACTCCAACTGGATGACTTTGCTTTTACCTGCAATACTGTAACGTATAACAGATACAAAACTGCAGTGCTGTACAGTAAATAGCAAAGATTACACTACTATATAACCAAGGTGTAGTATCCAAAAACACTGAGACTTACAAAAAGATTTACAGAACTGTTTCAAAATAAAAAGACAGGGCTTAAACTAGAGCAGCCAGTGATTAATCTTAATAGTCATTAAATAAGTAGGTGGCTAACTGAGCTATAACTGTGCTGTAACTTTTCCCAATTATACTGTACAGTATGGCAGCTTTATATTGTTACACATTACAATACTGCTTATAAGAGTTAGGGAAACAAAAGCAAAGTCATCCAATTGGAGTTTCCTTTGACCATTTCTTTGTTCTCAATACTGTAATCTATATACTATATACAAATCCTCATTTAGCGACCAATTCTTTAACGACCTTTAATGGCTCAGTCATTAAGTCAGGAATAATTTTAATGAAGAGCACAGGGATGCAATTAGGCCCATGCGTGTCCCAATCCTAATGCTGCTGCATGATGGCTGTGAAACACCAGGTAAGTGACAGCCCCATCTTCTTCACAGAGCTAGGATAATCAAAGCATTTAGTGCGAGTGCAAAGCAAATGTCAACAAATGACAGTTCTTTTTAGCTATTAATAAGATCGGGAACTGTGACAGTACTGTCATCACTGTATCTTGACCAACACATTTTCAAAATATAGTCAGGGTATTAAATGACCTGAGATGTCTGTTGACAAGAAAAAAGAAAAGCTATTAGTATGTTCCACCACAACCAACTCAAAAAAGCTCTCCAATGGTACCAGATAATATATTCCTGGCCTTCTGGCTAAGATCAAGTGAAGAATGGCACCAGATAATGTATCTCTCAATCAAATGACCCTGAAATGCACATGACAGTTTAAAAATTACTGACACAGCAGGTCTCGTGTTGTGTCTTCCCATACTCTTTACTTCACCAGGAAAATTACAGTATCTAACTGGTTTTTTCTTGGCATTTTTCTGCCGACAGACTTTGAACTACTAGGGCTGTATTTTCCAGGTTCATTCCTGATACATCCCTACCAAAACTATTTTGAACTTTCCCCTCCTTTGGCCACAGCTCAGCAAACTGTGGTCTTGGTCTGTAGTCAGCTTTGAACCATCTCAACCTCCAGTTGGGAGTATGTGTTTAAAGGTTGTATTTAAAAAAGAAAAGAAAAAAAAAGAGCTATTGATGTGATTCAGACCTAGATGCTCACAAAATCTAAAATATTTATTATCTAGCCCTTTGTAAGAAAGTCCGCCAATCACTTTGTAGTCTACAATGAAGTTTTTAAGTTGTGAGCCTCAGCAAAATTTACTTCAAAACAAAACAGGATTACAATAGAAAATACCAAAAAAGTACTGCATCTAGAAGAAGACTTTGTTGCCAAAGACTCAAGTTACAAAAATAAATCTATTTACCAGGGTAAGGATCAAATGGGATTTGGTTGAGTCAAAAAGTTTTAAAGTTCTCCATGGTAGAATGGAGGAATAAATAGCGTAACCCATTAACAAACATTTATTAAAACTCACTGTGAGTGATTTTTATAGTAAAAGTATGGCAGAGAACAGAGATAACCATATAAAAATACTACTCTCCTGCTTATGCATTAACAGCTTACTTCTTTACTGAAAAATGCAAATTACATCTCTTCAGTGCACAGTGTGCAGTTATAAGGAGAAAACAGGAATACTGAAGCAGAGCACCTCAAAAGATAACACAAAATAATAGTAACAGTAATAGTAACATATTTTACAGAACATATACTGCTTCTGTATCAAGTCTTTGTCCCTAGTGTTCCTCCAATCTGGGAAATGAGTCTTTTTTTCCTTTGTGTGTGTATGGATGTGTCAGGCCCAGAAAACGGGTATTAGATGTCACTGCCTTTTCTATGTCATCCATGATTGGTTCTTCTCATCTATATAAAATATGTACTCTTTCCACTTCTTGTTGCTGGTAAAAACATTTGATCAATTTTGTGCAAAAAGAGTAAAACCATGACTACTCTACCCTGGCAAGCACTGAAAAAGTCCGCAATTAAAATGTTAAATAACAATATTCCCTTGCATTTTCAAAGAACACCAATTTCCAAGGTGTCTGTGGTTGTTTTAGACAAGCTAAAAATGTTTGAGTTTTATAACCCATTTCAAAATGTAATTTTTTAAAGAAACATCTTCCTAGGAAGGGACACAGGGAAATAAAATAACACTTGAAAATGTTTTCATTCTATGGAATGCACTGCAGACACACAAACCACAAGCAGTATAAATAAATAAAAGCTGGTGCAATGCTACATGTATGTTTGCCTTATACCACAAAGAGAAAACACTTGGCCCTTTGCACACCATGGTCTTAGAGCCTGGGATGCCATAAAAGTGGGACCTGGACATGCTGTGTAAATACTGGCGGCTGTAAACGTGCGTGTGTGCTGCGTGTGTTAGGGAAAGAGGGTTGTAAGCAGAAGGGGTGGGACTTGCCAAAAGCAGCTATTTAAGAAAATTCCTTTTTCTTTCCCATTCATTCTTTCTAGCTTCAGTGTCTGGCATAGTCCTTACAATTACTCACTGGTTTTTCATTCTAAAGACAACCAACAAGCTTTCCAAAACTTCCTACAATGTTTTTCACACACTTCCCCTCCCCAAAAGCAAAGAAACACTATATGATAAATACACACACACACACACACACACACACACACACATTTAGAGCACTGGCCCATTCCTTCCTTCCAAAGACCCCATGGGCTGCAAGATAAATGGGATGCTTTGTTGTGTATCCAAAAATAACACAATATGGTACTGGTGAATTGGAACATAATAAATCACCGTGCCCAAGAATGTCACATCTATTACCACCAAATTTTGTTCTACCCCACGAGGCTGATTTCACGCTCCTTTTGGTGAATCCACCGCCCTGACTGACAATGGCAAAGCCAACCCAATTTAATCCTCTCCGCCTTTTCTCTCTGGACACCCCATTAATAAATTTAAGGGCTGAAAGTCGCCAAGTGGACCGATTTCCTTCACGCACAATGGTGTCCTCCAAGCGAAATAGCTCCAACCACAGCCAAAGTTGGCTCCCAGCAGATGCCTACCCCACCCGGCACGGCACGGCCAGGGGCAAACTGGACTCGGCAGCGGGAGCCGAGACCTCTGCGGTGCATCCCCGGAGCAGGGGAAGCGCGCGGGGCACGACAGGGGCGCGGGAGAAGGTGGGCGCGCGGGCCAGGCAGGCCGGCTGCCGAGGGGGTGGCGGGGGAGCGGGGGAGCGGGGGAGGCGGAGCGCAGCGCTGGGAGCGGAGCTGCCGGCTCCACGCGAGCGCGGGCCGGGGCGCGGGGGCCGGGCTCACCGTTGAACGCCCCTGCGTCCGCGGCCTCCTCCTCCTCTTCCTCCTCCTCGTTCTCCGAGTCGGAGCGCCTGGGCTCCTCGGCGAAGTTGACCCCCTTGCTGGGGGTGCCGCCCCCGGCGTCCGCGTCCCCCCAGGTCCTGCCCTCATGGCCGAAGCGCGCGGCGCCCTTGCGCTCGTTCTCCTGCTGCAGGCGCGTGAAGTGCTGCAGCGCGAACTCCAGCAGGTCGGCGGGCTGGTGCCGCAGCACCTCCACCGTGAAGCCCTGCAGCAGCTCCGTCAGCCCCGCCGGGATCTCGATGCTCATCGTGCCTCCCGCGCGGCGGGCGCCCGGGCGCCGCCCTCGCCCCAATCCGCGGTCAGGCCGGGCTCGGGCCCCGCGGCCACGAGGTGAGCGCCGAAGGCTCAGGCGGCGCTACCGGCGGCGAGCGCGGCGCACTGGGCCCCGGCGGCCCGGCTGGCCCGCGGCTCCGGCGCGCGGCGGCTCGGAGCGGCGGCGGCGGCTGAGCGAGCGCGGCCCCGGGAGGGCTGGCAGCATCTCCGGCTCCTCCCGCTGCCGCCGCGGCCGCGCCTCTCCCCCGCCCGGCGCCCCGCCCCCGCCCTCCCGCCGCGCGCGCCCACGTGACCCCGGAACCATGGCAACCCGCGCCCGAGCGCGCAGCGGAGCCCGGGCTGCGGCCGCGGGTGTGAGCGGGGCTCCGGCACCGCCCGCCGTCCACCTGTCCGCGTGGCGCGCGGCGAGGCCCCACGCCCGAACTCTCCCACGGCGTTCACCAGGGCCGCCCAAGCAGAGCCCGACGTGTACCGCGCGATTTGTCCTGAAGCTTTAGCCTCCCACGTCAGTGGTGGCCTTGTCTTTTCCTCCTAGAATCGAGTTGCCATGATAAATGTTGGTGATGTCGTTTGTTGCAAGCTATATAGTGGTGTTGGTTCTATTTTGCACAAAGAGATGCCAATCACATCTTTGTGACATCTTCCTCCGCCACAGTTTACCCAGCCTCCCCTATCCATGCTATGCTTTGCTTTGCCTTTCGCTCTCCCATGGTTCCTCCATGCATGTAATGTTACTGCATTTACCGAGACAAAGGCACTATTTATTGAAAAGCCTTAATCAAAGTTGATTGATATCTTTCAACCAGGGTAGTCCAATTTGGATAAAATGTCTAGTTGGGGCAGGTGGAACAACAGCAAAAAGAGCTTTGCCTGATCAGGCTCTTATTGTTGTATTTTTAAAATCTTTCCTAACGCCTTGAATAATTTTCAAAATTATGACTATTGCAACCTAAGGACGGTCACAAATCGGTGCTTTTAAAGTAAACGTTCTTGACTTTGAAATGAAGGCTGCTCTGCAAATGTTGACAGTTTTGTGAAGAAAAACATTTCCTGCCAATTAAATGCTGTTTCATGTACATCATTTTCTATAATGGCTATATTATTATAAACAAAGTAGTTCAAGCGCAAGATGAGTCTTTTTTTTTCTCTTATTGACTTATTCAGATTTATCTCTTTACCCACACAAAAGAAAAAGAAATGCATGACTCAGGAAACTTAAAAACTAAGAATCATGGAACAAACCACTCCCTTTTATAAAAAAAAATCTTGATATTACAATTTGTGATGCATCTTGTATTTACTCCATGAGTGCATGCGTTTCTCTAGTTTCATCTTATCAGCCTCATTTGTTTTGAAATAAAGTGCTTCTAGTCATAATCGTCAAGCATTTTAAGAAGCAAACTTTGTAAGATACAGTGATCCTCAAATATGACTGCTTGGAACAATGATGCAGTATTAAACTTGCTACCATGTAAGCATCAACAGTCTAAGATGCCTTGGCATAGTCTGCCTTTATTTGTGATGTTTATATTATGATTGGCATTGTGCACATGTGGCACAAAACGCAAACTATATTAGTTTAAAAAGATAGAATTGGTTTCTCGGTGTGTCAGTATAGGAAGTTCAGGGTCAGTGTGCTCCATGGGAAGCCAGGTTTCTTCCAGCTCACTGTTCTGTAATTCTGGGTGTGTGGTCTAGAATGGCTGCTGCACCACTAGTCCTCTCATCCTCTTGTGTCAACTACAAGGAAAGTGGGAAACAGACAGAAGGCTCCCTTCCTCTGCCAACACGTCCTTTAAGGACATCTCCAGGAATTTAAGAGCAGGAACTCCCTGTCGATTCTCTTGGTCAGGGTTAGTGAACATGGTCACACCCACTGTGTGCCAGATTGTGTATTCCAAAGATGACAGCAGCAATAGCTTCTCCCCTCAGTGCTCTTCAGCAGTGTGACCCCTTCACCCCGCTTCCTCATTGGCTGAAGTCTTATTTCCTCTGTCCTTACGTCTGAATCCACTGTGACTGCTTTGACCAACAGAGCATGAGAGAAGTCATGTCCTCCCTGTGACCACTGTCCTCTCCATAGCCTGTTCCCTAGGGCCCATAAGCATAATGAAGAGATTGGTTTTGGGTTTGTTTGTTTTGGTTTTGCTTTTTGAGACAGGATCTTTTTAGGTAGTCCAGGCTGTCCTTGATCTCACTATGGAGCCCAGCTGGCCTCAAACTCATGACGTGCCACCTGCCTCAGCCTCCCAAGTGCTGGGATGGCAGGTGTGTGCCACCACGCCAGGCAAGAGACAGTTTTAAACCTATAGATTTGGGGTTGTTTTGTTACACAGTGATAGTAAACTGAAACACATTGCTTGTAAGGAAAGCTTGGGAATGTAATCTCTTTATTTATTAGTTTTCTTGATTGACCTCAGGGTCTTGTGCATGCTAGACAAGCACTCTGCCTCTGACCTCATTCCCATGCCTGAAATCTCTATTTTGAATAGTTAGGTGCCTAGCAAACATTTGGGGATTAAGGAGAACCAAACTGGGGACAGTTATCAGTCTGGGCCACAATGTTTAACACCTTTTCCCCAGGAATGTTAGAAAAAAGAAAGCATTTCCCTTTCAAACAGTCACGAGCCATGTTTTCAAATTATTAATTCACATGTTGTGCTCTCACATTCATTTCTTTTTGTTGGTTTATTAGATGGGGCCTGGTAGATGACTCTGTCATCATGCACAATGCCAGAGACCTCATTTCTTTAGAAATGTAGAAGTGACTCAAGCATGAAATGCATAATTGGATTAGATGACCTCCTCTGAGAGACTTACAATGGGGTAATATTAAAAGAAGATATGTTGGATTGCAAACATCTTTACAAACAGCTCTCTGATAACAATTTTTATTTGCATCAATTCTTAAATCAATAGCTATGACCTCACAAAGTAAAGCTTTATCCTGCTATACCCATTATGTTAGTATTGTTTTCAGGGCAAACATTTATTTCTCAAATTATATTCTGGATTTATTCACTAATGCATAATCTTTGTGGTAGTAATTTCTGATTTCCTTCACTTTCGCTTTCAGAATATTTGCTTTTGAAACTTGAAGCACAGTGACAGTGCCTCATAGGGGCTATTTGTCTTGAATTCGGTTAAAGAACCTCACTGGGATTGATTCTTTGGTTGTTGATTTACAAAGCAATTTACTCTAGTTTCTCAGAGAATCAGACTAGAGGCAATTGCAAAAGATGTCTGAGAGCACAGCGCTGAAATGAAATAAGAATACAAATTTATTTTCACATGGGCAAATTTTTTTTTTAATCGATTCCAGGGATCAAACTCAAGACCGCGTGCTTGCAAGGCAGGCATTTATGCCTGCTGAGCTAAATCCCCAGCCCCCTCCCATGGGCAAATTAAACAAGTACTGGACAGAAATATCACTGTGCTTATTTATACACAGCTGGCAAAACAAGACAATAGCAAGGACAAGCCGATGGTTTGGGTAAGTTATATGATCAGAATAATAAATATGGCCAATCAATCATGTAGCACTTTTTGTCAATAGGTAAAATGTATCCCAGTCAAGTCTTTCTGGTATATTTGCATTTTAGTATCACTAACCTGAATGATGCCTATTTTTTTTGAGTCTGAGACCCATACTTTGAGAATCATTATCTTGGATTCCCTAGGGAAGAGCTTAAATTCATGCTGGAAAAAAAGACCCTGAAGATGGCAAAATTTTTGCTTTACATCAAAGCATAAGCTTTTCTTTGGCTAAATGAAGACTAAATGCAAATTTATCTTGTATTCTATTCTCCTTTAAGGGTGTTGTGAAGTTAAAGAGATTTTAAAAAGCATCAAAGAGTAGGTCCTTAAACAGCACATTTCATAAATAGAATATGGGTTTCCTTTTGAAGACCAGATTGGATACACTCATTTATCTTTGCTTCTTTAAAGTCCTGAAAGATAATAGCCAGAGGAATAAGGGGAGGGAAGAATTCATAAACACATGGAGAACAGGAGACCCACAATCAAAACTGAAATTTTTCTTTAAAAAATTTAAATGACTCAGTCTTACAAGGAAGAAAATTCTGCTACATGCTCGAAGACATTATGCTAAGTAAAATAAGTCCACCACAAGAAAAAGAGATATAGAACTGTATGATTCCACTTAGATGACACATATAAAATAGTCAAAATTCGTAGAAACAAAAAAATAGAATGATATGTGCCAGGATCTAGGAGCAGTGAAATGGAGAGTTATTATTTATTGTTTAATGGCTAGAGAGTTTTAGTTTGGTAAGATGAGAAAGTTTTGGAACTGGTCGCACCAGAGGGTCAGTATATTTAACATTCCTGAACTCTACCCTTTTAAAAACCAAGATGATAAACTTTTTTATGTGCATTTTGTCACAATTAAAGTTTTTTTTTTTTAAATTGAAAAAAGAAGAACAGGAAAAAAAGAGCAGGTGAGAGTTGTCTACCAGAATTTTGGAAAGCATTTAGCAACCCAGAGTGCTGAAACAGAGCGGGGGTGAGGGAAGTGAGGCAAGTCGTGGAGAGCAAGATCCCATCTGTGTTCCAGAGTGCAGGAGCACGGACTCTGACCATGCTGGGTGCCTTTGCAGGGGACCTACGGGTAGAGGGTTGGCTAACTGCACACAGGGTCAATGATACAGTTCACCCTCCAGTGCCTTCTCAGTCCTACACAGGCAAACAACTGCCCCATCCCATTTCCTCTGACATGCTCAGGAAATTGTTCTTGCAGTTGCCACTTCTTTGTCCCGGGTCATCACTTTTTCCTTTTCAACCAACCGTTCTGTGGCAGACAGGCTCTAGGATGACCTCTGCCTCTTGCCCCAGGTATCCAAGACCTGTGCAACCTCCTCCCGTGTGGGTGGGTGTGTGGCAGCTGTGACTTCCTTCTAGCCAATAGAATAGGGCCAAGAGATTTTCTGGATGAATGAAGGCCTCAGAGCAGTTGGTTTCAAATTAATCTAGAGGGGGATTATCCCAGGCCTGTTTTAATCAGGGCAAGCAGCTAAAGAAGGCAGAGTCTCTGCTTGGTGGCTTGATGACACAAGCAGGGTGTTGAGGAGCCCACGTGGAACACTTATCACCCCTTAGCTTTCAAGACCTCATTTTCTCTTGGTTCTCCTCCTACCCACATGGCCCCATCGTGGTAGTCTCCTTTGTAGCTGTGTCTTGTCCTCTTGAATCCTAAATGTAGAAGAGTCCAGACATCTTTCTTTACACTCACTCCCTGTGTGACTTCATCGAGCACAAGGGTTTAAAATGCCATTTATGTGCAGCAGACTCTCAGGACCTTGGTGAAGAAGCCCTGGCATAGCTGGGACGCACCAGGTCTAGTGGTCACTAGGATCCAGGGAAACAGGAAATCAAAGGCATAGAGAGGTCAAAAAGAAACGGAGTGATAAATGGTCCAATGTTTTTTGATCCTGTTGAGAAAACCTATACCAACACAGAGTTTGGGAAATGAAGAAGCAGTAGTTTCAGAGAAAAACAGACAATGAGAAACAGTGCAGTCCACACCAGGGAAAACAGGTTGATAAGACAGAAAACAAAATCACAGAACATTTTAAGGCTTAGTTACAAGCAATATATGTATAGTCATAATAATGGGAAAAATGAGTATCAATACAACCAAAAGTCATAATATGACTTTTAGGCTTTTAAAAAAAAGGAAATGTGTGTATGTTTATATGTGCACGTGCATATGTTATCTGCCTATGTATAGTTCAAGCTTAGGATAAAAGCACTAAATCCTGATATTCTGTAACAGTTTATCAGTGGACATCCTGAATCAGAGAATCAAGGAATAACAATGCATTTAACAGTGAGAGGAATGGCTTACATAATTGTAAGTGCCTCCTAGAAATAAGAAAGATACACTACTTACATTAAGGGGTCTGAATTTCTATAGCAGGTACTATGTAAGAAAAGTCAGCCTATTTCATATAATTCTTTCTCTTATTTCAAGGTTTAGGGGATTACGCAGCTGAGATTTTTTTGTTTGTTTGTTTGTTTCTGTATTTACTGGGCTAAATGTTTAATGGGAAACACAGACTTGCATTTTCAAGTTCTATGAGTTTAAGGAATTGGACACTTTTAAGACAGCCACTTTTTACAGGCCAGGGTCTTCTCCAGAGAACCTATTTATTGTCCCACTTTGTTGAATGTTTATGAAACTTTCCTTTGTTTTATAATATCTTGTTCTATTTCAGTGATTTTTTTGTCTTTGCTCCTCATTTTCTCATTCCAGCTTGGTTACTCCATTACACTTGTGAAATTCAAGAAATCAAGATTCCCAGGTTTAGAATTCTCCTGCTAATCCTCATCCCTGGGCGGGGGGGGGTAGAATGTTTCCTTTTTGCTTTTAGTCCTCTTAGAGAAAATGTGTGCTTTATTTGAACAACAGTTGGCTGTTGACCCTACTTCAGGGTCACAGTATCTTTTATTTGTCCAACTGTATGGTCTACTAAATTCTATTAAGTCTTTCTCTTGCACAGAAACAAAATTACATATGGATCAGAGCACAAAGGGATACTTGGGTATCTAAACTAGGTTTTATTTAGCATTTTCAAGGCAGACCTACATTTTCCAATTCTTTAGTGTACAAGTTCTGGAACCTGTAAAAACACATATAAGCCAGACCTATGTATCACACACACAATAAGTTCTCACTTTAACTGGATGTTTAGACCTCTTCACCTGCACACATTGTACACTAATGTTTTTGTTCATTCCTCAAGAAGTCTGTGATGTTGTCCCTGACAGATGATCATAGAATAAAAGAGACTTTTAGTTCCATCTCCTCTCTTAACCGCAAAACCCACACCTCCATTTATCTTCTGGAAGACTACACAAAGCTATGTTAGCAAACCTCAGATTCAACAACAGATCTTTTCAGAAACAAAAACAAGCTCTGCCCTCTCAGAATTAATTTCCTTTGTCAGTTATGTCCTGTCTCCTCCACATAATTGAGCAATTGGCCTGAACTCTCAAAACCAATACTGATTTTCACTCTCCTATCCCTAAGTAGATCAGTCGCCAAATTCTACTGATTCTACTTCCACTGAATCTTGGAAACATTTGTCCTCTCCTTGAATCCTTTTATCACTGTGTATCCAGCTTGAGGTGACATAACAAAATGCCACAGAGTGGGTGGCTTATCAACAGAAAGTTATTACACAGCATTTGGGTGGATTGAAGTCCAAATAGCGGTGCCAGTAGTGTTGAGTTCTGGTGAAGGGACCTTTCTTGGCTCACAGCTGGCCACCTTTTCATGGTATTCTCACATGTTTCCTTAGAACCTGTGCATGGAGAAAGAGAGAGAGAAAGAAAGAGCTCTGGTGTCTCCTCCTCCTCCTCCTCTCCCTCCCCTCCCTTCCCAATCCCTCCCCTCTCCTCCTATCCCCTCCCCTTCTTCCTCCCCCTCTTCCTCTTCCTCCTCTTCCTTCTTTTCCTCCTTCTCCTTCTCCTCCTCCTCTTCCTCTTCCTCTTCCTCCTCCTCCTCCTCCTCCTCCTCCTCCTCCTCCTCCTCCGCCTCTTCTTCTTCTTCTTCTTCTTCTTCTTCTTCTTCTTCTTCTTCTTCTTCTTCTTCTTCTTCTTCTTCTTCTCAGGCAGCCAACCTATTGGTTTAGGACCTCATCCCTATGATCTTGTTTAACCTAACTCCCTCTTAAAAGCTCTAGTCCTAAGTGTAGTAACACTGGTGGTTAGGACTTCAATTTGGGGGAAGTAGCATGGAAACAATTCAGTTTACAGCACTATGCTAGAATGGATATTCCTCACTTTTGAGTAGGACTGTTGGATCTTAGTTTAACTCCCTTGTCTCCAGTGCCTCTCACTTCTACTGACGTTATTACATGAAAAGTACTTTCTAGATACATTTCTTTATAGATCACTTCCTGCCACCCAAGATCAAAACACTAAAATTTCCAGTGGCTTTCTATTTCTTGAAGAATAAAGGTAAACTTTGTAACCATGAAATTTGAAGATGTCTATAATCTGATTGCAACCAGTTCCTCAGGTCTGGCCCAAAGTGTCCAGCACATCATTTATATTCTATGACACAGGAACACTTATCTTCCTCTGGACAGTGCCTTTCAACTTCCTGCCTCCTAACTATCAGTGTGTTGTCCCACTTGGAAAGCCTGAATTCCCTAATCAAACCTTGTACCTCCTGCTCAAATTGTACCTGCTCATGAATACTTCTTTGATCCTCCAGCCAGAGGTGACCATTCCCTATGTCGCACACCCTTTCATATTTGCATTATAACTTCTTATTCTGGTTCTTTGTACAATGATTTAGTTTCTTTCTGGAAAATAATCTTCTGGAAGAAATGAGTCATGGCCTGGCTTGCTCACAGGATATAGCAGAGGCCTTACAGAGCCTAACACCTTGCAGGCATATGGTGAGTATTTGTTACTATGAACCATGAATCTATTAGTTAGAATTATAACATGTTGCAGCCATATGGACATAAGATAGTATTTAGATCAGTGATTTGCAAGTTATGTTAATTCGAGTCATATTCTATCCCACATCTCCAGAAGATATTTTATTTGAAAAAAAAGGGCTTTGTTGCTAAATATTTTAAACCATAGATGTTATTCCACATTTGTATTTTGTAGATGAGAAAATATGAGGTCAGGTGGGGATTTTAAATGACATTCCCAAGATGTCCAAATACGTAGTAGGAAGAACAGAATTAACAGAATTTATGTAAACTATATCAGTTGAAAAGATTTGTTTGTAGAGCAGCTTAGTGACTTCATCCTTTTCTAAAATATTATCTGGCTACTGGGAAAATGAAGATAACATCTGAAAGAAATCATAGTAAATCTGTGAGGACACCTAAGGTTACATCCTGATGAATCCTTTCTTGTAGACACTGTTTGTACAAGACCATAGATTTCATTTTCTCAGGAAATGTGTTATTCACCATAGATTCTAATAAAATAAAGCCATTGTCTTAAAAGGATCAACAGAAGCTAAAAAAAAAAACCCATAAAGTCTATAAAAAGTAAACAGATACTAACAGAAGATTTGAACAAATTGTATTCCCTGGGACTCATGAGGGACTTTATCAAAACAGGATCATGTGATATTTAGAATATCAAATAGATCTACTGCTTATGCCTCCTTGCATGTGCAATAACATTAATGTTGTATGTAGATAAAGTTAGTGACATTTCTAGCTGTTGCCAGTTCTTTATTCTTCTTGATTTTGCAATTTATTTTAAACTAGGCTCTAAGTTCACAAGATCCCCCAAAATGAGGAAGGATTGAAGGAACACAGAAGGTGAGCAAAAGTATTGTTTTTACTGCAATTCTACTTTACGGTAGTAGTTTGCTCTTAATAGCAGCACAGCCTGACAATGCTTATCTCTGTATTTAAATAGAACCTGCTGCTTAAAAAGCACGGCGAGGCATGCCTTTTTTGGCATGAAATGATCCAACAAGGATGGGAAGCTATTGGGTGGAGAGCTGAAACCTGAGTTTATCATCAGTAAGGATAATAATATGTCCAGCATGCTTCTTCCTGGGCCAATTTAAGCATTTAGATTATATTTCCTATTTTTGGTGCACATCTCAATGAATCAGAAATATTAATGCTGAGAAATGCCCTGAGCAATTGAATTAGAATAAGCCTTGAAAGATATTTCAAATGCAATGATTTTCCAGAATTTAAAAAATGTAGAAAGTTACCTGTTTTGACATAGATTAAGGATTCTTTCCTTTAATAACCACAGTGATTTTGAGGGAGAATTGAACCATGAAGTCAACAATATTTGCAGTACCTACTCTGTGTAAGGTGCCATGCTAGGACTTGTAGTGACACAAAGGGACAATTAAGTTAGTGGTAAAATGCTCCAGTCCTCATATTCAGGTTGGGGAGATGAACATGAAAAAATAAAGAGCAGACAAATCACATAATTTTAAAGAAATACAGGATGACCGGAGAAAGTATAAACTAGGCGATCAAATTGCAGCAGGTGAGTGGAAATGCTTCTTCTTTGTTTGTTGCTGGCACTGGGGATAGGTGTTCTATCGTTTGCTATTAAATGGAGCACAAGAATATTATTGTCAGGGCTGCTGTAGTAAGATCAGCTGAGGGTATTATGCAGATCCTTGGCTCACCTCCAGAGCCCTCAGCCCACTCCCAAGAAAGCAGTTGGGGAAACAACCATGTTCATAGGGCTGCCTCCCTCAAATCCATCTATCATCTCCCAGCTTGCAGGTTCCTCTGGCTACTTTGTCCAGCTGGCTTTATTGCATAATTACTGGAGCCTCTGATTCTAAAGGAAAGTGGGGCATGGGTCAGCATTAACTGTGGGAAAAAAATGTATTTGGGTAATAAAAAGGTTTTCTTACTCTGTTTTAGTTTCACTAGTGTGGTACTGAGGATTGAACCTAGGGCCCTTTTTTGATTTTGTATTTTGAGGCACTTGGCAGTCTTCCAGCCTCAGCCTGCCACGGGTGCTGGGTTAATGGGCGCTCACTGCTATGCCTGGCTTAAGCTGTCAATGCTTTATTCATAAAACTTTACAAATTTGTTTTATTTAGATCAATTTTAGGAGGTTATATAAAAAAGAAATAGGAAGTATTCACAAGTTGTGTTTACCGAATTCCAGTAATTTTTTTCATTATTTATATATAGCGAGTACCCTCAATGAGCTTCTATTTATGTTTATAGTTCACATTAATTATTCATATAACAAAACCTAAACATAAATTTGTCCAGCCCCCTCTTTGTACTTTTGTTACTGTTGTTGTTATGAAGTTTTCTTTTTTTTTTCCTATTCATTAGACAAGGCATTTCTCCCTAAAGTCAAGTAATTCCTTAACATTTCTAATTCCTTTTGTGCTGTGTTCTCTGGCACACCTGTCTGCTGTTTGCATCCTGTTCCTACTTCCTACTTTTCCTTTAAGTAACAGTTCCCTGAACAGAGGAACCTGATTAGCCGTCTGTTATCTATTCAAAACTTCCAGAGACCTTTGCTATTTGTCCATAAGAAACCATGAGTAAGTCTATTGATCTTTCCGCCAACTTGGTCCCCAAACACCTAAAAGTACTTTCACAGGCCCTCAACTTACTTTAGAGAACTGTCACATCCCATCCATCCTCTTCTTAAGTAGAATGGGCCTCAACTGGTTTCCATCTTTCTCTCAGACCTTCCTAATGTGTTTGAGTTCATTGACTCCACCACTGTCCATTTTTTCCAGTGGACTGTAATTTACCACTTTTTTGTTTGTTTGTGTCCCTTAGCCAATCCTTTTCAGTTTCAGAAAAATTGAATGCATTCCTTTAAAATACTGTGTTTATGGTATCAAGGAACAGTCTTAAGGCAGGTTCCTTCTCTTTTTTTGGAAGTTGCAAGTGGATAACTAACCATCATGCTTAGGGTATAAGCATACCCTAAACTACCATAGAACCAGGCAGAAAGAGTACCGAATTCTAAAGCCTCGTGTTAAATTTCAAACGCACCCTAGTTTGGGTATCAGGCTTTCTATAAACCGAGGGACTTGGATACTGTATGATCTCTAAGATTCCTTTTAGGTCTAGAGTTGTAAGATTTTATTTGTGTCTCAACAGGAGTACCATATGACTTATACAATACATGCACACACACACAATATCATTTAAAATTCCATAGGAAGCCAGCTCTGCTCTCTCGGTATCAACTTTTTTCAACAGCCATTCCAACTTTGTCTTGCACTATTTTACCTTAAAAAGTCATACTCTCATGATTCTAGTGAAAATTTATTTTCCTTTTCTCACTTTTTATATTTTTCCTTTTCTCTGCCTCAATCTCTCTAAAGCTGTTTATACTAAATCTAGACCTACATTTTGTCACCAAAATGAAAACAGAATCCGTCTGTTCCTGTCATCCTTATAATAATATTATTTTTATAGGCTACAACTTACATATGCTCTTTCCCTTGTTTGTACACAGAACTACCTTAAATCTGAGGTACTTTTAAAAATAATATTTTTGCCGGGGATTTAGCTCAGGGGCATAAGCACCTGCTTGGCAATTTTGAGGTCGTAAGTTCGATCCTTGGTACAAACAACAACAACAACAACAAAAACCCCAAACCATTACCAACAATAATGCAGTTAGTTGATCACAGATATTTGAAAAAACAAGAAATTATAAATAAAAAAAGAAATTTGCATATTCTAGTATCCAGAGGTAACCACTGTTGTTCTTAGAAATAAATTTTGGATCATACTCTTATTTAGTTTCTCTGGGTGCTTTGCTAAAACAAAATAGACTAGCTCTATTGTTTCTAATTCTGTCCTGTTTTTATTTATAAAGCTTCACCTTTCCATAAACAATACATTCCTAATCTCTAATAACCCCTGACTTTCACTGATTCTGCACAGAAATTTTTGCTTATTGTTTCATTAGCATTTTCCCATGCAGTATATTTTCAGTTTCTATTGTTATGCATATTGCAGAGGATTGCATGAATATTCTTGCCTTATTTCAAGCTCTATCCATAAAGTATCAGAATTCTAATCACATTTTGCCTAGCATTTTTGTATATTTCACACAGTTGGAAGACAACCCATATGCTAGGTCTATTTTTACAAGATTTATGCCTCATTGTATTGACTACTGTCTCCTAATACAAAAGCACTAGTTCAAGCCTTTTTTTTCAGCATTCTGTTACTGCTTTATCATACTGGGAAGTCTGTAATCTGTCATCTTCTTTTAATAACATAGTTTTAGGCCTAAGGCATTTTCCTGTTACTGGTTACCTCTAATCTTTGCAATGAAATTATGAAAAAAAATTAGTCTAAATTCAAACGTATTAATCACCTCTGAGGACTGCTGTTCTTTGCTAGCTTCCTTAAATGAGATCATAAAAAACACTAGTGTCATGGATTTTATTATTTCCCCTTTCCCCCGAATCAAATTGAATATACGTGCCAAAGCCTTATTTAACAGGAGGGGGATAAGCTGATAAGCCGGTCTGTTCCAGGAACTCTTTCTTTTTTCTCATGAACTTTATTATGCTTTCTAACTCTTGGACATTTGCTTCTGCCACTTAAAACCCTGTCTCCTATTAGGAAGATAAACAGTACAATCCCAGAGCGTCAAGAAGGCATCCTATCCCAAACCTATTTCTTGTATAATCATAAAAACCTTTTTTTCCAAAGTTGGGCTGTATGGACATTAATCATTCTGTAGGAGTCCCAGTGTCACTCATAATTCTTACTGACTTCTCTTTTCTCCAGGGGGGAGGAAGACATGATGTAAACTCCCCTGCTGTTTTCATCTTTATCTTACTTAGACAGTGTAGTGTGTCTCTGAGAAAATGTTTGCTTGTGTCAGTGGCATTTTTCACCTTTCATAAACTTGCCTGCTCGTTTTTTCCTCAGTTTTGGTGATCTTTCCTCTCCCTGATGGACTCCCATCAGGTCACTTCCTGGGCACCCCAGTCCACTCCCCAACCTGCCCTCCTCTGCGAGGCAGGTGGTGACTGTGGATGCAAGTGTATGTGCTGGGTTGTCACCGCCCCGCTGGCGCTGGGCCTGAGAATCACCCAGCTCCCACTTCCTTCCTGGTGACCCATTCTCTTTGAATGATCCTTTGGTAGGGGCCGGGGATTTAGCTCAGGGGCATAAGCGCCTGTCTTGCAAGCACACACATGTGAGTTCAATCCCTGGTAAAAAAAAAAAAAAAAAAAAAAAATCCTTTGGTGGTAATTGGCCCCAATTTTGATGTTAACTGAAAAAAATGTATGGATCAAAGTACACAAACACCCCAATCTCTCCTGTTTGTTTTTCTTATTACCCATTTGGTAAGTTGATCTTCTGGGTGTGATCTTGTGATTGTGTCTTTGTTAACTTGCTTGACATATGTCCATACCTGAGAGATAGCAGTCAGATTTCTGCACTTCCAAAGCTCCAGTACCAGCCTCTGGATTGGGGGAGACTGAGCATGGAAAAGAAGGAGAGCTTCTGAATGCCTGTCACCCATCCCTTGCACATACCCTATCTTGCCACCTGTCAGTTATAATTGCTTGTGTAGTTACCTGTCTCCATCTCTGTGAAGACGAGGGACCAACCTAATAACTATTTATCGAGGTGAATGAATGAAAGAACTTGACAAAATATGTGTAGGGATCTTTTAAAATTGCCCAGCTTACTTTGCAAATTCTCTGCATTGCTGCATTGCTTGTTAGGAACACTTACTCCCCTTCTGTACTGTACTTGGTTTCTTCAGAAAGCATCCTTCTGTTTCATCTTTCACCTTTGCGCTGTTTGAAGCTGAATCCAAGACCCTTTTCATCTCATAATTTTTTGCTTGTGCTTTAGCCTTTGTGTTCAGCTCTACTCTAATGCTCTTATCTAGCCCTGCTTTGATCTTACATTCTTTTTCCTTCCTTCCTTTATTCCTCCTTGGTTGTTGTTGTTTTGTAAGTCAGTGTTCAGAATTTCTGATGTTTAGTGTTCATTTTTGGCTCTCATTTATCTTTTCATTTCTGCCCTGTGACAGCTTAGTATCACACTGCCTTGTGAACCCAGCTCCTCCTTTCTTCCACCCTGCATCCTATTGAGTGAGGCACAAGGTCCCCCCTTTTGTTTAAAAGCTTGTGAGTTCCTGGTTATGGCTGCTGCCAAGTGTTTTTTGCCTTGCTGGTATTTTCTAGCTTTGAGAAATTAGATGTGGTACACCATGAAAAAGTTGTATAATGCGAATATTGGAAGATACATAAAAGTAGGAAGAATAATAGAAAGAACCCCTATCAGCATCAACCATTAGTAACATTTGCTAGTTTTGTTTCGAGATGTGAACTTCTAAGGTAATGTGTCACTGAGCTCTTCTCTGTCCGGCCAACCTGCAGGCATGAAGTGAATCATACTCACAAGCCCTGCGAGGAGCCACAGAGCTTCCAGGTAGACCTGGCTGCTGTGGCTCTATGCCTGTCACACACTGAGCAAACCTCTACATCATACTCTTGGTGCTAAGTGTTTTTTCTCCTCTTCTCGTCTAGTGTGTGAGTTCTTTAAGTACAGGAGTTTCATCTTTATTGTTGTATTGCTACCACATTGCACACTGCCTGGTGCTGAATTGTCCTTAAGGAAAAGTGCATGAATAAAGAAATAAATAAACGGTCTTAGCTTATCTCTATTTCAAATTAAAAGCAGCTGTTTAGGTCTTTGCTCCCTTATTTACATTCCAGTTTTTTTTCTCTGAGACTACAGTTTTTTTTCCCTCCATTGATTTAGGTTACATGCTCTGCTAGTGTCATTTATACAATGGCTGCATCGCATGTTACAACTATTTTGTTTCTAAACAATATTGTCTCTGTTATGGCTTGGATATGCTTTGTGTCCTTAAAGATTGGTGTGTTGGAAGCTCAGGCCCCAGCATGGCTACGTTAAGGTAGTGGAAGCTGTAATGTGTGGGAGATGACCAGACCGTGGGGGCACTGCCCCCAGACAGGATTAAGGCCCCGCTCCCAGGATTGAGCTACTGCTTTGAGTGGTTATTACAAGAGAGGGTTGCTGTAAGCAAGCCTAGCACCTTCCCTGCTCTCTGCACTCAAGCCTACTCCCCCTTCTTCCCTGTTACGTTATGATGTAGCCAGAGGATCCCAGAGGAGTGACATGATGTTTGGACTTTTCAGGCACCAGACTCACAAGCCAAAGAAACCTATTTTCTTTATGAAATATCCAGCTTTGGGTATTTGTTATAACACCACCAAACAGACTTGTCAGCATTCAGATAGCACCATGTACCAGGCACTGTACAATGTCCCCTGCAGATGTTATCTCTTTAATCCTAAATCAAAAATCTCCAGGGACTAGAATCATTTTTTTTTTCTTTAAATTTGTTTTGTTTTGCTTTTGTCTTTTTCACCTAGGGTTTCACTATGCAGTTCAGGCTGGCCTTGAACTCATAGCAATCTTCCTGCCTCAGCCGAGTGCTGGGATTACAGGTGTGCACCACCTAGAATCTGTTATAATCTTCATTTTCCAGATGAGAAGCCCACAGTTTAGGGAGAACAAGTAACTTGTCAAAATCATCTCCCCAGTGATACAGGAGTCAGTATTTAAATTTAGGCCTGTTTGATTCTGGAGCTAGTACTCCTAACCACTATGCTTATTAGTTTACTACCATAGAAGTAGTCTTTATCTTGGGTTGGCTTAGTGCTGTTTGTATCCAGTCAACAGCTCTAAATCTTTCCCTTTAGAGGATTTGTCCAAAATAAATAAGAAATTGCTCTACTTATAAAGCTTAAGGCTTGCTCTGTTCTTTCACCCTTGGCAACTAAAACACTACAAAAATGTCTCTTGAAGTCTTCCCTAGTGACTTTATAATCTAGGTTCCCACACAATGTCCTCACGCAGGCACTTGGTGACTAGTGTTCATCTTATCCTGATGACAAATAGTCCTTTGGGGAGCTTTACAGTCCATCTTCTTTCCCTTGGGACTACTGTGAAAGCATAAGTCCACACCACTAACAGGACACATCTTTCTTTCTTTTTTATTTCCCAATTCTTTTTTTTCTTGTATTATGGCTCCAATCAGTCACATTTTAAACCATCCTATCTTGGGCTTGCTTATCACTTCATGTCATTGCCAGAGTGGACACAAAATTTCCTGTGCTCAGCTTCTTTCGGCTATCACCCTTCACACTCACCATTCTCAGTCCATGTGTTGTGGTGGAACAGGCTTGGGTTTGGGCTGTCATCCAGAAAGAGAGTCTCAAATGCCATAATCCCCAAAGATCAAAATTGCTAGAGTCTCAACTCCCTAAAGATCAAAACACCAAAAATAAAATTCTGGAAAAAATAATTAAACAATTATTTAAAATATATTTATTTATATATTTAAAGGAGAATTTATTTGAGAAACATAAAAACATGATAGAATACATAAGTCACTTTGCATAATAAATTGGATGATGATCACATTTTTGTAAACATTAAATAGGTATACTAATAACAGTTGCATGGTTATAACATTTACACACAAATAAAGCATATTCATAAAGAAGCAGGTCAAATAGTAAAATGTATAAATGCATAAACCATGAGTGGTAATTGTGTGCATCAAGCTTCTAACTGTGGCTATCTGAAATATCATCAGAGGCAACCTAAGTCTTTTGACCATATAGATCATAAACCTCAATGGATCACCAGTGCATATCCAGTTGCCCAAAGAACCAAAATCTCAAGAAATTTTACAGATGTACAAAAAAGACATCATTTATTGAGGAAGTTTCAATGTTTTTATGAATATGCACAATACTTAAGAAGTCAACACTGTGATAAGGTTGAATTTGAAAAAAAATGTATAAAATGAGTTAGGACTCTCTAAAACTCTTAACATAATGTATACCCTCAGTATTGAAAGTGATACAAAGATGAAATAACATACCACAGTAAGTTGTAAAAAATAATTCTGACAGTTTAAAATGAAGGAATTTTTTTTAAAAAAGAGAAAATACCCCTCCCTCCTAAATAAAAATAAATTTGACAAATGAAAACCTGTATTCTGGAGACAGATTATAGGCAGTTACACAGAGGTCATCTGTAAAAGCTGGCCAGTTTTTAGAATAATTAGCTATATTTTGAGGTCTTGCATCACAATGAATTACTGGACTTTGGATGGCAGTGGTTCAAATCCCAGCACTAGGGGAAAAAAAAAAAAAAAAGAAATTCCTTTTTAAAAATTTTAAGACTTGGGTCTCTTCAGCAAATATACTCGCATTCATTTCCTTTCTGAAGTTCTTTTTAATTGAATGCATACAGATATGAGTATTCTCTGCTAAGTTTTCTCATGTTTTGTGCCATGCTCTGTGTGTTTTGGTGTTGCAGAAATCTATCCCACATGTGTGGGACCACAAATTTGGCAAAAACAATCCTGGTGATTGAACAGCAGCACTGTTCTGTGCTTTCTTATGCTACTATACACATAATTATTTTGGAACCAGTCAGTAACTTTGATGGCCTTTTTGCGCAAATGTGGCTTTAATTCATTAAAAACTCTTGGGAGTCATCAGCTGGAAGGAATGTTAGTGCAGACAAATGGCACATTTTTACACTGAAATTTTTTAACTGGGAAATTTGGAAATTTGGATTGCCTGGTGAATCCCTTCCCCCAAATTTTGTTTTGTTCCACTTATATTGCTTTTTAAAAGGGGTATTGTGGTTTAGGGATTTTCAGCCCCCAGGATTTCAGTGTTTAGAATTTTAATCTTACAGGATTGTGATTTTCAGGATGCTAGATTTGGGAGATTTTAGTCACTTGGGATTTTAACATTCGGGTATGGGAATTGTGTCTTTCAAGATTATGACCACCATGTAACTGGCCTTACTCCCTACTCCAGGAACAAGCACATAAACTAAGCCTGACCATTCATAATTTGAAATTATTCCAATCCTAGAGATTGGATCCAGATTGGCACATGGCCAATGATGAACCATTCAAATCCTTTCAGGGACTTGTACTATCAAGCACATCACTTTATTCTGAAATTGTGGGTACCAAGTATGATGCAAGACTGAAGACACTGTTAGCTATTTCTACCACAGGTGTAAAGAGCTTGCCCGAGAATGGAATCTTCACAGAGAATGCAGTACCAGAAAATGGAGCGATACATACTCCTGCCTTGCTAATGAAAGCCAGGATCCAACCATGCCTAAAATCACTTCTGCCTCTGACCATATTGCCACCAACAGGAAAGCACTCTGCAGAGTAGTTCGCTGAGAAGAGAAAAAGAACGCCCCACTCCCCTAAATGTAAACATCATGTTTGATTGGGTGTTGAGAGGCAGATGAAAGAAAAAGTTCAAATCATTTTCTGAGCTGGTCTGAGGGGTTCCATAAAAGTTCCTTAGGGGACTCCATGGAAACCAAAAAACAGTGCTAAAAATAGCTCTGTATTTGTTTTCTATACTGAGCTCCAAAATATGGCTTCTGAAGAAAGGCTGTGTGCTAACAAAAGCAAAAATAAAAATTCTTTGGAACTCATTGACATAATGCTTTTGTTAGTGCTTCCAGAAACCCAAATTCTTCTAATCTCTGAATCTTGCTTTTAGTCCTATTTTGGTGATATTTATACTCCCCTTTATGCAATCATTTTATTACATTTCATTCTCTTTCCCCTTCCCTCTCCCCATACTCATGGAGAGACTAATATACAGGGTGATAAATTGGGCATTTCATCGTTTAAATTCAACAAATATTGACAGAGGTCAAGGTGCTGCTGTGTGTTGTATCTCGTAACATTCACGAATTCTTTCAGCTCCCTGATAATTAGGTAGCTATTTATATTTTTGTTTGATGATTGGGGTGAAGTGATCATCCCAAAGGTCACCAGCAAAGGCTGACAGAGCCAGAAATACAACTTCTACCAGCGCAGAGAGTTAAGAAACAGATAGATTTGGTTTGAATCCTGGTTTATTAACTTCCTAAAAAATGTTTGGAACTTGATGAAATTATTCTACTTTCCCAAGTCTCAAGTTTTCTATCTATAAAATGTAATCTTCTCTGCCCTGTAATGACACGTGGATTGCATTGAGTAACATGCTAAACGCATTAGCACCCAGTTGGCTGAGGAATTGTTGCTTTTCTTCTACTCCTCCAGGAATACGCCTCATCCATGATGATTAGCACATAAGAGGTCTCTATTATGTGTTAACTGCCTTTAAATACTGTCAGGCACTTTAAAAGTTACTATATTATTGTTGTTTTTATTTTTCAGTTCTGGTAGTGAACTCAAGGTTTCACGCATACTAGGCAAGTTCTCTATGAATCAGCTACACCTCTCATCCAAGGGATCTTACACACTTAGAAGCTTATACATGTCAGAAACACTGTGTCACCACTCATAGTATTTAGTCATTTCTGTATCTGTAAGATATTTTTTGGCCAGGAGAGAGCAAAGGTCAGTTATTGTGGACTCTCGACATGACTCACAAAGACAGTCAACACCAAATTATTGTGTAATTTTGTCCAACAAGGATAAAGAAGAGAGGATCTGTAGACTTTCAAGAAGCTGAGCTTTCTTCCCAGCCATCTGAATCTAGCTATCATCACTGAATTACAAGTATATATTTAAACCTAATACATGCCAGAGACTCTTCTAGGAGCTGATGCTATGTGCAAACGAGACGGTCCAAGCTGTGGGAAGGACCAGCTGGATGACGTTTTCTCTCCGTCCCAGCCTCTTACCATTATGGCCCTATCTTCAGAGCAACGGATTAGGGCAGGGGAGCCGCAAATTATGGTTTTATACCACTGAGCTAGGGATGACTTCACATTATTAAAGTGATCCTCTGTAGTCTGCAAAGCCTAAAATATTTAACCATCTGGCCCTTAAAAGAACATATGTGCTGATTTCTGGTTGAGAGCGGACTATGTCATTCATCCAGCCCAGAGCAAACAGTGTGGTCGTACAATTATTAGAGCCATTTATTAATGATGTGATGTTTATGCAAAGCATTATTATTTCCCATGATTATCAAATAGTATTACAGTGTAAAAAGTGATGATAGTGAGGGGGTAGATTTTTTAATACCATTTTTTATGATAACAATTCTCTTTTGTAAGGAATTTGCCTGTTAGTTTGTTTTCTTATACTATGTCTTCCACACAAAACATGAGTCTTTTTTGTCTAGCTCCCCTGGGATTTTTCTACCCCGACCCTGTCCCTAAAATGGCATATTAGAAAGTAACCTGCAGAAGTTAGGAGGATGGGAAAAGGAAGCAAAGAAGCCACTTTGCCATTCCTTTGTCCTTCAGCAATTTCTGCTAAAAGAGCTCTGCCTTCCCATCTAAACATGCTCAGCCTATCTGCACTGAGCCATATTTTAAAAAATAAAATAGTTCTTTTCATGTCTAAGGATTCCCTAGGACTTTCTCTTCCATCGCCACATTCTGATACTGCCTTTCCTTCTTGCTTGGGCTCCTCTGGCTTGGTCAGGAAAGGTCACAGAGGAAAGTTCCTCAGTGGTTTGCTTTGTTGACTTGCATCCGTAAGGTTGATTCTGAGCCTTGGAATTAACCCTTTTCCTCCTCCAAACTGGTTCCAGTTAACAAGACTGACAGCATTTACCCTGAGCTTGTGACAAGCTCTCCTGGTGTCAAATCAAGCCAGTGTAGGAATGATTTCCAGGGTGTTCACGAGTACACCAGGTAGGGTGTCAGCAGACTAATTCCAGCTCTCCTTCCTCTGATTTGTTGTTGCATTGGGGCCAGCTACTTAGCTTCTTAATGCCTACATTTCCACATCTGTAACATTAAGATAATGCCAACTTTCATTTCAGCTCATGGGAATAGAATTAAACTATATATGAACACTGATGTTCCCATAGTAACAGTCATGTCAGGTATCTAGCATGCCACTGGAAGCAATACATTATTTATGATAAGTACTTGTGAAAACTCCTAACTGTCAAGGTAATAAAAGATTCTTACAGGAAATTCTGAGGATATACTTTCACATTAATTTGCATTCATTATTTCAGTGAGAGTTTCATCATCCTGCTCCAAACTACCTAACTCTCAGTTTGCAGAATAAAATCAATTAGCATGCCCTGGAGCTACTGGATTGAAAAGCAGTACAGGGTGCTCTTGTAGTTTTTGTAAAATGAAGGAAAAGATTGGCTTTCTGTGGCTACTTATTAAAATCTAGGAGGACTCCTTGAATGTGACTTCCCTGGGCAGAAATTTTTCCAAGCTGGGACCATCTAAAGAAAGCAGGAATGTTAGGCAGCTCTACAAAGAAGAAAAAAGAAAGAAAGAAAGAAAGAAAGAAAGAAAGAAAGAAAGAAAGAAAAGAGAAAAAATTCTGTTGTAATTCAATTACTATTTTTTCAATTTTTTTCATTTACTATTACTTGGGGAAATTTTAAATGTACAAAAATGTAGTAATAGTCCCTAATATTATGCAGAGATAAGTCATATTAACATTTTGGCTTATAGCCTTCCCATCTTTTATCTCTCTATATATTTTTGCAAATACTGTACTATAAATTGGTTTTTGATTTGTGAACATTTTTCCAAATCATTAAATATTCTTCTTGAATATGCCATAAAAAGGGTATATAATTTATTTAATAAATTTATAAATAATAAACACGTAGTTGTGATGTGAATTATCTATAAATTAAAATCAATTCATGTTTCAATTTGAGACCTTGTATTAATTTAGCTGACACATTTTTAGGCCTACAAATATTTAGATCCACCCATAATACTTCATTATTAACATGATTTTTTTGCCTTTCAATATTTTTGCTGTCAGCCAGCTATAGTGATTCACCCAAATCCCCGCCATGACTAGTTCCCATAATAGCCTCAAAAGGAAAAGAATCCTACTTGAATTTTGCTTTTTTCATATTCTTTGGACTTGCATAAATATC
The DNA here is from genome assembly GCA_004027455.1 of Hydrochoerus hydrochaeris. Classification (NCBI taxonomy): domain Eukaryota; kingdom Metazoa; phylum Chordata; class Mammalia; order Rodentia; family Hydrochaeridae; genus Hydrochoerus; species Hydrochoerus hydrochaeris. The sequence continues at coordinate 94,040 of PVLA01003063.1, forward strand.
TTTTGCTTAAAATGTTATTTTTTCCCTTGATTTTATTGAAATATTTTTCTGGATTTTTTTCCCTTTAACTATAAATTTATCTCTTTATTTTAATTGCAAATTCATTCTCCTTATGTACTTTTGATAGATACTTTTCACTTTCTCTTTTAATGGGAGTTTTATTCTCTAACTCAGTAGATCTCAAACTTTTTCAGTATCAAAATCTCTTTAAAATTTTATTGAGGATTCCAAACAGATTTTGTTTGTGTGAGCTGCTCCTACTGCTGTTTACTGTATTAGACATTGCGTTTTAAATACATAATATGAAGCCTACTCCATATTAATATAAAGAATGTATTTTATGAAAGAGTCATATTTTGCAAAACAAAATTTAGTGAGGATAGTGATACTGTTTTTTTACACTTCTGCAAATCTCTTTAATGTCTGGCTTAAGAAGAGGCAGCTGGATTCTCCTGGGTGTTCTGCATTGGTGATCTTCCTATTGATTGCTCTGACTGAGGCATCTGAAGAAAATACTGCTTCACAGAAAAGGAAGTACACTGGCCAGTGCCATGAGGTGCGAGGAACTCCCAAGTATCCCCTGTCCTCACTCACACGGAGAACAACCACCCCAAACTAACATGGACTGCTGGGCAGCCTTTTAGGATTCAGTTTCCGTTTTGTAAAAAAGTGGTAACGGTATTATCTCAAGGTGGCCTGAAGCCATAACATAAGAAATGGCACATTGTTGGCAGAAACCTACATTAAACAAACAAACAAAGTCTTTCTTTGGGGTATTTGGGAGATAAGATAGTGTCTGAAGCACCATAGCTTCTCAAGCAAGTTGTCTTTCCAAATTAGATATTTAGATTTGACACTTAACCACTGCACCTCAAAAGTAGGAGTTTTTTAAACTGAGTGCAGAGTTGCATACCTCAATTCCCAGCACTCTGGGAGGCTGAGTCAGAAGGGTTACAAATTTAAGCCCAGCCTGGGCAATTCAGTGACATGACAAGATGCTGTCTCAAATTTAAAAATAAGAAAAAGGCCAGGGATGTAGTTCAGCACAAAGATGCTAGTTCAGCAATATTTTCCATTATTGAAAAAAACAATCTAAAAATTTCAAAATAAAAACGTCTTCATTTGGTTTTCATAAAAACAAAAACAAACAAACAAACAAACAAAAAACCACATTTTTTTTCTTTTTTCAGGGAGATATGAATTCTGACCCAGTTTTGTGACAGAGCTGTATTTCTCTAGAACTCACTGCCTAATTAATTACCTTGGCATTTATTGATCTGTAAAATAGATTTTGTTTTTTGTTTCTTGGAAATGTCGAATGTGTTTTGTTTTTACTTAATGTGGTCAGAAATGTAGTTAACCACTATGGGACGTTTTCAAGTCAGATAATAAAGTTTGCCCTGCTAGACTTTATAATGGTATCTTACAATGTGTCCTGGGAATGGCCTGGTAGGAGATCCAGCCTTGCTATCTGGTATCCCGCAGTGGTTTCCAAGGCATGCACGCTGATGGTGGGTGTGAAAAGCTGGAATGTCTGCATCCTCAGGAGCCTGCTTAACCTGCCATGGTGACCTAGCCTGGGGAGGGCAGTCTAGAGACAGAATGGCCCAGATTCCTGTCCTCAACGCCCGCCCACTGCGAATCCAGTTGATGGCCAGCATCTGTAAGAGCTTCCTGCTACTGACTGGTGATAGCTCTGCCATCACCCTTGGAGGGTAGGGGTGGTGCAGGGCACAGCTGCTCTCCTCTGATCCTCCCAGATTCTGGATCGGACCTCAACAGGGCAGCCTGGATTTCAGAGGGACTTACTTGTGTATTGTTTGGAAATTGGAGATAATGGTTTCCAGGTCTAAGTGAGGACAAAATGAGAATGCACGTTGAAGTGTTTGGGACACATTTGAAGCCCTGTAGAAGTATAGGAATTATTCTTTGTACCTGCCTAAAACTCCCTTACTGTGAGCTATTTGGGTGAACATGTATACATAAGACCTGAAGACATTTTTCATTTGCTTCTATCAGGTCAAGAAAAAGAACGTGTTAGGTGTTTCCAGGTCATCTTTTGATAAATCCTGTGTGGAGGTCCTGGAGATGACACTGGCTAGAAAGTCAGTCATTTATTCCTACTCTTCCCCTATGTTATAAACAGTAAGTGTGATCTGGTGTTGAACACTTTCCTCTCTCTCTTCACAGTCTGATGGCTTGCTCTGTCATGTAAATTGACTGCAGTTTTATTACTAGTGACTTTATTTTTTAAGTCCTTATACTTTGATACCTAAAAGTAGCTAATAAAAATCATTAAAGAATGCTTTAGGAGAATGTATCAAGAACGTCACTGTGCATATTCAACATGTAAAAAATCCTCTATGAATTATTTTTTTTAAAGTCAAAAGTAAGCAGAGTCTTGGCACAAAGATAATCTTTGAACTTAGACATCGGCTCTTGAGTGAAACTTTGACTTCTTTGTGTTTAATTAGACTTCAACTGCTCCACTTTAAAAGGTCACCTAAATTTGGAAAAGATAAGTGATTCTAACCGTGACAATCTAATGGCTGCTGGATTTTATTAGAAAGGTTTAAGTAATTTTTTTTTTTTTGTCTTTTTGAGACAAGGTTTCATTATGCAGTTCAGGATGGCCTTGAACTTACTTTGCAGCCCAGGCTGGCCTTGCACCCAGTGATCCTTCTGCCTCAGCCTCTCAAGTGCTGAGATTACAGGCATGCACCACCACACCCTACCCTCAAGTAATTTTTTGCATGCACTTTGTACCATTTACCCATACTTTCACTACTACAGCACACACACACACACACACACACACACACACACACACACACAGTCTAAGGTCCTTGAGAAATGAAGCAATCATCTTTTAATGGGTTAGGCTTTGTTTCCTGGTCTCAGCTTCATCATCTTGCAGTGCACAAACATCTTCATCTATGTGAACCTAATTTTCTTCACTGCAATAGTGGCACTGTTTCCCATGGGTCTACTAGAAGGGTTGCAGGTTGACTAAGAAAATGCCTATAAAGCACATATTGTCTCTAGAGATAACTGGGTCCTGCATGAAAGGGATGTCATCGCTAGAGAACTAAGGTAGAATGAACTGGACAACAGGAGGAGAGGACTCAAGGAAAGGTAAGACCGAGGAGCTCGAGGGCACAAACACCACGCAACCTGGACTGGAGCTACACAGGGTGTTTTCCACAGCACTGTGGGGCTGCCAAGCAACTGAGCCTGCATTTTATTTTTCTATTCTCATGGAAAATGGAAGTCAGTTCTAGAAGTATGGCTAAAAATGAGATAAAAATCACCAGACGTCCTGCAAACCATGTCAAGTTAGTTTATATTTAATACTGGACACAATGAGAAAAAAATAATATTGCTACAGATTTTAAAAATTGTGTCCGCCCATGTTTGCAGTACACACTAATTACAGCATGTGGGGAGTATGTATATTAAGGGGCATTGGTGTATGGACAGGACACATCTTAATTTTTGTAATTTTCCCTGCCCTGTTTGCTAATGATTAGAACCCAGATCATCTAGCGTAGACCACTATTAAATATAAGGTAGATTATCATAATTTATGTTATTATTATTTCTCTACACTTCGTATCAACCATCAGGGGTTTTAAAAAGCAAGGATCTCCTTTATTTCTGTGGCTTTCTCTACATAGAAACTTCAAACACTATCGAGTTGTTGGAACGCTTTCTTGTTTGGCGGGAGCATCGCAGAACGAGTTTTGCATTGGAGTAACACGACAGCATGAGCTGACATATTCCCATACGTGCCTCTGAAAGAAAAGGGTGACTATACACAAGTTTAGAATTAGGAAAGCGGGGGAGAGATAGAGAAGCCCATGGAAACTGCTGCTGCAGTCTGCAGATAAGGCAGGGAGAAACAAACCCTCTTGAGGTCCTGAGCCTTGAAGCCCTTGCTCTGCCAGCGGATGAGGAAAATGGCACCTCTGTAAGATTCACCAGGACTTTCTCAAGAACAGCTGAACAATGTTATGGGAGGTGAACTGGTTTCTGTTCTCCTGTGTTTCAGGCCAAAAAAAAAAAATGCTCTTATTAACATCTCATAGGGACATCTTCCCCAAACCTCTAGAAATCAAGCTTTGTTTTTTTGTACTGGGAATTGAATTCAGGACCTTATGCTTGCTAGGCAGGTGTACTGAGCTAAATCCCTGGCCCCAAAGCCTCTAGGATGTGAGTTATTATAGCAGAATCTTGAGAATTAGGCAACTCAGTGATGGAGACTTACAGAAAATGACAATTTATTTCCACCTCTAGTTAACACATCAGTTCTTTTAAAAGACTAATTCAGGGCTTCTTTCCTCTTCTGATCACACTAAAGATGTTCCCAGGACAAAGGGGCTTAGCTATACTACATGGTCCAAAAGCAAGTAGGTAATAATTTTTCCCCCTTTTGTTTTCTCCTTACCCAACAGTGCTCGTTCTCTTTTGAGTGCTCTCAGGAAAGGATCTGATCAACTCCTTTCTCTAAAGAAGCAGAAAGAGCAAATAATGAACAAAGGTCTGATGTGTTCTCTTTCTCCGGAGGATTTCTAGTGGGAGAGAAAGGAATAAACTCTACTTGCAGCTGTATACACCAGCTACCCTGGCTGAGGAGGAATTTGGGGCAGGGAGGAACTTATCCTGCATAGCTGTTTCGGCCTCCAACTAAGGTAGGTCCGGCTGGGTGCCCACTAACACAGCCGGCAGCTCCCTTCCATCCCCTGGGAAAACCATATACTGTGTGTCTATGCTGTGTGTCACAGTAAATGGCTGTGAGGGGGCATTTCCCTTCCATCATTGTCTTGGCCTTGGGTCTAATGTGACTTTTCAGCAGAGTAATTTCTAGGCTATCACCCATCCTAGGCAAGGCTGCAGACAGCGTACCTGGGAGAGAGGCCGCTTGCTGAGGAGGGCCTCTGTCTTTTCTCACAATGATTATTATAAACAAAGCAACAGACAATTTTTGTGATATAATTGCCGCAGATTATAGTAAGAAACAGTTAAGTATGAAAGCTGCTCTTCTTTCATTTACTCAGAAAATACAGGACTCTCTTAATAGCAGTGTCCCCTCTTGTGTAGCACTGTTTGTCTTGTCTTGTATCCTTATTAAACTTGTAGACTACCCTCTGAGGAAGCCCCCCCAAAACTATGGAGACATCAACACAATCTTATTTCCCTGACAAACCCACCAATGGAGGCACTTGGTCCCTCAGAGGATATCATGTTTCTCCTTCAATGCCACTTTGGGTGTATTAAGATGAAAAATTAAAAATCATATTGTTCTTGAGGGAATATGGTCTACTATATGTGCCATTATAGGCATTTAGACAAAATGTTGTTGGAACAGAAAGAAGGAAATAATCAGTTCTAACTTGGGGAGGAAATTATATTGACAGTAACAATAAAAACAGAGCTGCTATTTATTCTGCACTTCAGTAAGGAGTCAAATATCTACCAGAGCTTAATTTTGAGATGGAAATGTTCTGTTTCAAATAGGGGAGAATTTCAGGATGGTTTTGTGTCAGTGTTACTGTTGATTACAGAACAGACTTTAGAAAGTCACATACTGTACCTCTCCTTCACCTCGCCTTTTTCACCTATATAACGAGTACTTGTATATCACATATTTCATAGGAAAGTTTCAAACAAAAATAAATGCATAAAGCTAATTTCTGATAAATATTAGTAGTAAGGGGATGCTTTGTGTATTGACATTGCTACTATAGCAAGTCTTGGCACCAGCTGTATGCATTGAAATTCACTTCCCAAGAATATTTGGAGGAGAATTTAGGCTTTTTGAACTACTGGCACATTTTTAGTAATTTCAGATGGAAAGAATTCAAAAAAGTTTTATTAGGCTCTGATATATTCAACTCAGCACACAGAAAACTGCTGATTCGGAGAATGCTAGGCTAAAAGGAGGGATACAAACATGAAGTTAATCAGACTTCTGCCCTTCCTACCTAGTAGGGGGAGCAGATGTTTAACCAAAATGCTAGCGTCATTAAGAGAGTTAGTAATGAAATCTTGGATTGGCAAGGAAAGAATGTAAGTTCTAAGAGTGAGGATTACAGAAGGTAATTATACTAACAGTAATACCAAGGGTGACAGGATCAGCTACAATTTTTTAAGAGTTTATTAAATTCAAGATACACTAAACATGTTATTTACTCCACTCTATGACTAAATATTTGTGTCCTTTTAAAATTTACATGTTGAAGCCCTAATTTCCATTGCAATGATATTTGTAGTCTGAGCCTTTGGAAAATAATTGACTCATAAGGGTGGAAGCCATATGATAAGATTAGTGTCCTTAAAGCTAAGCAACAAGAGAGACATGCTCTCTATCCACCATGCAACTACTGGTGGAGCAAAACTATATCCTCTCAACACCTTGAACTTGGACTTTCAAGCTTCCAGGACTGTGAGAAATAAATGTGGGGGTATTTGTTATAATAGCCTGACCTTAGGAATTCCTCTCCAAAACATCTATGGAAAAGCTCTTCTTCTTCTTCTTCTTCTTCTTCTTCTTCTTCTTCTTCTTCTTCTTCTTCTTCTTCTTCTTCTTCTTCTTCTTCTTCTTCTTCTTCTATAGAAACTGAGGTTACACAGATAACATGACTTGGACAAGGTGATATAGATAGACAAAGATTTAAGTTTGGTTTGGTCTAACATCAAAATCCATGTTCTTTCTCCTCTGCTACATAGTACTGTAGGAACAATACATGGTAAGAACATGTATAATGATGTCCAAATAATTTTGACACTTTCAGAGAGAATATCCCTTCAATATCAGCCATAAATCTGCGATAGCTGTGTAATGTTTATGTTACTGTAAGAATTTTCATATAATAAGCTCAGCTACCAGGGAAAAATCTTGTATTCCTAATACTTGTCTTAGAAAATATAGTCATTTTAAATAGAGTAAAATTTTCTTGATGAATTTGTGAACGGACTGTTTTCCAAGTAAAATATCACAGTGTGACAGTTTTTATGTGGTCATTCAAAGGTCACTGGAGGGGGAATATTGCAGCCCTGAACACCAGCAGGTGTGAGGTCCATGTGGGGAACTACTCTCCAGTCCCTGGGGCTTGGACAGGCTGACCTGACCTAGTAACAACAGCCAGCTGGGCCACTTCCCCCTCTCCTCTTGCAAGGGTTGGAGCATGGGGAGTAATCCCATCCGACCATTCTCAAGGGCAAACCAGGTCACTAACATTTGTGTGTACACACAAATGGTTTGCATTTCACGACTTCCTGCTGGAACCTTCTTTGAATGTCTCATAGAATAAATAGGCATATATTTTCCAAGACTTATACTTTGAATAAATCTAACTGTAAAGTTGAGTATGGGAAACAATCTTACAAAGATATAAAATTTCCACTACCACTTAGTTATGCTTTTTAAATCAATTGCTTTTACTGAAAAGAGTAAAAATTATCAGACAGTTGGAGTGGTTTGGGATGATGTGGAATTTATACTATACACAGTAAATTTAAAATGATTGTTTTCTTCCTTATGTTAAAAAACTTAAAGATCAGTATATTCTATCATATTCTTATTGTGGGATCTGGTCATGGAAATAGCTTCCAGTGAAGATGACAGGGTTTTTAAAATGCTAAAACAAAGCAAACTAGAAGATATAAAATGTAATTCTTCTGTGATCAGCACAATGCTTAACTGCAGTATTGGACAGGCACACTGTTAGTTTTCTGAAGTTCCAAAATATAGAAGAGGCAATTCACGTTTCCTCCATCTCAGTCAGCAGCCTGAATCCCTGTCCTAGCCCCAGGCACCAAGATAGTTCCAAGATGGCTGCCATCGTCACAAAGGATGATAAATGACACTACCCTGCTATGGTATTTAAAGTTGTTCTTTAGCCTTTGCAATGAAATTCAGACTGTGCCAGCCATTTTAGTCAGCTCAGGGGATTTTTAATGTTATTTTCAGCCAGATCTATTTTTGTTTAATTCTATGGGAACCACACATAGTTTGCAAAATTGCCAGAACTTTATTTTCCAATGAGTATTACTCAATTCTAAAAAGTATGCTCTGCATTTTTATGCTAGTAGACATAGTAGCGGTCAGTTCAGTAAGGAATACCATTTTAAATGATGTAGCATGGGCCTTTTCTTTCTTTTTCTTTTTAAAATAAGTCTAACATTCTGCTGATTGAAGGTGGGTTAGCGTTTTGCTTATTGTTTCTTAAATAATATATTTTAAACAAAAACATTTTGAAAAAGTCACTAAGAACTGATCTGTTACAAGAGTGTGGCTTGTGTTATAACAAATCAAGAATGTCAGCTTATAGTTTTGAATTGTACAATTGCTCGTTGTTTATTCTTGTATAGAGGTAAGCACATTCATTCACTATAGGATATTATATTAATTATAATCACTAGAAAGCTCATATTGCTTATTATTGCACATAATAGAAAAAAGGAAACTTTTTTCACCTAACTTTTAAAGCATGATATATGTGGAAATCTCGAGCCTGTCCCCAGAGGTGATAACACATCTTGTTCTGCTGCACTGGGTGTCAGAAGCTGGATGGGAAGACAATTTCTCTCCAAACTAAGAAAAGCAGATTATTTTCAATTGCAACTTTACCACCAGAACTGAGGGGAAAAAGCGACAATCTTATTATAACAGAACATCTTCAAGTGTCTCAGGTCTTGAGAGATTCATACGTGTTGAACTCAATGGAACAACAGAAACTTCGAGCAAAACAATATAAGCAAAATCTATAGAAAATGATGAATCCTACCCTAAAGCTTAAAAAAAAAAACCCAACAAACAAAATTACAAAGCATTGCAAAGACTGTTTTTAGAACACAAAGGAGGAAATGGAAGGGATTTTTAGTAAATTTCATTTGTTCTCCTGTCAAAAAGAAAATAAAGCAGTTTTTTTTTTTTTGGTTGAGTTTTGGTTAGAGAGTATGAAAAACTGTATGATGTATACTACTTGTAAAAGTAATTATTTGCCCAAATGTCTAAACCATAAAATAAGATTTCATATTTTATTTTGCCTTTCAAACAGACAGAGATTTTCTTTTAAAAACATTTGGGGCTGGATGTATAGTTCTGAAAAAGTTTTTTTTTCTTATATAGGAAAAATGATAAAGGGTAAAATTTAAATGGTTCATACACCCACTGACTAGATAACCCTGTTGACATCCTTAGAATTTCAGAATAATACATCATCGCATGTCTTAAAAATGAAAATAATACTGAGAGATGTAAATGAAAAGTAGATGCATTCTTTTTCTTTGTTCCTTCCTACAGACCAGTCTGTTTCTCCAAATGAGAGATTTTAAATGATTACTTGCTTCTCCTTCCATAAATGTATCCACATATTTACTTGATATATATCTCTATCTCTATCTCTATATCTATGTTTCTGTGAATGTATTTATATATATATATATATATATATATATATATATATATAATTAGGATTTTTTTACAAAGGTGTGTTATTCTAGTATGTCTCCTGATTTTTCATTTAATAATATATTTGTAGATATTTTCTTTCTTTTATATTTGTAGATATTTTCATATCAGCATATATGAAGCTATCATGTCTTTAAAGATAGTTTTTATAGCTTGTTATTTTAATAGCTATAAAATATTTCATTAGTGTACTATAAATATTTAATCAATCTACCCATTAATATTTGTTTTAATCTTTCAGTATATCTGTGATGACTCAGCATTTGAATAGCTGTGAAAAAGTCTGCATTTTAAATTTTGATAGGATATTCCATAATTTGCTAAATCTGCTTTTTTTCCCACCAATAATATTGGAGATTTACTATTTCTCTAGTAGAGGTATTACTAAAGTTTAAATTTTTTAGCCAAGAGAAACACAGTTTAAAGTACACAGTTTAAGCTTTGAAAAATGACAAAAAATCAAAGTGTATTTTCCTTTTGGAGTATATGTTGTCTTAGCTCAGTAATACGTTGATCCACAAAGGAAAAATAAAATATTGTGATATAGGTAGAATTCGATTAGTAAAGGTAGCTAATACTAGAGTAAAACTTCTAGGAAACTTCTTAATAAATTAAACTGATGACTCTCATACTTAAAAAATAATGTGCAGCTAGGAGAAAGGGGTTTTGCAAAATAAAAATAGTTCTGGGGATTGGTGGTACAATGATGTGAATGTACCGAACATTTCTGACTCGTACTCTTAAGATTGTTTGGGCTCAGGTATAGCTCAGCACTTAGGCATGAGGCCCTAAGTTCAATCCTTAGTACTGAAAACACAAAAACAGAAACAAAACCGTACAAAGTTAAAATGATAAACTTCATATTTATTTTACTACAATTTGAAAAAAGATAATGCACAGAAATAATGCATCTAAAAAGACTATTTAGATATAATTTCAAGAATGTAGGGTATTATTAGAGTTAATAGTTTCTAGTAGAGCTATTATTAAAGTTTAAATTTTTTATCCATGAGAAAAACAGTTTAAAGTATTATACTCTTAAACTTTTGCAAAATGACAAAAAAAATCAAAACCTCTATTAGAAATTCAGTTAATGTAATTACATACACAATCAGATAAGGCCCAAAATGCAAAGATCACTGGCAATGGACTTAGATTCAAGGAAAATGACTAATGTCAGAGCAGCCACCCCATCCCCATAGGTGGAACAGCTGTCTGTTGTACCTAACAGCTACCTGGACATCCCTCTTCCACCCCCAGCTGCGAAAGTAACTGTTCCCTGGGGCCTGTCATACTCAGCTGACTTTACAAATAAGCTTACAGTCATATCCTCTGATCTCAAGATTTCTGGGATACAAATGACATAGCTGAAGGCCACAGAGAGGACCGAGATGTTCAGATCATTCTCTGACACACACCACTCCTTCAAAGCACTGTAGAATTACTTTTTTTTTTTTTTTTTGTCATCCCTCACAGCAGCCAGGAGAAGAGCTGGAAGGAAAAGGAGAACTCGGTCTCCAGGACCCAGTACAAATGGTTCACAGTGAATTTGAGGTGTGAGTCCTGACACCAGGATGGGCAAATCACAGTTATAAACACAATATACTTGTGTCTTTGGTGATTCACAATGAATGCTGAGAAATTAACCCACTAAAGGGTTGCATAGCATTCCTCCACTCCTCCAGGGAAGTTGGACAGGTGCTTGTGGGTACATCTTAGCAAAGAGCAAAGCTGCTCACAGCTGCTCAGTAAAATCATTTAGAGAGCTTTTAAAAGTCTGATACCCTGGTTCACCCCAGACCAATGGATCACACTCTCTGGAGTGACTGCAGGTGATTCCAAAAGGCAGCTAAGGCTAAAAACCCCCAGCTCCAAGGCTGTCAATTTCAGGGTACATTATTGGGGAGGGGGAGTTGCCACCCCACCTCCTAAAAAATTTGGTATAATAGGTCTAGGATTTCCCCAGAGATCTACACTTCACCCCCAACCCTATCTATATTTCTTCTATGCAGCTCAGGTGCTGCTGGTGGAAATGGTCTCCGGTCCCGGTGTGATTACTCCACAGTGGCCGTGAGTCCTGGTTTTCATCCTTACCACTTATCTCATCCACTTCTCTGTAAACCCGGTCCCCTGGGCCTTGTACTGATGTCTCTTCACCCCAAACTAATAATTTTTATTGCTTTATCCCTGGAACACACCCAGCATCTTCACCCATCACGATGAGTCACTCCAAAACGCCACATAATGCAATAAAATCCTGAGCAAGGCTGAACAAGAATGGAAAGATTATGTCATGGTTTCTCCCCGTCCTGTTTTGCTAACAAATCCTGGAGTCAGACTTTTTTTTAAAAAAAAGAACAAAGCCCTCGCTACCCTTGCCAACATCGAAATGTATCATTTACGTTGTTCTGCTGAGTCACAATTAACTCTGGATCTGCCACGAACCTGAGAATATTTTTAGGCAAGTTTCATTAGAATTAGTCTTCTAAAGTTAGCATGTGTGCTCTTCCTTTTGAAGTTTTGTCCTTGTTACGCTTTATCATTACTTTTGACCACTGCTCTTGTGAATGTCGCTGGCAAAGGGTGAACACGTGTGTTCCATGATTCAAGCTATCAGGAGAACCGATCCTGTATGCACACATGCTATGACTACCCCAGGCTTGTCTCTAACTCTAACCACCTGTTTGTACTCCAAGCCCCATTAGAGGCGGTCAGAGCCGGAGTTTTGTAGTGGAAAGAGAAAAGGTTTTGGGGCGAGGGACACCTACTTCAGACTCTCAGTGCTGTTTTTCCCTAGCCATGTGACTTTTAGGCAGATATTTAACCTTGCAGAGTCTCGGTTCTTTTCCTTTGGGAATGTGTGGCCACATTTCCCTCTCAGAGAGCTACTGTGAGATACAACAGCATTCAACACACAGGCTAATGTGTAGTGAGCAACTTTCTAAATATTAGTTTTATTTTCTCTTTTCATGTACTATAACATGAAAAGATAAGAGTTTATATGTGTGTGTGTAGAGATGGGTAGTTTTCTAACTCACTCTACTCCAAGAAATTGGGGGAGGGACCCCCCAATTTGTGCTAGCCTCAGAGTGATCTCAGGAGGTCACTCAACCAAGGGTGACTGGGTTGTATGCTGCCATCACACCAAGTTGGGTAAGAGGCACCCTGGTGCTGAGTGGAAGCCAGGTTAAGAGAGTTAAGGCCAAAGCCGAGAAGCTGATGCCAGGGTGATGCCCAGGGGACCAACCAGTGCCAAAGAGGGGCAGATGCCATTGCAGGGAGGTAGTAGGAGGCCAGCACTGAGCCACAGTGTCCCTCCGCAGATCTGGAAGATGCAGTTGGGGCAAAGGGTCAGGGTGTAGAGCAGAGGAGGAGCCCTGGTCTATGTCAGGGAAGCAGGGCACCTGCAGTGAGGGATCCACAGCAGAAGGCCCTGGCCATGGGCATCTGCGAGACAGTTCACAACCCGCTGCCTTCGGAGCCTCTCGTCTTCTTACGTCAGCCTGGTTAACTCCTACTGTACTCTTTCCTGTTGGTAGGCTTTCTTTTTATGAGTGTAAGTATATTTTCCTGCAATTGCACACTACACTGAGAAGAGTGGTAACACGAACCCCCAAATCTCAGTGGTGTAACACACTTATTGTAAAATCATACCCTGGTTCTCTCTAAGTCTGGGAGGTGAATAGGGATGGAACCTGGCTTCCTACAATTACTCAGGGACTGGGTCCCTCTCATCAGATGGATCTGTCTTCCCCTAGTAGGGATCCTTAACTCTTTTTTGGTTCTTGTTCCTTTTTTGCCATGTATTCTTTTGGATGTTTTTATGAAATCTTGTGAAGAGTAGCTTGGCACAAGGTTTTCAACTTTGTACAATAAAACACCCACTGTTACAAAGGAAGGCAGTGGAATCTAGTTCTGTTATCAAATGTAGATTGTGATAAAGGAATGAATGTGCTTCTTTATTAACACAATATATTTCACGCACAGGATGTCACCATATGCTGCCCAGAGATTGGAACCACAGATAAACACTTGCCATGAGCTCTGTGCATTGCTTCAGTTACTTATTGCTGCCAGACAAACTGGACCTGAAACAACTGGTCCCCAAACAACTGTCTTATTTTGCTCATGACTTTGCGGGCAGAAATTTGGAGCAATTTTTGCTTGACAATTCAATTAGGGCTAATGTGGCATTGCCAGGGCAACACTGGATGATACACTTTGCCCTGGGCTTTGCCACCTCAGTGCTCCTGAGGCCCCATTGCTATATGGCTTGGGCTTCTCACAGCTTGGTGGCTTCAAAGTGACCACAAGTCTTAGGTGGCAGCTGGCTCCCAAAAGTTAGTGTTTCAAAAGACAAGAATGGAAATTGAGAGTATAAATATGGATGTTTTTCCAATTTAGTCTACACTGAGAGATTACTATGCAGGGGGACATAATTTAAATGTGTGCTGAACTAAGCCTCAGAAAGTCTCTCAGCAGAGGGTGACCAGGTACAGACAGCCCCAAGCTGTGCTTAGTGGGGACTGCTGATGGAGACCTGGTCAGAGCAGTCAGAGTTCACCCAGGTCCAAGGAAGAGTGACACAAGCCCTGCATCTCAATGGGAGGAATAAGCTAGGGCTATGTGGCTATCATTAAAAAACTTCAGTTACTCTGCATAGTACTACAAGTAGACATCACTGTCTCCGTCGGACTGGGGAGGAAATGAACCTTAAAGAAGTGTTCTGTGCAAAATCACACAACTAGCGGGTCAATCTGATGCCAATTTTCCAATACTTTTTCATTTGTCTTAAATCTACTATTGCAGAGCAATCTGATACCTATAAGAAAAATAAAAAGTGTAGGGAGATGCAGGAGAATTTTGATTGCCTACCCAACATCCATTCTCTCCCAGCTTCCAAATGCCTATATGGTTTTGACTGAGTTTATTCATAAAGAGATGCTAATTTGGGTTGGCGAGTAACCAAAACTAGTGATGTTTTCTCAGGATTGATTCTGGGCCTGGTACTTTTACTTCCTTTGGTGGTTAGAGTAATGGAATAGAGAGGTAGTTCATTACATTTCCAGACTGAATTTTCAGCATGAGAAAAGACAACCCTTTATTGTGGAATGGGCTGCATTTAGGAAGAGAAGTTTGCAGAAATCATCAGGTTCACCTGCTAAAATAAGAAATAACTGCTCTGAATCTTAATTTCCCTTAGTGAAAGAAGTGAACTAGAAAGTCCCCAAAGTTCCTTGCAGTTTTAGTATTGAAGATTAAGAAAAATTATATGAATATGATAGGCAATGCTGAAAAATACTGAGTAGTTTTAGTGGTTCGTATGTGCATCTGTTCTAAGGTCAAAGAGTTGTACAATATGAAACATCCAATAGAATGTAGTGGTTAATTTATACCTGTGGATTAGCACTCTTAGTTGAAAATGAGAGAAATTCTGACTCATTTAAATAAAAAGGCAATTTACTGAAAGTCACAGAACCTCCAGGAAGGCCAGGCTCAAGACTCAGGTGAAAATCAGATCCTAAGTCATGTTACAGGATGGAAGATGGGGACACTGCCACCACTGTCACTAAACATCAGGTGTCCCTGTTGGCTCCATGGAGTAGGGATGAATTCTTGGTCACTGTAACATCCTTGTTTCAAACTCATTTGAGATTGAGAATCTTAGTCAGCTGCATCTGATTTATGTCCCTGAGCCTAAATTTTCAGGGATGGCAAAAATCAAGGACCAGAACTTTCTATAAAGACTATTTAATAGAAAGTTCTGAAAACTTATGAATGAGGCCCTGTCAATTCTCTACCTATTTCCACTACACCCAGCATACTTCAGTTAACCTCTACCCATCCGGAGATGGGAAGAGAAGGAATAACTTTTTCTAGTAGTCATATCCTTCTCCATACGAGGAAGTACATAGTTCTATTTAAAGTTTCACTTCCTAGAATGAAAGGTTCAAAGCTGAAAAACAAATGCTTTTCTACCCATCTCAATTTACCAGTGCAACAGGAGGTTAGATTGAGTTCTTTTAGGATAGATATAGTAGGCATTTACATTATTTTGGGGATCCCAGCTTAGGAAATTCCTTACGTTTGCAGAATTTTTTTTTTTTTTTTTTACCTTGTGATTTACTGGGATGCAAAGACTGCCAAGATCTGACAAGTCAAGAATTCAAGATACTTCCCTTTTCAGCTGTCACTGCAGCTGTGTTGGGCCTGGCCAGACCTTGAACTGGGAGCTGGGGACACAGGAAGGCTGGTTAGCATCAGGGCAGCAGAGGTAGTGACCCTGTGCTGAGAGCCAGTGGTGTTAGCAGGATAGGTGTCCAGAGCTGGGTTCTGGTTGACACGGGTCCCCTCTAAACCAGTACCATTCGGGAATGGTTTTCCAGGCTGCACAACCATGATCTTAGTTGTCTACTCATCTTGATGATTCTGTGATATTATGTTTTTCTAACCAAAGTAGGTTTCTGTTGACCAGCTCTTTTTAAATTAAATTAAATTTAATTTAAAAAATTTTTATGTCATGAGCTTTTAATGACATGGCCACAGTTAGGTATGAGGAAGACTGAACAATGCAGTGGTTAAACTGAACCTCCATATCTACTAATGAAAGGTTTTATCACTAGGAGAGAGGAGAAAACATTGGAGGACAACCAACAATTCTTGCTTCAGTAAGTGGCCGATTGGTACTTTGAGATTAGATGAGAATATGATAGAATTTTCTCTGAGAACTGTTAAACATAGTTACTTTTGAATGGCAGAAATGACTCTGGATGTCTTAAAATGGAACAATGCTTCACTTACAATAAGATCAGTTGAGAAAAGGGACAGCTCGTGCTCAGCGTCAGCCTTAACATCTATATAAAACAAAAAACAAAAACGTAAAAGATAGGACCAAAGGAAAGTTTAAAGGTCTTTTCCAGGGCAGATTGCTACAGCCAGAGTCGTATGCTTGGCAGAATACAGCATGCCTATCTGAATGTTCCTCTGGGTTTTTGTAGACAATGCAGTGACCCATACGGGAGGTCAGAGAGGCCTTGGGGCTAGAGGAGATAGGGCAAATACCAAAGGAAATTTATGGATGACAAATTCAAGGGCAAACTGGGCGCAAGTTCAAAGCTGTGGAAACAGCAGAGAGGGGTAGAGGGCACATGGTATGTCTGAGTTGTCTTGCAACATGTTACTGGGTACAAAGAGAAATGGGGCTCAAAGCCACTGGTGGCAAAGGCAGAGGGCAGTGGACAGAGTGACATCTGGCTCAGAACCTCCTGGGTTCATTGCTGCTCAGCTAGGAGGCTCCTGGGCTGAGGCTCCTGACTGCACTTTCTGAAGTAGCAGTCTCAGGCAGCTGATTTCTAGAAGAGTAACAAGGCTTGGCTTCTCTTCACTGCTGTAAACGTCTGAAAGATTTGTGATAGGTGTCCCTTCTTCCCGGACTCTCAGACTTATTACACAGACATGCCACCCAAGCCACCTACTCGTGTCACAGGGTGCTTGGCTTAGCCTTGGTGCTTTTGCTTCTTTCTTTTCTTGATCTATTGCAATTAATTTAAGGTGAAAAAATGGAGTAAGGTTTTCAGGAACAATAAGACAGCTGCAGGCCTGTTTATTGCTATTGCTGGTAAATAACATCCTCTAGAGTCTTCCCTGTAGTAGCGCTATGCAACAACAAATCAATAATAATAATAATCGAAGCAGAGCCTGTTGGGTTATTCTCTCATGTTGTGATGGTTTACCCTTGCTCTTGGGGGACTCAAAGGGTTCTTCACTGTGGCTCCCTTCATCCCCCAGTCTCCAGTCATTTGACTTGGTTTTTATGTCTTACATGCCAACCTCTCCCAGATCCAGTGTTGTGGTGAAGGCCATGAGCTCTCCATTCAGACTACCAAGTTTATGTCCTTGCTTTACTGCTAGTTTCCTGTGTGCCGTTGGATGAGTACATATTTTGCCTCTCCAAGGTGTTTCCTCCTCTGTGCAGTGATCATAGTAGTATAATACTGTTGTAAGATTTAAATGACTTAATGATGTAAAGGCTTTGAGACACTGGGACAGTACTTGTCTCATAGTAAACACTGAGTGAATACTAATTATATTATCATAACTTTGACTATTATTATTTCCAGAAGTTCTTTGTGGGGGTCTTCAATAATGAGAATCTGTTGGTATGTGTAGTAAGCCTTCCTTTCCTTCTCTGGTAGTGATTCATCTCTTTATTCTGGGGAACCACCATTTTCAAGGTTCTGCTAATCCTGGTCCCACCCAGATAGCAGGGTGTGGGGATGGACATTTGACCCAGGCCTGGTCAATCATGGGACATCATCCCTCTAAGAGCAGTGATTGTTTCAAAATGTGACAGGGAAGGCCGTCAGAGTTCTCACAGGCAGTGTGGCGTGAAACAGTCTTGTCTTGCTGCTAGAGCTGCCAAGCTGAGCTGCTGAAAGCTCTGTGAGAAAGGTAGCCAACTTGCTGGTCTGCACAGAGGACGCCCATTGGAGAGAGAAGCAATGAGGCCAATATACAGGATAAAAGTGAGTAAGAGGCAGTGGGGTAAGGAAGAGAGGAGGAGAGAGGAGCCTTTGGCTCTGATTTTGGCTGGCTGCTGACCTTCAGCCTTCTCTTACCCAGATCTTAGCAGCTTGGGAAGCCAACAGAATCCCATGTTTTGCTTGTAGTAATTTAAGCAGAATTTTCATTAGAACAGGAGGAAGTGAAGTAGAATAGAGAATACCGTGGGGACAAGAGAGGAGGGATTCTCAGGCTAAGACTTGTTTCCCACTAACGGCCAAGGCACACATCTTTCCCTTCCTTCCAACAACGTAAAAATGCAACCTCTTGTTATCCCCTAAGGTGATTGCAAGGATCAGGTGCCTTGTAACAGTACATGGGTGTAGTGGTTTCCCAAGTCAATAATAACCCCTGATCTGTATTGAACACAAGGGAGAAATTCTTTAAAACATCAGGAAGCACGCTGGGAGGCTGAGACAGGAGGATTACAAGTTCAAGTCCAACCTAGGAAACTGATCTAACCAGACTTTGTTTTAAAAAAAATTGCCTGGAAATATAGCTCAGTGTGAAGTCCTTGGTACTTCCAATCCTCAGTACTTCCAAAAACAAAACACACACAAGATAGAGCTTTCTAAAAAATTCTGATCTCACAATTTGTGGAAAATTACCAGAGCCTAGCCCATCCCAGCAAGCTTATAAAAGCTCACCCTTTCCCTGTGACAGCAGGTCACTCTGATTTCCTCTGCTTAGCTCTGTCCTTCTGCACTTCTCCTCAAGCTGAAGTCCCTCCCCCAGTTTCTCTTCCTTCTTCATTATAGCTTTTGCCTACAAATTTGAGCTCTAACCCAAGTTTTAATTTCCATTGCCACTGAGATGAATCCCCAGCCCACTAGCAGAGTCACCCTTTGTGTGTTGAACTTGTCTTTCCCTGTTCCTTCCTTCCTTTGGTCTGAATCTGGGCTGCTGGACTCTTGGAGTCAGCTTCTCCACTTGTCTTGGTTCAGTTTTCTGTCTCCTGCTGTTTCTTAGTTTCCTTTGTTGTTTTAGGTTACCAACTGTGACCTAAAATCACCACTTCCTCATTTCTTCCTAAAACTCTCTCACTTTTAAAAAGCATCTCTAGCAACTTCCCTCTTTCCCTTGGATCAGATACATTCAACTCAATGTTTTCTCTTTGACTCTTCAAATATTTTTATCAGTCCATTTTTGCACTGTGCAGAGTTGGTCCATGGAAGTATGACACATTTTTACTTTTTTATAATTCTCTTCCCTCCCTCCCTCCCTCCCTCCCTCCCTCCCTCCCTATTTCTCTTGGTCTTGACATCCTCTTTTACTTTTGCTCCACAGCTTTGCAGCTGGCTCTCATGTCTTCTTCTATTCTGTTCTTTATCTTGAGTACTTTGCATAAATGTGTTTCTTTTTTACTTGAATGGTACATACCAACACTCATGCATCTTACTAGTATTTTCTCTCTCTCTCTCTTTTTTTTAAATATTAAAGACAGTTCTATTTCACACCTGAAACACTTCCTGACTACATATTTTACTCTAATGGTTTATTGATCTCTCATCTCCAGCTACTCCTTGTATCAAGTGAAATTATCAGTCTCTAAATGAAAACCACAGCAAGTATTTAATTTTATTTTTCTCACATCAGCAGTTGTGTTTCTCACCTATCTCTTAGGTCAAGCCTCAAACCAGGCCCTTTATGTAGGGCTGTCAAATTTTCATAGTTTTTTACAGAGCAAGCCACGTTGCTCTTCCTTGGATTGTGATTCTAATGAATAAATGTAGTGGTGAAGACTAGAACAATCAACATCAGGCAAACACCATATTAATAATTGTTGCAGATGAGAACCATTGGTGAGTACTAAAATTAGTAGATGGAGTATATTTTCAGGATCTCAAAGAATCTCCTCCAGAATGTTTATTCATTATAAAGGGAGAAAGTGATAATGTTGCCTGAAGAAATCTAGAAGACATCTTCTTAACCAAGTGACAAGGTTAATGTGCCATTATTAAGACACGTTAGCATCAGACAACCATCGTGGTGCTCTGAGAAGGGCAAAGCACTCCTTCTGTGATGTTCTTGACCTAAAATGCATAGCCTCACTTGAATCATGAGAATCCATTCATAAATTTCAGTGGAGGGACACTGTATAAAATAACTGACCAGTATTCTTCAAATGTGGCAAAGGCATGGAGGATAAGGAAAGACTCATGAACTGTTAAAGATTGGACAAGACAGGACAACTGAGTGTATGTAACCCTGGGACTTGGACAAGAAAAGGACAGTAAAGGACATTTGGTGAAATTTGGGTAAGATCTGTAATGTTATTGTACTGATGTTAATTTTCTTTTTTTTTTTTTGGTACCGGGGATCGAACTCACGACCACATGCTTGCAAGGCAGGGGCTTATGCCACTGAGCTAAATCCTGGGCCCCTGATGTTAATTTTCTAATTGACAGCACTATGCTGATCTATTGTCTGAACTGCAGCATATGCATGGAGACTTTCAGATTTCACACAGTTGTTTCTAATGTGCAAGATTTGAGAATTGGTCCAACTGCATGACAAAGGAAGTGTCGCCTGTCAGTAAGGACCTGGGAACTAGGTGCAGCTCATCCCAGCAACCCTTTTGTTGTTAGCTCTGATTGTAACATCACTACATTGACAGGGTATCTGTGATGGACTGGATCAGAGGGGAGCCAGTTGTGGGCTGTGCCCCATGTCCAAATTTTCCAGCCTCACCTCCTGCTCCAGCCACTGCAGTGCTTTCTGTGGGCTTTGAGGAGCACTATGGAGGTGCCCTTGGGTCCAGGGCTCCACTGATGCAGAGACAAGGGATGTCAGTCGGAACCCACTTTACACTTAGGCACCCTTAGCCCAGGAGTTTGGGGGATTCATGATAGTTCCCCACGTTATCCCTCTGGTAGGGAGTTCAGAGAGGCTTCTCATTAGCCCCTCCGTGGTCTTGGAATGGATGTAACCTGAGATGTCCCTGGCAAAGCCAATTTACAAGTTCCAAAGGCTCCATTTTGTATAGAGTCCAGCCTAAGATACCTTCAGTGAAAACAGTAAGATCACATAAAATTGGAACTATTTGGGGACAAGATTGTCTATTGATCTTCATGCTCCCTGTCTCTGTTAGTGAGTTTTCTGTCACTAGAAAAAAAATACCCGAGATAAGTAACTTCTGAATTGAAAAGGTTTATTTTGGCTCAGGTTTGAAGGTTCTGGTCAATGATGAGTTTGTCCTTGTTCTTGGGGCTTTTTTAAAATTTATTTATTTAAAGAGAAAAAAAAACATGTAAAGGGTAGAGATAATACAGAATTTTAAAAAAAGATAAACAGTAAGAAATCACTTGTTAATAAATTACATATTGTCGTCTTAGAAATAGTTGTTCAAGTTACAAAATTAAAGCATGCAAAGTAGATATTCAAACAGTGAGACTGTAAACAGCTATGCATGCCTGAGTCTCTACATGTATTTCTATAAACTTAAAGCTTTAAAATCTAACTGAGATCAAGTAAATAATACCTAAATAAATATCATGTCTGAGGATTCATTTTTTTTTTTTAATTTAAAGAGAAACAAAAGCATGTAAAGGGTAGAGGTAATACAGAATTCCAAAAAAAAAAAAAGAAAAACAATAAGAAATCACTAGTTGATAAATTACATGTTGTCCTCTTAGAAATAGTTGCTCAAGTTACAAAATTAAAGCATACGAAGTAGTCAAACAGTGAGAGTGTAAACAGCTATGCATGCATGAATCTCTACATGTATTTCTATCCTTTCTGTATTAGAGGGAAGAACAAAACTTAGTAAGACAAAACAAAACAAATTCCTATAAAAACATGAAACCAAAAAGTCATATAAAACCATAGTACAAGGTGATCTACAATGCTTATGGTGTTGTTTCGTATTACCTTCAATAGAATGTCTACATCATCAGGCATAATTGAATATAGCAGTATAATTGAATATATCAGTAAATAATAATAGTAGTAAAAATAAAACATTGTAAACAGTATAAAACTTCAAAGGCAGGTAATAATCAAACCATAGTGGATATTATAGTGGATCTTGTCATCTTAAATGCAGTTGCCTATACTGTCAGACTTGATACTATCAATCATAACAGCTTTGAATAAAATCTATCAATACAAAACCACGATTGAACAAACCATATTCAATTACCATCAATCATGGTAAAACAGTGTAGGTTTTACAGAGCTTTAGATTAAGTTAATGGGAAATTAAGGATGATTACCATACTATATCCTATTATTTTTGGGATTACTGTCTGTGCCCTCAAATCTAGTACAGGTAGAATGACTGGAACAGAATATAATACATCTAAGCAGAATAGTGTGAGTAATGTGGGTTTTAGATCCTGGTGCACTATTAACAATATAGTGTATCAAGGCCATCTATGTTAGAGTTTCTAGTTATCCTTCTCTGCCTCATTTCCATGCTGTTTTCCTGCCTTTGTTTGTCTACTTTTCTCCTTCATTCTACTGCCTGCCCCACTCATTGAGGCCTTTCTGCCACTGTTCCTAAAATCCTGGTATTTTTTTCTCTCTCTCTAGAATGTCCTTCAGTATTCTCTGTAGGGTTGGATTGGTGGTCACAAACTCACCCAGTTCCTCTTTGTCATGGAAGCATCTTGTTTCTCCATCAACTTCTAGTGACAGTTTTGCAGGGTACATCAATCTGGGCTGGAGGTTATTTTCTTTCAGGGCTTTGAATACTTCACTCCAAGCTCCTCTTGATCTGATGGTCTGTGTCGAGAAGTCAGCCATGATTCTGATGGGCTTACCTTTATAGGTAATCTGTTTCTTTTCTCTGATGGCTTTTAATATTCTGTTTTTATACTGAATTTCTGGCATCTTGATTATTATATGTCTGGGTGTAGATCTGTGTTGGTTGTAGGTGGCTGGGGTTCTGTATGCCTCACACAACTGAATGTCATTTTCTTTTCCCATGCTTGGGAAGTTTTCCTTAATTATTTCTGTGAATAGCCTTTTTAATTTGCCTGTATGTATTCCTGCTTCTTTGTTCACATTTCTTATGCTTAAATTGTAGATTCTCTTGTCATCTTCTAGCCTTTGTATTGTTACTGCCTGTTTCCTTGTTATTTTTAAGAGATCTTTCCTTTTATGATTACACACTGCCAACTTTTCTTCAAGTTTTGATAGTCTATCTTTAGTTTCTTTTAAGGCATTTTGCCAGCTTTGAATGGAGTTTTTAATTTCCTGGTAGTCTCTTTGAATCTGCTTTATGTATTCTATATTTTCTTTATATCCTTTATCGAATGTTTCTCTCCTTTTTTTGTGTTCCTCCCTTCCTCCATCTGTATCATCCTGAGAGATGCTTCCTGAGAGCATTTCTTTTATTACTCTACTCATATCCTGCTTTACCTGATTTAATATTTCAGTTTTGAGCTTGTCTACAGGTCCCTAAGATATCTCTTAATGTCCATTGAAGCCATGTCTGATGTTGTGTGTTTGCCACCCTCAGTTACCCTTATTTTTCCTTCTCCTGGATCAGTGCTCTCAGGGTTCTGGGCTGGGGGCCTCCTCCTGCCTCTCTCTCCTGTCATGGCCCTGGCTTCCTCACACAGGTTACAGTGCAGGTCCCAGCCCCCTTCCCTGTTGGCTATGGTTCCTCCAAAGCACACTGGCGAGGGACTTCTGCCCTCTCCTGCCTGCCCTTGTCACTGAGGTGTAAGCAGGCTGTGTATGCCTGCCCCTCCCCACTGGGCCAACCAAACTTCAGGTGCCTTCACACAGTTTGTGCATGCTAGGCACAGGGAATTGATTTGGGATGGCTCATTGGGTCCTGGCCAGGGGTGTGGCCCAGTCCAAGCAAATCCCATGAATCTGCTCTGGGGAGGGAACAACCAACTGAAGTCACTGCCACTCCCAGTTCAGGCTCCTCCTGCCCAGTTCCAACATGTCGCCCATTTGGTTGTGCCCCTCCCATGTGTGTGGGGGGGTCTCATTCCCAGCACTGACTGTGGATTAATCAAAGTCCCTTCGCTGGCTCCGCTCTCCGTTGGGCTCACCAACCCCTGACCTCAGCGCTGAAGTTCTTCCTGCAAGTGGTGGTGGGACCGAGTCTTGGCGGCTCTGCTGGCTGGCGTGGATCCAAGCTGGTGCACACTTGCCGGGTCACCACAAGAACGCTGTGTCCCGCAATCTTCAGCTGTCTCAGTTGCAGTCCTGAAGTATTTGACAAGCTTCTTTATGTTTTAATTTCTTCCTGTGTCAAGAGGATCCATCTCCCCTTGTCTGGGTCTCTCCAGGGTGCTTTATTCTGGTGTATGAGTTGGTTCTCCCGGGAGGCTTTGTATCTTGCTGCTCACTGATCGGCCATCTTGTCTTCCCTCTTGGGGCTTTTGAGAACGTAACACATCATGGTAGAGTCACATAGTAGAGCAAGACCAGTCACATCATGGCCAGAGTCTAGGAAGAGTAAGAACAATGGAGGAGCCAGGGCCCATGCCCCACCCTCTGAACCCCTCTAACAGAACACCCCAATCACCCAAACACCTCCCACTAGGCTCTACCTCTTTAAGGTTCCGGTATGTGTTTTCCTAGGGACAAAGCCCTCAGCACATGAATCCTGGGTGGGGGGACAATCAAGGTCCAAACTATCACTTTATCCCTCTTTCCTCCTCCTTTTAGTGGAAAGCAAAGTGGCTTGTCTAGCATCAGCCTTCTTTCTTTTCTGATGTGTCTACTCTAGTTCTTCAGCTTCCCTCTGTTCTTTGTCTCCTTCAGTGGTTCCATTTGCAGCTGAAAGCTCATCCTCATTTGCTCCTTGGCTGAAGCCAAAAGACAACTGTGCTGCTTACACAATTTTTCTGCTCTGTTTAAACAGACTCTCACTAGTCATTGGTGGCTGCTGTTGCCTTTACAGCTCTCCTTTCCTCCTATAGCTTCTGTGTGTTTCCCCCACATAAGTCCCACCTTTCTGTACTTTCTGACCAGCTGACCTGCTCCTGAGCTCGCTGCCATGTCCCAAGCACGAGGGCTATTCACTGTATCAGCCTCTTTTCACACAGGCCCCTCGCATATGTATATTCTTTGGAACAGAGGCTGGAGCAGGTAGGGAAAGGATCAGTGAAAACACAGACCCTAAGGGACGCTCGTTTTATCCAAGACTACAAGAATCCATTCATTCATTTGATAAATATTCATTGAATACCAACTATGCAACACACATTGCTCTAAATGCTGTGTGTATAGAAGTGAACAAACAAAACAGAATCCCTGTCCACATATAGCATTCATTCCAGAGAATGGCAAAGTAGTGATTAAACTGAGAACTAAATGTTACATTTATCTCTTTACACACAGTTTGAGTGCACCCCTGTGATCCTAGCACTTGGAAAGCTGAGACAGGAGGATTGCCCTGGCTACATAGTCAGTTCAAGGCTGGCCTCAACTACATAGCAAGACTCTTGTCTCAAAAATAGATAAAAACAAATAAATACAATGTAATACAACACAATACCATAAAATACAGTTTGAACAGCCCTAATCTGGAAATCTGAATTCCAAAATGCTGTATGATTGGAAAGTCTTTGAATACTAACCTGACATTCTAAATGGAAAATTCCACAGTTGACCTCATTGGTATGTTTGGTGTGATCACAATCAAAATGCAGATGCATAAAAATTATTGCATAATATTTTCAGGCTATGTATATAAGGCATATATGAAACATAAATGAATTTTATGTTTAGACTGGGGCTTCATTCCTGAGACATCTCCTTATGTATATGCAAATATTCAAAAATCAGAAAAACAGCTAAATCCAAAACACTTTCGGCCCCAAACATTTTGGCTAACGGATGCTCCGCCTTTAGCTCCTTTCTCTGTGTCCTTCCTCCCACTGCCACTGTTTACTCAATGGTAGACAGAGCACTTGTTCTGTGCCTCACAGCTGAGTTTTCTTACTAGCCGCTGGCTCATGATTAAAATTTACCTTTGATTTCCACCTGTGTGTGCACCAAGCCTGAGCCAGCTGGCTCTCAATAGACCACAACCATGAAATTCACCTTCGCCCGTGACCTTGGACCACAGCATAAACCATAGCGCCACGTCAGTGTTCCCTCACTCTCGCACCGGAAGATCATGTCTTCCCCTCTCTGTCTCCAAGGAACTGTGGCAAAAGTGCCACATCTGCTCCGTGCCCATCTGCAAGGATGACGAGATCCAAGTGGTTCAAGGACACTACAAGGGTCAGTCAATCGGGGAGGTAGTTCAGGTGTGCAGAAAGAGACATGTCATCCACATCGAGTGAGTGCAGTGTGAGCAGGCCAGAGGCACGACCGTCCACGTGGGGCCTTCAACCGAGTGAGGCGGTTATCACCTAAACTGGACAAAGAGAGAAAAGAAATTTCTCAAAGGGAAAGCCAAGTCTGGACAAGTGGGAAAAGAGAAAGCCAAATACAAGGAAGAACTCATTGAGAAAATGCGGGAGTGAATATAACCTATCTTGCCATCAGGGTTTAACCCAAGAGGTCCAGCCTAGCCTGTGCTTCTCTGCAACTTTTTAAGCTATCTCTGGAATGTTTCATCACCTTCCTGTTTTGTTATTGATATACAGATCTGTAAATCTACTGTTGCAATTTTAATTAATCATTTTATGAATAAAATTGGAGCTATTTCTCAACTCCAAAAAATAAAAAATAAAATAAGGTGTATCTTTGATTCACTTCTGTCAGCCGCCCCAGGTTCTTCTCTTGCAGGGTCTACTTGGTTGCTTAAATGGTCTTCAGTTTAAACTGTTAAAAGATGCCCACCCTCCCTTTCCCATCTCAGCTGGAACCATGTAGCCTGAAGGGCAGGAGATGGTACGTGGAGCAAGAAAAAGGCTCAATTCTCAGCCATGCTTTTATGCTGTGCAGCAACTCTTACTCATTGATGTCTCTTCTCTGTGTGATTTTTGAAAATATTTTACCCCAGTTTTAGATCTATCCCTTAATATTTACTGTGACAAAAAAAACTCTCCCTATGCAATAGCCTGCCTTAAAGCCACTGTTATTAGCAGAGGTATAATCCGTCAGTGAGACCACTGACCACTGTGATGGTCTTTGTTGGAATAGTTCAGCTTTCTGGATGAAGCAGTTAGTTGATTTAGCAAGAGGCTGAGGGAGATAGAATCTTTCTTACTTCCCCTTGTTGCCTGAAAAGGCAATGGAAAAATGAGTGTGCTCTCTGGGGATTTGCTGTTGTTGTTTTTGAAGATAAAGGCATTTGGACTGTAGGGCCCAGGTGAATTGCCACCCAACTTTGCTGTTACCTAACAGAAGTCAGGACAAGGGCTTGTCTTCTTCTGGATGCATTTGAAAGACGAAGACAGGGGCTGCTTCATCTCTTTCCTGCTCCTTTCTCTGTGGCTCTCAAGGTGACTTCATAGGCTGACTTGAGGATTGTAAGAGCGCTTTCATTTGGAAGATACAGTCCTCAAAAATTTACCTCTAGAGATCACCTCCTTTGGATTATTAATCTGTTTTCCTTTTTGGTGCCTAGAGTTGAACCTAGACCTCCATGAACGCTAAGCATTTGCCACTGAGCTGCACAACCAGCCCCTACCTTTCTAAATAGCTTCTAACATGAAATGCTTTCTGGAAGGAAACACACTAGAGAGTTTCATCATACCAACCTCCTTTACTTAAAAAATACACAATGATGGATGGAATGAGCTCTGATATCTATCTGATTTCAAGGGAGGGAGGCAAAGAGCCTTGGAAGATAAAGAGGTACAGCTAATGGAAGCAGATATGATAATCCCAAGGACTAACAAGGGCTGGCTGACCCTCAGTGATTACTGGGATGCCATTAAGGACAATGGCTGTCTTCTCTGTGCTAGGAATTAGGACATGGGTAATGGTGCTGCTTCCCAGAGTGAGCTCTCCTTGGCTGCTACTCAACCAAGATTAAGCAGTGTTCTTCAAAAGTTTTTCCTCACTCCAAGTTAAGCCAGACCACTGAAGCTCATCTGGGTTTAAGTGATCCCAGAGAATTGGCAGTGAGGACAAGTTGGCTTAGATGGAATTGATTTTACTTTGGTTTTCTCCTAAGCAGTGGGAAAAAGCTGCACGCAGGATGTAAATAAGATCAGTTTACTGGCATGTGGAAAGGCTCCCAGGGCCCCTCCTTATCCCACCTATAAAGGTCTTTCACAGTTCAATTCTATTGCCAGCCTGCAAAAAGGCCTTGTGTGCTGCCAGTCAGAAAACAAAACAAAACGAAACAAAACAAAGCAAAGCAAAACAAAAACTTGCACTGGTGTGCACAACAAAACTTTTACTACCCAGGGAGTTCTATATTCTCTAACCTTTGGTCAGGGTTTGTAACTTTAAAATTTTTTTTTTTTTTTTTTTTTGTACCGGGTACCGAACTCATGACCTCGCCCTTGCAAGGCAGGCGCTTGAGCCGCTGAGCTAAATCCCCAGCCCCTGTAGCTTTAAAATTTAAAAAAATTTTTTCAGTGGTTGAAATCAAATCCAGGGCCTTTGCACTGGGGTACATCCCTAACCTTTTAAAGAAGTTTTGATTCTGGGTCAGAGGTCTTACTCAGTTGCCCAGACTGGGCTTGAACTTCCAATCTTGAGTTAACCATGGAACAGACCTCCCCTTATCTACATTTATGCTTTTTGGGCTGAATTTTCCACTGATGTTTTCTAAGGACAATGCCCTCCTGCACATACCTGATCTTCCAGGTATGGGACAAAGTTGTAACAGCAAGAGCAGCCCATCTTGTGTTTAAGCTGACTGACAGGAAGAGAGGGATATCTGTTGGTCTTTGTGGAGAAGGGGACATTTACTCCCCAAGAAAGGTAGGGTTCCAGGCAGCATTTTTCTAAACACATTTGTAGAGTGTTAATGGAAAAATAACAAAACAAACTTGTAATATAGATTACTTTATATAGCTTAAAGGGGCTTCCAGTTACCACAATATGTAATGAAGCGGTAATATCTGTAATTTATTCTTTTTAATTTAATGCGTTGCCATTTCAACTGCCTGAATTGGTAACCCTTGAGGAGTATACTTTGCCTTTACAACTGTAAATTTCTGCTGCTTTGTCTTTCTTGTTAATAAACTTTTTCAACCTGTAGCAGTCTAAGAAATGACTTCTGTACTTAGAGGGTAAAAATGTGATGACAGTCATCTTTTTGGAACAGGCTGTGGCTATGGGTAAATTCTTCTGATACCATCACTTTGGTTGCACAGCATTTTACAACTTAAAAGGAAAAAGTTCTTTTGTTATTATTTTCTAGAATGGGAATTCCCTGGTTATCATTGAATTCTTTAGGTTATGTTATTTTGGGTCAATGACTCTCAGATTTTGCCCCACACTGACATCACCTGGAAAGATTTCTAAAATGCCTGTATCTAGTGTGACTAATGGACCTACAGGCTAAATTGGGTGCCAAGAATGTGCACTGTGAGTTCTGTCCTGAGAGCCACGTTCAGAGGACAAATCACTGACTTACAGAATAGGGTTTCTTTACCTCAAAGCTATGGCCATTCAGGTCAGACAGATATTTGTTGTGGATTGTCCTTGCACGATAGACTATTTAGAAGCATCCCTGGCCTCTACTCACTAGACACCAGTAGCATTTTCATCTTCCTCCCAATACAACAGCCAAAGGTGTCTCCATTCACTTTGGTAAATGTCTCCTGCAGTAGTAGATTTGAAAACCATTGCCTTAGATGCTCTATTTCTCTCAATTCATATATCCTGGCCATGCCAGCATTCTTGTGAATGATAGATTTGTATATGGGACCCTAGTCACAAGTATAGTTTTCTTAGGACTCTGTATGCTCAAATGAGGTTTTTGTCACATTAGGCCCTAAGTACCTATGATTATTTCCAGTACCCAATTTTTTTATTTGATCAGAGCAGATTTTTTTTTTTTTGGTTATTACAGTTAGTTGCTGACATTTATAAATTGGTATATTCTTTTCTAGATTTGCTTGACAATTTGCAAGCTCTGACCATATCAGCCTACATTTCTGGGAGGTAGGAATCTACTATACTAGGATGGATCTGCAGTCACCTAGGTCCCCAGTTGGTGACCTTCACTCATTGCAGTGCCTGCCTGGCTCACACAGGTGCTCAATCTGCATATGATTCTTGTTTTAGAGCTGAACAACCAGTAGCTAAGCCCGGAGCTTTCCATATGGGAAGATTCTGCTGAGGGTTGGCATTTTTGGTGAAAACTTCCGAATGTACTCAAAGATTAATTTCAGGCCGCCCCAGGGTGAGAACCGTATCAGCGTTTCCTGAGATCTGAGCCATGTTGGACCTTGGGGCACTGGGAAAATAGGTTGCCAGCACACTGCTCTGTTAAGTGGCTGTGGCCTCCCATTCTGCGGCCGCCCCAGGGTGAGAACCAAATCAGCAGCCAGTTCACCCCTCTGGTGGGGAGCTGTGAGCCTACTGGTGCGCGGCTAAGAATCAAACATCCACCCCTCCCAGCAAGTGAGAGCCAGAGATCTGAGCATATCTTGCAAGTTTGACTATATGCAATATAGCAAATAAGATCAATTTTCTTCTGCTATCTCTTTGAAGGCAATAACTTTTTATCTCTGTTTTGCTCTGTTCTGATCAATGGTATTGCTCTATTCAATATTCTGTTTTTATAATTTCAGTATTTCCTTCGATATTGCTCTACCTGATTGAAGGAACAACTATTGTGAAGAAAACCAGATGTACTATTGTACCTATTGCTGTTATCCTGGTAATCTGCTGTGAGATTTTTGTATCAATTTCATTCTGCTGCCTCAGTTGGCTATGTCCTGTCTTGTTCTGCTGTATCTTACTACCTTCAAAATAAATAAATAAATAAATAAAATAATAATAAATAAAAAAAAGTAAACAACAACAGCAAAACAGATCAGTAAGGTACTGAGCAACCTGAAACATGATATAACTAAACAGATAATGGGCTTAAAAAGCAAAAGGAGGAAAAGCAAGTGCTCTAAAGGATATAACTGCTTGTATATTTAAGGGTGTAGGATTGATAATCATGTTGCTAAGTTTTTGTTGGATCAGAGAACAAAACTGCAGCCTCACTGATTGAATGCCCACTTTGTATGCTTTACTTTTGTAACTTGAACAACTATATCCAAGAAGACAATATGTAATGTATCAACTAGTGCTTTCCTACTGTTTATTCTTTTTTAAATTCTGTATTGTTTCTACCCTTTTTTTCTGTTTTGCTCCCCCCTCTTTAAATAAAATTTAAAAAAAGATTAATTTCATCATCAGGCAGCAGGGCAAATGTTTTCAACTCCTGTGATCATACTGTCTTCTCATTTTGCAACACAAAATTTATGTGGAGTTTGATGTGCTTTTCCTTTGGGAGTAAAACCTGGATCCAAGGTACTCAGCTTCCTTTTCTCATTGGTCAGATTCCACAAGTACTTTTTGTTCTTTTAGTGATGTGACTCTGCCTGTCTGTTGAGAATTCTCTCAAGTGCTGGCTCTTCATCTGGCTGATAGGCCATTTTTGGGGAACAGAGAAGCAGAAGCAAAATGGGAGTATGATGTATTCACTACCCTACACGATGCTGTCTTAGAAGCAATTTCACGTGGGATGGCTGGAAATTGGACTTGTGGAAATGTTGGGGGTAGGGCTGCCTGTATGGTACATGGCCTGAGCAACTGCAGCAGAAAATGCCTCCTCACACCTCCCAACTGGTATACTTCACTTTCTTAGTTGCCCAGGTAATGGTTCCTATTCTAGTTCCAGTTGCTCATATTTCCTAGAAATGACTGATTAGTGTGATGCATAGCTGATCACTATGATGCACATTGTATAAACCAATCCCCGATTGTCAAGCCCTTTTGCCACTGTACTTCCTGCTTGCTTATCCTGTGTAAGCCCTAGACCACCAGAGACCAGGGCCTGATATTCTAGGACCAGTGCCTGTCCATGTAAATAAATTTGCCTCCAAATCCTGGGTGTCGTTTCAGTGTTTCTGCTTGCTGTTGCACAAGGGCTCTCTGCTTGGTTTAATGCTCTGCTGTTCCATCTTGGGATCTTTAATACTTTTTGAACAGTAAGTCTTACAATTTCATTGTTAACTGAGCTCTGCAACTTGCACAACTAGATGTGCATGGAGAAAAGGCTTTTAATTAAAATTATGATAATGAGAGGTAAAAGTGTCCATGAACATCAAATTCAGGAATTTCATCACTGTAAAGGGAAATGTCCTTCACTCTGACGAGATAGGGATTCAGGAAATTAACAACCAACCTTTTAAAACTGGATCTTTGTGGGGAAACTGTTAGAAGGCAAGAAATGCAGATGAGAAGGAAGGTAGTGTTGTGGTGGGAGTTAGGTATAAATGGATACTAAAGCCTTTAGACAATTCAAACTTTCTCCAAGCCTTAATTTATCTGTTAGGCTAATAGATCTAACTTTAAGAAATTGTCCCAGCTGGGTGTGGTGGCTCACACCTGTAATTCCAGCCCTCAGGAGGCTGAGGCAGAAGGATCATTGGGAGTTCAAGACCAGCCTGGAGTTCAAGTCCAGCCTGGGCTACATAGTGAGCTCAAGGCCAGCCTGAACTGCATAGTGAGACCCCATATCAAAAAGACAAAAAAAAAAAAATTGTCTAGATAAAATGAGATAGTTGTTAGTGCCTAGAGCAGCATTTGGCACATAATAGATCCTCAGTATATGGTAGTTCTATTGACATGGGCCTCTTCTCACAAGGAAGTAGAGTCTAGAAGGGGAAATGGAGGTATCCAATCATGGCATTAGAACCGTGGCATTAGTCAGCTCAGGTGGCCATGATGCATTACTGTAGACTGAGTGCACCTGAAACAACAGAAATTAATCTTCCCAGAGTTCGGAGATGCTGGAGAGCAGGGTGCCCACATGACTGGATTGGGTGAGGGAGCTCTTCCTGGTTTGCGGATGGCTGCCCACACACTGTCTTCACACGGTGGAGAGACAGCTCTGGTGTCTCTTTTGCTTCTTCTGGGGGCACCAGTTCGATCAAATCAGAACACAGTTCTATCTATGCCGTCAGCTCCCACTTAACCTTAGGCAACTTCTAATGGCCTTATGTCCAATATCTTCACGAGGGTTTCAGCACATGAATTTAGTGGTAGTGCAGCATAGCTCAGTCCACAGCACCTGGCGTGAGTACATCCAAGGCATACACGAAAGAACCCAGCTTTGCTTGGGGTGTGGGAGAGAGATCAGAAAATATTCACAGAGGAGGGAATTTCTGAAATGCATGTTGGAAATTTTTAGTTAAAGAAGTATATATTCAAACTAAATCAGGGCACAGAGGAATTTATAATAAAAAGCAATAACCTCCCCACCTCTACGAGTCTCAGCTTCACTTTCCATAGTCAACCCTAAGGACAGAATGTCGGTGGGACTTCCCACTCCAGATTAATGTGCTGAAATCCTACTGCAGTGTGCTGGCATTGGAGGTGGGGCTCTGGGGGATAATCAGGTCACGAAAGTGGTCCTTGTGATGGGGATTAGTCCTTAGGGAAAACGACCTGGGAGAGTGTGCTCCCCGCCCCCTCTCTGCCAAGTGAGGGTGCAGTGAGAAGATGCTGTCTGCCGAAGAGAGAGGTTTCCAGACACTGGGGCTGCAGCACCTTCACCCTGGACTTCCAGGCTGAAAAACTGAGAAATAAAGCTTGTTGCTTGCATTACTCAGTCTATGATATCGTCATAGCAGCATGAACTAAGTAAGTATTCAAAACACATTCCTCTTTTGTATTTAATACTCTTGTCTCCTACCAATGCGAGGTGTCTTTTTTCTTTTCCAGTTTTCCCATTGGTTACTCCTGTGACCCTAGATCATTTATTTACACCTGTTTCTCTTCTTTCTTTTCTTCCTTCTTCCTTCCCTCCCCCTTTCTTTCTTTACCTTGTTTGAGCCAAATTAATTTTATTATGCTCTATTCCATGATGAATTGCCAGCAGCGCAGCATCTTATCCAGTACACAGCTCAAAAAAAAAAAAAAAAATTCACATGCTAAACCAAATTGTGGTGGATAATTGGAAATGAGTGATTGGATGGCTTATGAATTTCTTACAATATGTAGGTAGATAAAACTGCCTTCATGTAGCATTTAGATTTAAAAAAAAATCCTCATGCTATTTTGTTAAATGCAAAGGCTTCCAGTCATTTGGCAGGAGTACATGTGGCAGAATTTCAGAAGGGGCACAGGGACAGTGCTGTCTACCCTGCAAGATGACATCTTGCTTAATAAAGTATATTTTGTCTTCATGTTCCCTCTGCTCCCCACAGCTGCTGCATGTCAACCAATATTAACTTAGAGTCTGTGGGACAGAAACATGACATCTTTTTTCCCTTAAGGAAAAATAATAAGCTTAAATTATATACTCATCTTTGTATGTTTAAAATAATATGTGCCTCTCAAACAACTGTTATTCTTTGCTTAGAGACACTCCTGATAAATATTATTATACCAAGTTAGTTGGAAAGCCCTCAATTCCTTGGCCAAAAGCTTAAGAGAGATATCAAGTTGGTACCATCCTAAAGATAGTTATAGGAAATTTAACTTTAAAAAAAGTAATGTCAAAAAGAAAAAAAAGGAAGATGCTTAATGCTATTTAGAATGATTATAATGTTCTATTTACCACGTGCACAAATTCCTAACATTATTTGTGAGTTGCCCAGATCCACCTATTTCTTGGCCCATCGCTTTTTAGCATTATTGACTTAGAAAAGTTCCTACTGCCCCATTTTTAAAATATCTACTTCAGTCCTACTGCAATGATCTTTCTTCTCTCAACTGTCCTGCTACCGTACTTGTCTCCCTAGCAAGCCAAACAAAACCGAACAAAACCAGAAAAAATAAAAAATAAAAAGCAACTTTCACATACTAGGCCTGTGCAAATACTGGCCCAAGTTATACACTAGAAATATTTTTATTTCTTTTCTGGCCCAAGCGGTATAAACTTGGGATCAGGGGGATGATTTCCTTTCCTCCAGTCAAATACATTTTTATTACAATTTGGAAAGTTTAAAACCATTATGCATTTGACGCTGACCAAGATAGGAGGATTGCTGCAAGTTTGAGGCCAGCCTAGGCGATAAAGGGAGGCCCTGTCTCGAAAACCAGTATGCATTTGAACTGGCTGCAGATTTTTATTTTTATTTTATTAGAGTTTCCGTGTTTGTAAGCAGCTTCTTTCCCCTCCTTTCACCATTTTTCTCCTACCTCCTCTCCTTTGTTAGAGTCCTGGTTCCAACAAATCCTCTCCAGTGTGTTGTCTCAAATTATAATCATCTTTCTATCAAGATCACCTTTGTAACTTCCACTGCTTCTGGAGACCTCCATCCTCCTGCAGGAACTGCTTAAATCTAGGGCTGCAGTATAGCTGTCATCCTGGGAGCACTAGGGCCCTTCGGGGTGGCAGCAACTGCTCCTGAATTTCACATCTTTATCTTTCTTGATTCCATTTCTCATTTTGCTAAAGTAGGTTAATAACCTTCCTACAAGTGATACAGTAAAATTTCCAACAAATGACACAAAACTAAGATCAGAGGGTCTCAAAATACCCTACTTTTGCCCATGCGGATAGTCTGGCTGGCAATAGAATTGCTCAGAGGGCAGTTTTCAGTGGTTCTTCCCTGTCCTGTCTTGACCAGAGGAAAATGCTTTCTGTTCATGCCACCAGCATCTCGCAAAATGTTTGAGGTGTCCACGTCAGACAGTGGGCCTTTGAAGTAATCACGCAATGGGCGGTGACCAGCCATTGGACTGAAAGGATGAGTCCTCACTAGAGACCATGGTTAGTGTGGACATCTCAGCATTGTTTCCAAGCAACATACTGACATCTGTGATGACTTCATCTTTTGCCTTCCCCTGTTAAATTTAGTCTTCTTCATTCTTTTCTGAAGTGGTCCTGCTGCCTTTTCTTCCTCTTTCCTGATACACAGTTTCTAGACCTAGTCTTTGGAGTGGAAAAACTAGCTCTGTAAGCATGTGGGCATATCTTTTCATCTGATCCTTGAACTACAGATTTCACTCTTTCAATTTTATAGTCTTTGTTGATGTTTCCAAAGTGGATGACTCATGTCCACCTGAATAAGGGAATTTAAAAAAAGACTCGAAAGGTGTGATTCTGTAAAAAGGAAAAGAAAGGCAGAGGAAACAGATAAATTGTCATGGTGCAACCCTATCACAACAGTTTGAGTATTCTTTTCTTTCACCTTTGAAATGACAGTTCCATTTGTTTTGCACCCACACTTGGTAGTAGTGAGAAATCAGCTATCTGTGTGGTTTGTTCTTTTGTAACTAAGCTGGCTTTATTTT
This sequence comes from Hydrochoerus hydrochaeris, assembly GCA_004027455.1. Classification (NCBI taxonomy): domain Eukaryota; kingdom Metazoa; phylum Chordata; class Mammalia; order Rodentia; family Hydrochaeridae; genus Hydrochoerus; species Hydrochoerus hydrochaeris. The sequence continues at coordinate 130,368 of PVLA01003063.1, forward strand.
CTGGAGGATTTTCAGGTGGCCTCTTTATGCTTGCTGCTCAGAAATGCCAATATCCACATGCCTGGGAGAAAGTGTTTTAAAACTGCTCAATCTGGCATTTAGGAGATCCTCTCAGTCTGAAGATCTGTGAACTCTTGACGTCAATATTTTTATCATTTGTTTGGTAACTTTGCGTTCTTTATCATCTTTGTCCTCTGTTACAATTTGATTTGTTGAATTCAGCCCTTGCTGAATTGACTTTGTCTTTTAGTTTTTGAAATATTTATTTATTTAGTACTTAGGGTTGACCCCACGGCTTGCACACTGAGGTATACCCTCCAGCCCTTTTTTGTTTTGAGAGAAGGTCTCACTGTGACACTAAGTTGTCCAGGCTGGAGTGGTGATCCTCCTGCCTCAGCCTCTCAGAGTTCTGAGATTACACTGTGCATCACTGTACCTGCCACTTTATCTCTTAATTTTTAAAAACTGTGGCAAAATATACAAAATAATAAAATACCTCCTGATTTTTATGTCATTTCTTTGTCTTTTTGTCTTAAGGTCTAAGAAAGTTCCTCAACTTTTCCATTTTTTACGTATGTTTTTTTTTATCTAGTAACCCATACTTTACAATGATTCTGTTTTCTGTGTTTCTCTTTTTAGTACCACATAACCTTGGTTTATAGATCTCTTTTTTCTTTGGGTATTTGAATAACAATTGCTTTGTTTCTCAACTTGTTGAATTTTTTTCCCTGATCTTACTTTCTTACTGCTTGCTGGTTCTCTTCTTATGCCTGGCAACCCTGAATTGCCTGCTCATATGTAAGAAGGAGCTCCTGAGTGTCTAGTATGGCTTCCTTATGTGGTATTATAATGACTTTTTAGGTTGAGAGCCTGTGTGGAACATGACAGGAGGGCATGGGGGTTGATAGGCTTAGCTCTTGCGTCAGAGGGCCAGAGCGGTTAGACTATGCATCCTCCCAGACAACTGAATAAAAACTATTTCACTGAGGACACAACTATCTAACTTGAAGCTTTAGCTTTTGTCCTTTTTTTCATGTGTACTAAGGAGTTTCAAGTAATTCAAGGATAAAAATAAAATGTATATCTTGAGAATTTTTCACATATTGATGGCTTTGTTTTAAATGGTGGGCCTAAAACTACTTTTATTCTTTTAATGGAAGTGAGAATTTTTTTTTTTTTTTGGTACCAGGGATCAAACTCACAACTGCACGCTTTCAAGGCAGGCGCTTATGCCGCTAGCTAAATCCCCAGCCCTGAGAATATTCTTTAAAATTTGAATGTGAATTTACCTGCAACAGGAAATATTTCACAACTACAGCGTGTTAGATGTAGGAATAGATTTAATAGTTTGATTGATTTATCTGAAGAAGGATTTACCTATATATTGGGCCTCTACTGCTATTTAATTAGGCATTTCATAGAAATTAAACTCATATTCAGAAGTTTGTACCAGCTGCTACCCTTATTAGATGTTGTTTCATGGTATATACTAATATCGGGGCCTTTTTTAATCCCAAAGTTTATATGTGTGTAAACACACACACGTGTACACTCACATGCAAACCAGCCAATGCGGAAATGGTAGCTCCAGTGATTCTGTGGTTCTTTTTAAAAGAAGCAGCAAAACTCTAGCTCAGCAATAGTGATACTTACCTGTAATCCCGGTGCTTTGGGAGGCTGCAGCCTGGGCAGCTTAGAAAGGCTCTATCTCAAAATGAAAACTAAAAAGGCTGGGGATGTAGCTCAGCATGAAGCTCTGGGTTCAATCTCCAGTATAACAAACAAGCAAATAACAACAAAAACTCTAGGATGTTCCAGCAACAAGCACTTTTCCTAATGTGTCCACTTTTTCTTACTTTCTCTTATTCTAGAAGTTTAGCAGTGGTCCAGAAAGTGCCTGTTCAGTTCCTTTTGGCATCCCACAGAGACAGCAATGGCCCTTCCAGAGCACGCTGCCTCCAGAGGTGAATGCTGAGTGCTGGGCTCATACTTGCCTTACAGAGGCCAACAAAGGCTCTGGAGCAAGAACTGCATGAGCTGCTTCTCAAGCCGAGCCCTGGACGCTCAAGAAGAAGGAGTCTCAGAGCAGGTGAGTGTGGCCCCTTTGGCATCTCCTACCTCTCATCTCTTTGAAATCTAGGGAGTGGGAAGCCCTGGGTTTTTGATGTTGTTATTTCCTTTACTTCTGGGTTGTAGCTCTGTTCCAGGCTAAAGATTTCAGAAAAATTTTAAGTCTCTGGTTCTCAAAGACAGCAAAGTACCCCTAGGGATTGTGTAAAGTGTTTGCTCTCCTTTTCCTTCTGTTTTAGTAGAATTTTCCTGAAAATGAATAAATTATGGACAGAATTAGGAATGTTCCTGCAATAGATGCTCAGTCCCACAAATAAAAACACTGGCATAAAAATTCTCTAACTGGCCTCTTTTCTGTGCCCCTGCAGACTAGCCTTAGGGGTTCTGATCCATCCTCACTCCTCAGCCTCTCATCTGACCCCAGCTCTCTCAGTTTAAGACACAAATATTCACTTAATGGATGGACAGTTAGTGATGGGTGAATGGTGACCAGAGAAGGCAAATGAGAACAACAAGCAACTCAGCATCTCTAAAGCAACCAGTGGTATCTTTGCAATGACAACCAATGGTGGCTCAGCCTCGCTCCTGGTTTGGTCCAAATTAAATCCACGATAAGGAAGAAATTAAGCAGGAATTTATTCCTATCTTGTCAAATTCAAGATGGAGCGCCTTGCAAATAAAAAAAAATACTGTACTCAGAGATATTAGCATGTGTTTGAAACTTTGGAAAAGATGGTCTCATGAGATTGAAACAAGGTGATTGGCTCAGAGTTAAACTATAAACCCAATGCAAAATGGTACAGAACAGAATACAGAACATGGAAGATGCAAAATACAGTGATCCACAGCTAGCAAGGTAGCAACCTGATCGATGGTGAGCACAGCTAAAGAAATAATGTGAGACTCTTGGAGCATGGTGATTAGCTTGGAAATGCAGAAAATGAAGCCACCAGACACTGGTGGCAGAGCTCACCACAGCATGGTCCAGGGCAGAGGGCGTAGAGCCTGCCTTTTGACCGGCAGATCAGTCCATCAGCAGTAGTAGCTAGTAGGCAGAGGCAGCAGGCTATCCCAGCCTGGTGCCATTAGGCACTGGATTTATCTAAGAAATCTCTTTGTTCTGATTTCCTGCTCTCCAGGCAATCTTTGATTATTATCTGACTTCCTCCATCCCTCCATCGTTCTGCCTATGAAAATGGATCCGTTACAAGGGCTTTTAGTATTCCATTCTTTATGAATCTGTTAAAATGGCTTTCAGTTTTCCATTGCTGGTAATAGGGTCCATCCCCGCCTCCCCCTGCATTATAAATGAACAAAATGGCATTTTGACCACTGTATTATTTGGCTTCTTCTGTAAGTTCACCAGCTGAGAGAGAAAGGCTGGTTATACAATAGATGAGGGTGCATGTTCCTGTGAGAGGTATATCTTTTTGGAAATGAGAAATGTGACATTCTGTGTGGAAGATCAGTAGATGTGGGTCTGCCCCCCGGTGGGGCAAGGGGTTCATACACTCAGGGAGCCCTGGGGTTTGGAAGGGAAGAGGTCTGAGCTGGAATGTGGAAAATTCCTTTGGTAGGGACATGGCCCACTGAGCCTTATTTCCTATGTGATAAACACATATGCTCCTCACTGCTGTTATTTTACCATTTTTAGGCAAAGAAAAAAGCTTCATTCATAACATAAGAGACAGTGTTACTTCACATGGTATGTGGAACATTAACATCTAGGTTTTTGGAACAGCAGTGTGGCATTGTTTCCATCATATTTGACCTTTTAAAGATTTTTCCCAAACTGAGTGTAAAATAAACAATGTGTTAACATTTTAACTTAATTAAAATCCTGGGGCAGATGTAGTTTTACTAGGCTTACTAATTAAGAAGGGAAAGGAGGAAAGCAAATGAATTATTTCAACCCTAAATCCAATCCCTCCTGTTTCTCTACACAAGAGAGGCAATGTGAAATTTGTGCAGAGATGAGAATTTCCATCTTCCTTGGATTATTCCAGGATGCTTTTGAAAGATGTAAGAGAAGAAAATGGAATGGTAGAAAAACACAATTGCCTATTTACTTCTTTTTTGGGTACACGTTTATAAATCATGACCACGGAGTCATGCTTAGAGCAGGATTTCCAGGAAGCAGGATTTCCAGGCTGAAGAAAGCAGAAGCAGGGACTTCATACGGAATAGCAGGGTTGCCTACGAAGGGATCCTGTCTAGAGATAACGGCTACTGTTTCCATGGCAATTGCAGATTCACCTGCGCATCCCATCTCTCTGCTCCTTTTGTTCAGTGCAAACTCCCATTAAGCAGCAGCCAGCATTATTAGCAAGGCAGAGGCATTTAAGGGAGCTGGTTGCCACAGTTCTCGGAACAGACCTTTTGTTCTGTAATGAATCTGCAGCTCCCTGGGTGCCTAGTTGGTAACATAATGGCACATGGGTGCTGGAAAAAAAAGAAAAATCCCTAGCTAAATAAAGTGTTTGTGATCTCACCTGGGCCACAGCTTTCTGAAAGAGTCAACATTTTTAATTTTCAAATCCAATGATTTCCAAGTCCTAATGTACCTCAGAATCCTATAATCTGAAAAGTACAAATACTCAGATCCTACCTCCAGAGAATCTGATTTAGTAGGTGTCTTAGTCCATTGAGCGTTACCATAAATCAAATCCACGGGTAGGATACTTTATAAAGAATAGAAGTTTAGGCGTGGCTCTGGAGGTTGGGAACTCCAAAGCTGTGGAGCTACATTTGGTGAGGACTTTTTCTTCAGAGTCTCAAGGTAGCTCAGGGTATCCCATAGCAAGACGGTGTAAGTGAATCAGAGAGCTCTCACTTTTATCATAAAGCTGCTTGCAAGAAGCTATTAGTCCAATACTATGTGAATGGATCAGTGGCTTCATGAGGGGAGAGTCTGGTGTCTCAGTTGCCTTCCAAAGGTTCCATCTCTTGGGGGGCAAGGTGACCCATACTGTAATCCCAGTACATAAGAGGCTGAGGCAGAAGACTACCATGGGTTCAAGGCCAGCCTGAGCTACATAGCAAGACCTTGTTACAAACAAGCAAACACTAAAGATCCTGCCTTTCAGCACCACTAACATATGATCTTGTGTTATTGGCTAGTTTTTTTTAGAAATGGCTTGCCAATCAAAAGTATTTCAAATCCTTTTTGCCTGGAAGAGTTGGATAAGACAAGCCAAAATGGTGCCAAAAAGTTTACCTTAAAAATGTGAAGCCAATGGATGTGGAAGAAACCAGTTTAGCAGAGTAAACTCGGGCCAAACAAAGAGAAAAAGGGGGTAAAAGTAAAAATAAAAGGACATGCCACATCTGAGAAATACTGCATGGGCTATTGAGGGGACTCAAGATAGCAGCTTCTAGTGGCATCTGGTCTTCTTTTATGCCATCCACATCTGAAGAAATTCTACATATGGAGTCCTGGAGTTGTCCTGGGACCTTGCCATTAATAGGTCTCACTCATTTTTCCCAGCCAGCTTTGCCTCACCCTTTCTCCTATGTCACTGAGGGGTCATTTCCAACATGAAATTTGGAGGAATATTCAGATCCTAGCGGTAGCTCTGAGATGGGCCCTCCTACTCCGAATTCTTAACAGGTACCCTCACTGATTCAGACATGGAAGGTGGCATGACTGTACTTTTATGACTTCATGTTTGATATGCTGCCCAGATCTGTGGAAGAGGACAGGATTAGGCAGTGTCCTCTTTGTGGAAGATCAGGATTTTAGAGAGAGCAGTTGAGTGAGTCTTCAAGACATCCTCCAACCATGAATCTTCTGTGACTGTGCTCAGAAGCTGCACCCCTGCCACACCCCCTCAGGCCTCTGCTCCAGAGATAACTTAGTGAGCAGGCACCAAAGTGGTGCAGGCGAAACTTAGGCTTCCATTCAGATGCTGTCTCCCTGTGAAGGGAGCAGAACAGAGTAGATCTGAATAAGGTCCTATTTTTGGAAAGGAGAAGTAAGGGAGGCACTGAGAGGTGTTTCCAATGTAAAAACAATGTAAGAAAAAGCATCCTCGGTTATGGCACTTTTTTTTTTTTTTACAGTAGATGTGTCAGGAAGATCTTCAAAGCAAAGAAAGAACCTGATGAGCACTCAGGTTGCTGAGACATTGAAGCTTTTCTCATTTTCACAAAATGGGAATAAAAATACTGTTTTCCTTTGCCACCCATAGGCAGTTATTGGCAACCTCTTTTCTTCCTCCCAGGATTGGAGATGGAACCAAGGGCCTCCTGAGTGCTAGCCAAGCACTCTACTACTGAGCTATGCCCCCAGCACCCCCATTTAAACATAGCTCTACTAACAGTTGTGAACTAGGACCAATAATTGCAGGGTCAACTTTGAAAATTAGTCATCGGATAGATCTGAGCATAGAAATGCTGGATTATCTATGTCAAGTGAACCATATAGGTCGCTTTATTATCCTGTGAAGAGAAGCAGTAAATGTGGAGGTAAGGTCACCTCCAATCTGGAACCAGACTGCCTGATCTCTGGCCCACACTCTGCTGCACAGATTTCATCTACAACAGGAGAGCGAGAAGATGTGGTTATGGAGCAAGGTGGACACGGGGATGCATTGAGGCCTTTAGTGGAGCATTGGTATTTAGCAAGGAATGGAGCAAGCCTGCCATTCTGAATGTGGGGGCAATGATAATTGCATTTGCTGTTACTGGATGGACACGATTGGCTTTATTGGGAAAATCTGGAAAACAATGCTATCACCCGGGAAGAGTGAGCTTTCTGGTGGCCCTTTTGTGTCATTAGTTATTGTCCTTTTGTTGCATTAGTTATTGTCAATCCCTAGTCAACAGGGTTGGATTTGGTGTTAGATGTTCCTTATTTCCTGCTGACCAACTCCTCTCCCACCCAGGTCCCATGATCAGGTACATCTTTTCCTTTGCCCCTTTAATATCCAGAGCTCCTGAATCTTCTCAAGCTAGGCTCACTGTCTAAAATGGAATTAGAGGATTCCAGGTCTCAATGGAAGACTCATTTCTTCCCATGCAGTTGAATACAGCCAAAGGATTTGGAGTAAAAGGGGAATTCGGATCTTTTGGATGCCTCCCATCCCCTCACCTTTCTAGCTTTCCCTCCCTTCCTCAGACATTCACTCAATACCTGTCTGTGTGCTTAAGTGCTTTGTAGAAAAGAAGGGTGGAATGGTCTAGAGAAAGAAAACAGTGGAACAGTCAGGATGCTACAACATAGATGGAGTTGTGAGAAGGGGCCACTCTGGATGGGATCTTTAACTGTCTCTTTGTGAGAGGACTGCAGGCTAGTGAGGTTCAAGTCAAAAGCCAGGCTTGGGTATAGGTGGAAAGGACTCTGAAAAAGGCCTGTGTGATGGTAGAGGTGCTGAGATCAGAGCAGGCATCCCAGAGGGCTCTGGAAGGGTGTTGAGGGAATGGGTCCTGGGTGTCTGTCTAGGGACTTATAAAGTCTGATGTAAATTCATCAGGTTGCTCTGCAAGTGATAATGGAGTAGTACAACATGTCAGGTGCTGTTCTGGGTGCTTGGGCTACAGAAGCTAGGAGCCCCTAGAGGGTCTCCCAAGTTCCCTGTGGGCCCAAGATGCTTATGAAGACCATCGCAGCAAAATGCCCTTGCTGTCTCTGTCCCTACCACCCTGGCCGAGGTCAGCACACGTGGCCACACTGGTAGGAGGACAGCTCACACTCAGCGGCAGAGGTGGTGGTAGGTGCAGTGGACACTCTGCAGGCCTGGTTTCCACGAGTAATGCCCTCTATGGGGAAGCAGGGAGCTGATGAACTTCAGCAGAGGGGTGGGTGGGGTGTCAGGAGCTTGGAGGATTTGTGTTATGCTGTTGCTGGGCGGGGTGTGGATACAAGAGGAAGGAGAGAGAGGCACAGGCTTGGTCCCTGTCCTGCCTTCACTGTGGCCATGACGGGCTCAGGCCAGCTAGAGAGAAGCCAGTGGGCTCCATGAGTGACCAGGCCAGAGGCCTGGACCAGGTCTGCTCTAAGCCCTATGCATGTTTAGCAGGAAGCGATGTGGGCTTTGTGGGAATTTTATATCGAACTGAATCATTTATTAACCTCCTTTCCATTCATCAATGCTCTTTTGATTCTCAGGGCCAACATGAATGGAAACCACATTTTATAGAGAAGAAAAGGAGTCCATGAAAAAGAATGACCAGACAGCCTGGACTTTTAAATAGCAGAACTGAGAGTTGGACACATACATGCTGACTGACAGTTGTTTGGTTTCTGATCACGTTTCATCTGTGCGTCTCCCTCCAGTGTTCTAGATTTGGCACTGCCAGTTCTGCAGCACAGCCAGCGGGCCCAGGCTGTGTCCCCTCCTCTGGCCTGGCTGGGAGAGCTCGCACGTGCGCACTGTGGTGTCCTGGCTTCTCCTGGCTTCTCTGCCCACGTGTGACTGTGAGCTTCTGCTTTTGCTCTCTGCATTGTGTATATTCAATCATGTTTGGCGGAATTTACTTTAGCCCGAGTTCAGGCGGTTAGCCTTTTTCCTCTTATTGTTTCTTTCCAGACTCAGTGCAAGTGATTTGTCTTCCCTTGATGTTCAGACTCACAGCCCCCACCCACTCTGCTCCTTGGCATCCCCAGCGCCCCTGAAGATGCTTTTCTTTGTAAGCAGACTCTCCTTCTTCCTCTTGGCAGGGGCACTGAACTCAGGGATGGACCGTTGCCTTTTGAAAAGGATCCAAAGTTCGCTGAGATTTGTGGTTCTTTTTCCTTTTTAAGCTGCATATTTGCTTTCCTCTTCCTTTCCCTGTCTTCTGTTTTTCCAAGTTTCCCTCTGGCCTGACCTGAGACTTCCCCTGCTTAGATTGCCTGAAAATTTCCTGCTGCTCTGAACCATTTTTCATTTTATTACACTAACCAGAAATTTTAACCTTTTGTTCTGATTGAAAAAGAAAACCAGGGGTCGACACTCAGCTTGCAACTCTTCTTTTGAGCTAAAGCTGCAGGCAGTGACCTAATCACCTGATGCTCACATCGCCTGTCATTTCCATGTTTACAGAATGTGTTTTCATACATTTGGTTGTCATAACAGATGCAAATCTGGCAGAGTGTTATTTTCTCCATTTTGCTGAGGAGGAAATGCAGGATCACAGTGGTTGTCTCCTCAAAGGGATTCTACTTTGTTTTGATCTTAAACGCTGATTGTGAATTTTTCATAAGAAAAATCTACTGTTTTAGAGTGCAGTATAAAAGTTCAAATAGGAGACTTAATTGATATGGGGTATTGCTAGGAGCCAGCAGCCTGTCCTAGCATTTCTTTAATCTTAATGAATTCACATTGGTTCAGGGGCTGCCCAGTATTTGCACCTGTCGGCTCACAAGCTCAGCCTTGTCTGTGTTCTGGAAATAATCAGATATTGATTGTTGACACATTGTATGTAATATCCAAAGTTATACATTTTTAAAGATAAATTAATCATATTGTAGTAAATTTTGCAGGTGTAAGAGCTGGCAGCTTTCTGTATCTCCATTCTCATCCATAAAGTCTTGACTTAGGTTTACTCTCAGAGAGCTGACCTAGTTTATTTTTCTCATGGGGCATCTCACTGTCACATCTAAGCCCCACACATAGGGCCCAGAAAGGCCTGCTCACTTTCAGTTAAGTGTGATTTCCCCATCTCTTTGCTACAGTTTTCCTCCTGTTTGGGGAGTCATGTTAATGTTCATGGAGTCTTCCTTTTTTGCATTAGAGAAGACAGATGCTATGCCTCACCTTCTGCTTTATGTTAAGCTGGGATTCTTGCTCATTGCTGCTGTGAAAAGCCAATGTTGTCATTTAATTTTATAATTATTTTCTTCTGAGAGGAGATATCTAATCCTGGATGCAGAAGCAGTCAAACACAATGGAAGCCTTCTTATTTCAACAAGTATGTCCCCAAACCCTACATAAAATGCTCATTTTATTTTTCTTATGTTGCTTATAAACTATTAATTTCAGATTCCACTTTTAAAAATATGAAAGTTAACTATTTTTCATTAATTTGTCCAGTACTTGTTGAGTATTATCTCTGCCAGAGACCTTGCTATGTAGGATTTGGGATGCTGGTGCTGGGAGAGTCTCTGTCCTCTGGAAGCTTGTAGACTTATGTAGAAGACAGACAAGTGAGCAAACCACTACAACTGTGTGAAACATCCCACCATGGAACATCATATGAAATAGACTAAATAAACTTGACGTAGGGGTCAGCATTCAAGTCCTTTGACACTAGCTGCTCTTCCAACAACTCCAGTTCCAATGGGCTGACCATGCCCTCCATGGCCCCAGCTCTTTTAGGACTGTGATATATTCTTCCCTTGTCTTTTTCAGTTCTAGGATGGTAGTGGCTTCCCACCATCATTGGCCTCTGGGATCTCCATCTTCCATTGTCAATTCGTTTAACTCTTCCCGCACCTCTGGAAGGGGTTCTTTCGTGCAGGAGTTCTTCATTTGAACCATCTCAGGTGAGATTTCTGCCAGGGCCACTGTTATCGATACAGGGACCAGAGATTCTTGCATATTTAGGGAATTGAATGTAGTTACATAGGACCCAGGGTCAGAGAGTGAGATGGAGGGAGGGAAGGCAGATAAGTCGGCATGGATGAAGCCAAAAAAAGGCAATTTACCACAGCTGAAGATTTAGGGATTTTATTCTGAAAGCTCTGATTAGCCATTGAAGAATTTTAAGCAGGAGAGAGATATAATTGGATTTCTATTTTAGAAAAAGAGATTATTGGCCGCTATGGAATAAGAGATTTGGGAATTGTCAAAGTGATGTGGGAGGGGTTAAACAAGGGAGATTAGTTAGGTGGGACACAGAGGCACAAGATCATTGGAGTGGAATTGGCTAATGTATACCTTAGAGGATTTCCTACCTCCACAGGCCTTGGCTCCTATCCTTTGAAAGATCTAGTTGTTTTTTTGGCAGTGTTGCAAACCATCCAGTGTCTTTCTGTCCTTCCGATGACATACACATACCCACATAGCCTATGTAATGCAAATTAGCCAGAACTAGTTTCTATTCACAACCAAAGACTCCTAATTGATAGCACATTCAAGTAAGAGATGAATCAGGTCCATATAGAAGGGGTACAGCAGTCCATTGACAGGACTGGGTGTAACTGGCTGAACTTGGGGTCTGAAAGCACGAGGAGGGTTAAGAATGACTCTTGGTTCTCAGTCTGAAGGACTACGTAGATGAGGCACCACTCACGCAGAGGAAGGATATTGGAGGAGGATCACATTTCCCACTCCCACTGTGGGGGAGGGATGAGTAATTTGGTTTTGACAAGCTGAGTTTGAAATGCTTATGGAAATGTCCAATAGACACTCAGCTATGTGGCTCTGGAATTTAGAGGAAAAGATCTGGCTGAGATAAGATTCAGGAACCCTCAGCTTTTTAATAGCAAAGTCATGGGAGTAGAGGAGGTCCTGCAGCCAGTGTTGGTAAGGAGAAAACAGGAGAGGGCAGAGTGGAGAGAAGGAGTCCACACAGGTGAGGAATTGGAGACACTAAGTAGGTGAGAGCCAGAGATCTGAATTGACTCAGCACGGTCTAGTGTGGAAAAGAGTGAAAGGTCACAAATAGGTTTGATGGCTGGGTTGGGGGCTGCGCTGTCATCCAGAAGAATAGGATGTGGTGGGCATGAATGGGTATTGGAGTCTAGATTTCAGAGGTGAGGCCATTTGAGAAAGTCTTTCAACACCAATTGTGGTTGTGTGAGCTCAAGGTACTGTGAGGAGGTGGCTTATGAGTGAAGTTCTCTGGAGGGAAGTGGTGACACATGTGGAGTGAGGTCAGAAGTGCAAATGACAGTGAGGGACTAAAGAAGAAGGCGTGGTAAGTACGAGAAAGCAGGTAATCCTGGCTTTGTGCACTGCACACCACCAGCAGAGCTTGAAGATGCGGGACAACCTCTCCCAGCAGGCTGCAGAGCAGTGGCCTCTCAGGGCCAGGAGTTCCCCTCCACACGAGGAGGATCAGGGGAAGATGCTTCTTGGGTGGGTTAAGGATGATGATGAAGTTTGTTGACCATCAGATGAGGCATCCAAAGGTCAGTGAGACACAGGAATGAGGAAAAGCTTGGGAAATTGAATCTCAAGAGCAGAATACGGAAGATTCAAGGTGTCTGTGGTGTCAGAGGTGTTCTCAGGACTCTGACGAAGGCTGAGTTAATGTGGTGCTCAGCCTTGCTCTTGTCACCCATGTGCAGTCACCTTTGTTTCTCTATGCTTTCATAGGGCAAAGTGACATCCACCAGGCTGCAGGAAACTGAACAATTCTCTCAGAGTTCTGAAGGAGCGTTAAACTGAAATTAAAATTCCCAAAGCATTTGAAACAGTAAGCAATTCTCTCTCTTCTTCTTCTTTTTTTTTTTTTTGTCTTTGCTATAATCTGGAGCTAAAGTCAAGTAGACGTGCATTTTTGTGAAAATGATTTTCTGAAGAGTTTTTGTCAATTATAATTTTAAAGATACGCATGTTGCAATAATTTCTTTCTAAAAAGATACATTATCTTAATGTGAATGTAGAACCTATTTGGTCTAAGTTGGAAAATCAGTAAAGAACATTCTTTTTTGCTAAAAGATTAGAAAAGACTAAAATAGTTATCTAAATTGTCAAGGCAGGAACATTTTTGTGCAATATACAAAAGGCTCATTAGCCTACTCACGATGATTTTGACATTGTCTTCTTTTTGTCATCCCGATGTACTCCTGCATCACCAGATGGAGAGAAGTGAAAAAAAAATCCAAACCCAGTTTTCTTACAAGAGGTAAGAGGTGACTTTCCAGAGCTGAAGGTTCTTGAAGACTAAAACTCCAGAGGCCACTTCTAGTTTGTTAATTCTGACCTCTGCGGGTTGGAGTCTGCAAATGCATCTACTTAAACAGGCAAAGGCAGGCCATGCGTGATTATAATCTTGGGCAGCCACTACCATTAAAAAGAACCATCACTGAACTGAAGCAAGAATGTGGAACCATTTATTTTCAAACTAAAGAGAAAATGCACTATTAAAAGGCAACTGAATGCAAATGAAAATTCATTAAAAATAATAAAATGAAAGGACTTTGTAATTTACTGACAAACATTATTACCCAGAAAAGAATACATTATCGACAAAATCATAAAAGTGACATTGTACGTTAATTTTCCTCATAAAATAAAAAATTGACAGCTAAATAGCAGTACTGCCTTCTCTAAAGACTTAGTAAACATCAGCCACATGCCCCGTATAGGCAAAGGCATTGTAACCCAGGGAAGGAGAACTGAGCCATTACTGCTGGAGACACTTGTATTGGTATTAGATGGAAACAACAGAGGTAAAAATCTTCTAATTTTATTTTGAAAAGGCAGGGGAATTGTGGGGATGAAAAAAATTCAGAACACGGGCCTAGGATGTAAAGAATCCTGTGTACCTGCCTGTGGAGATTATTTCTTCGTGAAGTAAATTTTTAGGTTTGTGAAAGCGATAGTTGAACTGCTACTGAAGCCATGTCCCCCAGTTAGTAAGGTCATCAGTATCTATACCAAATGCAGATCATGCGAAGGACTGCCCGAGAGCATCTCTAAAAATTCTCAAAGAACATTTTCCCTGTGAGTTCAAATATTCAGTGATTGGCTGATAGAACATCACAGCTGTAACACAGAATGATCCCTAATGTGATAGACAGCTCAGTTGTGATGAGGGTAGGGCTGAAGAAACTTTCTAGTCTAAATACAACAGTGCAAAGTAGAAACCTGTGAGTATTTCAGGTGAGAAATGGTCCATGTTCCGGTTTGATTCAGGAGCTCAGTGGTGAACAACCCAGTGGATCTTATTTAAAGCTGTGAAACAAAGAGTGCCCTTCAGTAATAGTCTCTCAATCTTTTTAAAAAACTGTGTGCCTGTTATGTGCCAGCCATGGGTGCTAGGGTTACATGGGCCCAACTCTAAGGGAATGAAGAGTCTAATGAGGGAGTAAAATACATGACTATGAATTTTGATGAATGTTATGGAAGAAACAAACAAGGGAAGGAAAAAAATGGGAAATGTGTCAACTGGGCTATAAAGATTTAAAGAAGCTGCTTTCCCCAGGAAAAGAAGTTATGTTTATAGCCCCTTTCTTCACATCCTCCAGTTACTTGTTTCAGACCTTCAAAAGGCTGTGGTATTTTAAAATCTGTTGATAATAAAGTAAGGCTTAGGCAAAGAATAGTTAATAACTTCAAATTAAGGTGCTTAAAAGAGGCGCTAATGGAAAGAAGGAAAGGACCTTTTGGATTTGGCAATAATGTAAAATAGTAATCAATATTATATCATTTAAAAAATATAATACTATTGCTATTGAACAATACTTACCCTTTGGTGTACGACCTCATGAATCATGGTTTCTCATGAAGTTGATAGGATCAAGTGATCTTAATTTAGAAATAACAAGGGGAAAAATGAAAGCAGAGGGAAATTAAGTCATTTTGTACAGTGTTGCTTGTCTTGAATTAAAATGTGAGACTTCTGTTCTCTGCAATAAAAAACACAGTTGGAAAAGGAACCAGTAAAACAGAGGTATGATATGTTAATACCAGAATCAATTTTAGAATAGAAGAAAAGATATTCAGAAAAATAAGAAACACAGTAATGACTATATTGATCTGCTTTCCTCAAGGGCAATTAATGAATCATTAGCCTAAAATCTAACATGAGGTCCAGCAAAACTTGATTCTGGGAGTTGTTATGATTGGAATGATAGATTGAAACTCTTGACAGATGTTCTTTAAGTGAAAGGTCCCAAAGAGCAGATTGTCATCTAGTGTTATTACCCGGAGAGTGTCCCTGACAGTGAGATGGATAAATCAACTTACATTCTCAGTGTCTCTTATAAATTTAAGCATCTGTGATTGGGGCATTGATATTTCCTGGTATTTCTTTGATTTTTAAAATTTTTAGTATAAAATTTTTAAGATGCAACTAGCACACCATGCAATTTACCCTCTTAAAATGTATGGTTTTAGTGTGTTAACAAGATTGGGTAACCATCACAATTTTAGAACATTTACACCCCCACAAACCTGATAGCTGTTAAAACAGTTACTCTTATTTCCTCCCAACCACCCTCAACCTCAGGCTTAATATAACTGTTAATCTACTTTTTCTATATATAGACTTTCCAATTCTAGACATTTACTATAAATAAAATCAGACAATATGTGGTCTTTTGTGACTGGCTTCTACTATGAGCTTATGTTTTCAAGGTTCATCGATGTGGTAGCTTACATCAGTATTTCATTCTCTTTACTGCTAAATTAGTATTACATTGTGTGGCTGTCCTGCATTTTATAAATTAATTCATCAACTGATAGACATTTGAGATGTTTCCAGCTTTCGTCCATTGTGAATAGGATGCTATTGATGCGGCAGTGTTTTTGTGGACATATGTTTTCATTTCTCTTAGTGTATAGCCAAGAGTAGAATTAGTGGGCCATAAGATAACTTGATGTTCAATCTTTTGAGGAAGAGTTAGGTAGTTTTCCAAAGCAGCTGCAGCTTTTTACATTCCCACCAACAACATGTAAGATTTTTAATTTCTTGTTTAGGAAATGAGAAACACTCTCCCCAACATTACTCTCTTTTTGAGTGTAGCCTTCTTGGTAAGTTTGAAGGACTGCATGATTGCTAATTATGTTGAGCAATTTTTCATGTACCTATTGATTTTTTTAATGCTTTTTTTGGAGAAATGCTTGCTTAAATTTTTTATTCATTTAAAATTGAATGCTTTTTCTTTTTATTGTTGAATTATAAGTGATCCTTATATATTCTAAATACAAGTCCTTTATTGGCTATATGACTTGAAAATACTTTCATCTTGCATGTTGCCTTTGTGTGTCCTTAGAAACACAAAAGTTCTTAATTTTGATGCAGTCTAGTTTATCTATTTTTCTTTTCATGTCTTTTCTTTTTGTGCTATAGCTAAAACCAAATTGCTTGAGCTAATGTCATAAGGTTATACTTGTTTTCTTCTAAGAGTTTTATGATGTTACTTCTTAGGATTAGATTTTAGATCCATCTTGAGTTAATTTTCACATATGTATAACTTTGTATATGGTATGTGATATAATTTTTGTATATGTGAGCAGTCCAACCTAATTATTTTACATATGTATGTTTAGTTGTTCCAGCACAATTTATTGAAATACTCTTTTTACCCTTGAAGTTATCTTGACAGTCTCTTGAAAGTAATTTAATAAGAAAGGTGAATATTTATTTCTAGAGTCTTGAGTCTCATCCATGGACGTGTATGGCCAGTGTTACATGGGTACCACATGATCTCGGTGGCTGCAACTATATAGTAAGTTTTGAAACCAGGAAGTATGACTCTTCCCACCTTATTCCTCTTCTGTTGAAATTGTTTCAGTTATTCTGAGTCCCTTGCATCTCCATATTAAGATCAAGCTATAACTTTCTGCAATAAAGCCATCTGGGATTTTATGAGGTTTGTATTGAATTTGTGAATCAATTTGGGGACCATTAACCTGGCAACACTCAGTCTCTGACCACTGAGCATAGATGCCCTTTAGTTTATCTTGATCTTTAAAAATTTCTTCCAATATTTTTTTAGTTTGAAGAGTATAAGTTTGATACTTCTTTTAAATTTATTCCTAAGTAATTTATTCTTTTGAATGTTATAAATGGAGTTGTTTTCTAGATTTCATTTTCAAATCACTCATTGTACCAAGTACATTCACATACAATTGCTTTTCATTACTTGCTGTACTTTTATTCCAAAGTCGGTCTTAAACTGGTAAGAGAAAGCAGTTAGCCACAAGAAATACTGTTTCTTTTAAACAGATTGTGCTAATGGAATAAGATATTTTATCCCAAACAGTTGTTTTACTTTATCCTGAGAGCTGAAATATCTCATTAAAAAGCAGGCACATAACGTAAAGTTGTTTAAATATGCCATATCTGTCTGTGGATGGCTTTTGTAGACAGTACCTCCAGAATATTGAATAACATCGTCTATTTCTGTATGTACTTAATTTTCTCCAGCAACAACAAATAACCTGTGGCATACTAATGCTTTTCTTTCATTTCTCAACTCAGAATTTATTTTTTCAGAAGGCTTTTCCTGACTCATCCACCAACGGTTGTCCTATACTTAACTAGAAACACATCCTTAGTTTATTTCCTCATGCTTTTTACAATCCATAGTTATTTTGCTTGTTCATAATTTAATACAAACTTTCCCTGCTCAGTATCCATTCACTACAGAATCTCCAGTGCCTGACACATAGCAGTTTCTTATAAAAAAAACTTTGGTGTACAAGTGAATAAATTTTCCAACTACAAGAAACATACAGAAAGCTACTAATCGTGGCAAAGCAATAAACAAAAGACACTGGCATACATCTGTGCCTGCTTTTCATGCTTACATCAAGATTTAGAAGTTTTCCAATTTTGCAATTGTGAATGGAGCAGCCAGTTGTGTTTAAAAAGAAATTGAGACTATCCAGTTATCACACGCTAAATCCTCATATTACTTGAGTCATTCATCGTTGTGTGAGGTAATCTGTCAGCATTTCAGAGAGTAAGAATGAAAGGCCTCTAAAAGGAACTTCAAGTTTCTGAATTCAAGGAGTAGCGAGATTTTTGGTATTATGGTTTGCACCCCATCCCAAAGCCTCATGAAGTCATGGGGGCAGGCTTCTAGAGTTGGTGACTGATTCCTAGTGCAATGCTGGGATTAAGGGTGCTGGGATTAAGGATGAGTGATTGCTGCATCAGTCCACTGATTGGGATGGCACCGTCATGATCCCAGCATTCTGGATAAGATAAAAGGGCAGAAAGAGGCTTCTCTCTCTTTCTCTCTCTCTCTCTCTGCTCTCCTCCCTTGTTACTTTTCCTGTCTTCTGCCACACAAACTGTTTCTCCTCTGGGATGCCCCTCTGCCAATGGCGAGCCAATTATGGATTGAAACCTCCACAAACTGTGAGTTAAATAAACCCTTCCCTTTTAACTTTAAGTATTTGTCTCAGCAATGAGGGAAAAACAATTAAGATATTTGGTATAACTGGATATAAATAGTAGAATATGGACTATGGTCACAGAGTTGTTCACATCACATAAGCAAGCTAATGCTGAATTCAATTTAACATCTATATCTGTAATTTTACCTGAGAATCATCACTACCTGTATTTTCCTTCCTTTGCACTCCCATGCTTTAGCCAGCACTAGTATTTGTTATTATTTAGATGAATTATTTTTATTTTTTTAAAAACCCCATTTAATATATTCACTACATGAGGAGTGGTACACACCCAAAAGAGTAGTAGGAATAAGAATATCAGGGGTCAGAAAAACTCACTGATTAGCTAAATGCCTGAACCCTCACATCAGTCTCAAAGTTGGGATTCAAAGTTGGCTTCCTATAAAAAATGATCCATTTGTATTTATCAGGGAGCTAAAGAATTGCTCTCCTATTAGAGGACTCTTGGACATGATATTGGCAAAGTGTCTATGGATACTTTGTCTGCCTTAGGAAGGTTAAAAAAAGAATTTGTAAAGTTTACATACATTTAAATCCCAGTAATTCTAGGTGTCAGAAAACATTGAACATCTGATTATTTTGCCTAATTAAATTAGACATTCTGAAATCTTTCATTCCATTCTGTAGTTTTTACATCCAGATTTATGTAACTTCAAAATATCCTCTAGTCAATTACACACTTAGTGAAGACAAAATAGTCCAACTATTCAAAATATGTTTTACTTACTGTGTAAGATAGATGTAAGACTTAAAGACAGATTTGGGAATTTTGCTAAAAAGAGAATATAATTTTCTCCTGTGAACTGGGGCATGTTTTATCTATGATTTGTAGAGACAGAGGATCGAATTTGGAGGGCAGGGCCACCAACAGAATCTTCCCTGAGCTGTGCAAGAGGACTGAGGACAGTTTTTGTTCACATCAATCCTCTGTTTGGATTTCTAGCTCCATTTTAGTGTTTGAGCGAAGGCTGGAAGACTTAGAATCATTATTCAGTGATGAACAGCTGAGGAACTTGAGACTTTGTGTTTGGGAAAATTTAATATTCCAAAGAGGATTTGAGAGAGTAATATTTTATCCAGGTTAATTAAGGAATATGATTGACTTTTCCCTGAAAGTGAGCCTGGAAAAGATACAGGCAGAAGACCTTAAATTACTCTTCCCTGAAGAAATTGTGTTAATTCTGACTTCCAAAGATTTCACATAGTTCCTGGCACACAAGCATTTGCTAATCATATTTAGAGATGGGAGCTTATTCTGAAAGCATTGGGAACTTTCAGCTGCAGCTTTATGGACTCCTAAGAATTGAGCATGGTTTCAGCTGCAAAGGAGGACATGGATTTGAAGGTGTTGATTAATGAGGAAGTCTAGAGTATGTGTTCCTTGGGTAACGCTCTTTTTCCTTGTCTATCCAAGATTTGCCAGTGCTACAGCTGCACTGCCTGTCCTGATTTATTTAGTACTGTCATGCAATTTCTTCCATATCTTAGATGATTTTCTTACATGATTTGCATGTGTTCCACTGATGTTGGCAGGATAGAGATCTTGATGCCAGGATCTCTAAACTTACACCTTAACATGCCAGAGTTTCCAAGGAAGAAGTAACATGGACCTCCTAAAATAAGGACCCTTAAATTAGAGGCAAAGAACACAGAGGCTATCTGACTTCTTCCTATCAAAACCCTGGTTGTTAAGCAGGTAGGAGGAGGAAGGTTTTGGGAGGAGAATCGTGAAATGCTTTAGTGGAGCGAAGGGTTGTTGATTGCTGTTGTCTGAATGTTTATCATCTCCCAGAATTCATACGTGGAAACCCTAATCCCTGGTGGTATTTGGAGCTGAGACTTTGGATGGTGATTAGGTCATAAGGGTAGAGCTATCATGAATGGGATTGATGCCCTTATAAAAGAGGTCCCAACGAGACCCTTCATCTTCCCTGCTGTGTGAGGGACAGTGAGAAGTCACAACCTATGATCTGGGAAGTGAGCCCTCATTAGGTACAGGAGCTATGGGTGCCTTGATGGTGGCAACACAGTAAGAAATAAATTTGTGTCATTTATAGGCTGCCTTGTGTATGATGTTTTATTGTACCAGCCTGAATGGACTGAGACACTTACACCCTTTAAGCCAAGTAAGAATGATTCTCAAATGAATTCTCTCAGCACTTTGGGAATCCAGCAATCAATACGTAATCTCCTAAATTCTACAATCTCCCTTGTTCCTTGTTTCCCCCCTTCTTTCTTTCCAACCTTACTGAAGAATTCCCTAAGATCACAGATAGTGGATAAGATTCTGGGACTGATATTATATGCATGCAGTGACCTTTCTAAGTCATTTTCATTCTAATCTACAACATAGTCTGAACATGACTCCATTAAAATTCAAATAATTTATCATAATCAGTGAGCTCTCTCTTCTTCTTCCCTGAGGAATCCCCATCACCCATTTTGATAGTCACAATAGGACTTCCTCCACTTACCTTTGATTATGTCAGAATTTAAAAGTGATTCAGAAGATTCCAAAAGGAACCCGAGGACATTTTTCTCATCAAACCTAATCTCATGAAGCTGATAGATATTGAATAACCTTAAGCAAAACACGCCCAACCACTGTTTCTGGAGCTACTGCAGAGGAACCTTGGCCTGGATACTTTTATGGATGGCCTAGAGCAGGGGACAGTCCCCAGGCTGCAGCACCTGCTTCTTGAGAAGATGCATATGTAAGCCCTTCTGAAAAGGTTTCCAGGGAAACCATGTAACTTTTATTCCTCTTCCTGAAATGTATTAAGCACTAAACCTGCCTGCCTGTGCCTGGGGTTCTCATTTGAAATCAGAAACTGCTTAAGAAGAGTGTTTGCCTGAAACACACCCACATATACAGAAATCGTTTTTATACTTTCCTCACTAAATGTCAGCTGCATACTCAGCTGGGGAGAATGAAATGACCTAGGTTCATTCGTGGGGTGAAAAAAGGGATTAACTCTTTTTCTTCCTGTCACTGTGATGGCTACTGGTGAACAACAGTCATGTTCAGACTGAGTAATCCAAGGCTTAGGAAGACTTTTTGGGTAGATGTGGAAGGAAAATTTCATAGAGTTCAGCTCCATCTCTTCCCAGTTAGGCCCTATGTACCTTAAATTATGTAGACAAGGCAAATTCCGGCAGGTCTTTATGGACATTTGTTAATATGCACAGAAACATCTGGGTGAGGAATCACAGAAAACTTGACTAAAATATTCCCACTTGTCTCCATTGATGGTGAAAAAATCTGAGATTCTTGGTCTGTTTCCCTGCTCTTCTTTCCATTGTGATTGGGTTAGAACCTGGCAGTTGTGTTTCTACCCAGGGAGTCCACATGTTCAGTCAAAACAAATTGGTCTGGAGGCAGATTCCTGACCAAGCAAGCTTGTGCAATTTCACTGGAATGCAAAGCTGATGATACACAATGTGGTAGTACATACTTATAATACTAGCACTCAGGAGGCGGAAGCAGGAGGATCTCTCTGAGTTCGAGGCCAGCCTGGGCTACATAGTGAGTTCAAGGCCAGCCTACACTACATGGTGAGATCCTGTCTCAAAAACAAACAAAGGTGATGGGGGTTTAAAGTAGATCATAAAACCAGAGATGCGAGGCAGCAGTGACTTACCTGCTTCGCCCAAGGGAAAAGGGCTATGAAAAGGGAAATCCCGAAAAACACATAGAGAAAAATAAGGCAGAGAGAGAAGGCAGCCAAGACAGGGCAGAGAAGGGAAAGACTTTTGATGGCTGTGGGGAGACCTGGGTGTACTTTCTAATCCAAGATTTTGTGACACAGATTTGTATCCTCAAAATAAATCTCACTTTGTCCTTCAGTGAGAGTGATTTTGTGTTATTCCAACCAAAGTCTCCTCACAAATCACTCCTCTTCTAGGTTGAGCTTTCATACCATTTCTTTCCAAATGGCTCAACTTGTTGGTTGGTGGTCTTTCAGTTTCTAGCCTCGCTGGTGCTGTGTGGTAGGTGTTCACTCGAATGGCGCTACAGAGATGCTGTTCCTGCAGTGGCCATTTGATCATGCTTTTCACACTGGATGTGGCAAGGTGACCTACACCAGAATGCTGCTGTCTAGTCATGGGGTAGCTTTGGATGGGTATGTGTGTCAAGGGGACTTTTCACGGAATTGACACAGAGCAGGATACAGATGGGGAAACACAAGCAGATTCAAGGTCTTCACAGGGAAATTCCAAGGCATAGGAAGACTTTTTGGGTAGATGTGGAAGGAAAATTTCATTGAGTTCAGCTCTATCTCTTCTTTGTGAAAAATCAGTATAATATGTATCTTGGATTTTACGTCTTCACAGTAAAATTGAAGTCACTTATTTTTAAAGCAAGTTGAAGAAAAGTATGAATCTACAGACAATGTGAATGAGTTTTTTCTTTCTAATCCTGTGTGTATAGAGTCTGTCTAATTTCACCCAAGCTATCTTAGACTTTGCTTGCTTAATATCTTGTGAGATATCACATACAAAGTCACCTGAACTTAGTTCTCTGTGTGAGATCTTGCTTTGTCTATGTTATACCCATGATACCATCCAGGTCCATTCTATTTTCTGTGTTATGCAGTCTATTGTAGAGTTTGTCCTTGTCTACCTCCCCTTTATATTCTCCAACTGACCATCTTTAGCATTATTTTTCTATGTTGTAGTGGACAGGCTTCTTTTGCAGATGTGGTAGTCACTTTCCTATCACTAGTACAAAATATCTGAACCTGCAACATAAAGAAGGATAAGTTTACCCCTCTTGCAGTTTCCAGTGGGTTCAGTCCATGGTCAGTTAGCTCCAAGGCAGAAATGCCATAGTGGGAAGTCATAACAGAGGAAACTCCTCACCCCAAGGCAACCAGGAAGTGGAAAGAAAAGAGAGGGACAAAGGTCAAGAGTATACTCTTTAGGTCATGCCCCCAGTGACCCACTTCCATCTAGGCCCCAGCTCCTAATAGCATATTCAGCTACTGGACTCACCCATAGATTAACCCACTGCTGACTACAGCGCCCCCATGATCCAATCACTTTCCAAATACATGAGACATTGTGGGGACATTTTAGGTCTAAATCATAATAGGAGGGGTTGATTTTGTGCCTATTTCTTCTTTTGAAAATAGCACTTGGATTTTCCTTTGAGTTTCTCTTAAGGGAAAAGGGGTTTGAGTGGTGCCAACTATATCTTCTGTCTCCACAGATGGGCACTGTCTTTTTCTGGCTAGTGTATTTACCTCCATAATGGTTGACCAGAGTTTTCACTGAGATTCAGCCCTGGATTCTTGATGAAATCGGTGAGAAGGAAGCAATGTCTTCTCTCATGGAGTCCGAGCTACTAGGATATAGCCACCGGTTTTCAATTTAGCCTGTTTACCTCATCATTGGAAAGAACAGTCTTGAGAAAGAAAGGGAAAGTAGAGCTGATGACTTTGTTTATTCCTTGTATCAGCTGGGCCTGCTGCCAGGTGCATTTCTGAGTTTTCCAGTGAAATGGACCAACACATTCTTTTTTAGCTAGGTCATTTTGAATTGGGTTTCAGTCACTAATCTGAAGTGTGGCCATATCATTATTGTCCTTAAAAGTTACTTATGCTAAAAAAAAAAGTTACTTATGCTTTTTAACTCTATGCAAAATAAATACAACTTCTCTGCTCAGCTTCAGGGCCTTTTAAATTTTTCCTGTTTTACCTTTTGCTTCCATTCTTTTGCCATTCAGAAGATATTTCTGTCATTGTATTTCTTGATTCCTTTTGTATTTTTACCTGATGTTGCTTTTGTCTTACTGTTAGCCTAAGTAGGGGCCCAAGTGAGATTTTCCAAAGGTGAGGTCACCAGGTTGAAGAATGCACAGGGCACAGGGAAGAGCACAAGAGAAGCCTTCATCTTTATTGTATAATTCTTATATGGGTTGTTATCATATATTTACATTTTGGTATAGGGCTGTAATCAGCACATGCATGTTTATCGTGCTAAGTCATGGTTACATAACTGTATCCCACTGTGTGCTTGCACCACACACTGGGGTTACATCCTCAGATGTCCTTAGATGCCTCTGAGCTTTGAAGCAGTCTGAATGGTTTCCTGCACTTATATGTCCAGCCTCACCCCTAAGGAATGCTCACACATCAAGAACTAACTCAAATATCACCTCTAAAAGGCCTTTTTCCAGTTCTTCAGAACAAACTCTTGCTACCTTATGTTTTCTTGACTTTTTGTCTAAACCCCTAATATACATATTAGACAAAAAGTCAAGAAAATATAATATATATATATATATATATATATATATATATAATTATTTTTTAACCAGGGATTGAACTCACAACCTCATACTTACCAGGCATGTGCTTGAGCTACTGAGCTAAATCCAAGACCCTAGTAAACCCTTATTATAATGCATTCCATCCTGTCTTGCCTTCCTAGTCAAGAGCCACTCTGAGTTTCTGGTCCCACGCCCAAGCAGGCATCAGTGGGTGATGATTTAGCTCAGGATTTCCTTCATTAGAGTCAGGTGTGAACGTACCTGATCCTTCCACCAGATGGTGCCTGGCTGGTGTGGGTTTTCCCACTAGCACAGGGTCACTAGCACAGCTGAGGGTTTTGCACATAGTAACACTGAACAAAGGGTGGCAAGAAGAGAAGATTTGGCTTCAGGGGCTTCCACACTCATTTTCATATGGGTTTTGGTAGTACTGAACCAGTTTCAAATACCAGTTTCAATGTTCACATCTGTGACTCTTCACCCTTCACTGCCACTTCTTAGCTTCTAGAGAGACTGTGGAGTAAAGGCTAAAATGTAAATGGAGGCAGGAGTGAAAGCATGGCTAGCAGCTCTTCAGGTGGGTGTTAAAATGTTGATTAACATCTTTTTCTTACTGAGGATGAAAGGCTGTCATAGCTGTTAGTAGTGGCAGCTCTGAGCTGGGAACTGGCTTCCCTTTAATAGTTCTTGATGATTTCTATTAGGTTTGCAATTGCCATTGAATTTGCACCTTTGGAAAAACTAGAAATAAGAAGCAGGAGAGTAAGAAAAAGTAGGATCACTGTTTTGCAAAACAGGGCTTAGTGAGAACTCCTTTTCTGTCACCATTGTCATCCTCCTTTTTCTCCTCCTCCTCCTCCTCAGCCACATGCCTGCAGAGGTATGTGGTCCAGCTCTAAGACTGAGGAAAAACAATCCTTTAAAAATGGGTTGTATGGAATAAAATTAGACAAAAGAGGGATCGTCTGCATGTCTACGTAAAACACACATACATATTTAATTATCTTCATGCTTATTTGTATAAGTGTGAGCTTTTGTGTTGAAGGTTTCTCAGCAAGCTGAAACTAGTAGAGTTTATATACATGGAATACTCTTAGGTTACTGATTACAAATCAGTTTACAAATCCTGATGATGTTTGGGGTTATGCTGCTTTAGAGTGACTGATATTTCCAAACAACTATTGTGTTCTGGGCACGGTGCTAAATTCTTTCACATACATTCATTGTTCTGTCTTCTTTAATCATCTAAACAACTCTTGCTACTCAACGAATTACCCCCAAACTTAGTGACATCATAATATAATATTTACTATCGCATCGTCATTTCCATGGATCAGGAACCCAGGCATTACTTGGTTGAATTCTCTAGTGCAGGACCTTTCACAAGGCTCCCCTGGAAAGTCACACATCCTCATGCACTGACGTGCTGCTGACCAAAGTCAACTCCTTTCACGCAGGAGGCCGGGGCCCTTCCTGGATTCCTGGCCTCATAGACCTCTCCATAGATGTTACAGTTCACAACTGTGGCATGGTGCAATGGATGAAAGAATACTGAGAGTCAGCGTCCAATCCAAACTCCTAGAGGGCCCAGAGGGGCTGTCCTTAACTGAGATGCCTCACCCTGAACAAATCTCAAAGACAACAGGGAACTGAAGCCTCTGTGGCTTTTTATTGATAGAACCAGGAAGCAAGGATAAAAGAAAAAAGAAGGGCATCTTGGTAAGAAATCATGGAGGAGACAAGAGAAGGACAATGAATGATCAGGGTGGTCTGTTAAATGACTAAGCTTGAGACCAATCTAAATGACAAATTGGAGTATGCAGAGGAAAAAGGCCAGAGCAGTTATTTCTTAAGACAATGCATCTTGATCTCACTTGGACTTGTGGCCCTGTGGCTCTCTTTTAATCTCTGACCATGCATTCCAGGAGGTTTGGAGTGTGTGGCTCCAAAAGTTCCTTACTTCCACATGTCCATCTCACACATATCTCTGGCCAACACCCCTACACACAGAGAATCTCAGAACATGACAGGCAGCTCCATCAAGCTAAGTATGAGAGCGCTGGGGATGCCAGCAACATGGAAGACAAGAGCTTTTATGACCTAATCTTGGAAGTGATGTTATATCATCTTTAATGTAGTATATTTATCAAAAGCAAGTTGCTAGACCCAGCCCATACACAAGGAGAGCAGAGCATACAAAAGCAAGAATACCAGGAGGTGGTGACCACTGGGCACTGAAACAGAGATTTATCTGTTGCAGAGATAGCTAGTCTATTTCTCATTTTACAAAATAAGAAAAGTGAAGCACCATTGAAAAATCAGAGGTTGTAGGTGAAACAGGTATGTATGCACTGCATCATGTAAGATGAAAATTCATGTCTCTGAGTAGCATTTCTCAGGCACAGATTGGGACATCCTGAGCCTCTTTGTTTGACTTTCCTCACAATATCTACTCTCCCTCCTGTGGAGGCTGAAGCCAGCAGCCCTGGCTTTTCCCTGGAAGGTTGTTGGAAATGCAGACTCTCAGGCCTCATTCCGGTTCCACTGAGTCAGAGTCTGAATCCCTGGCAGGTCATGTGCACACTAACATTTGGAAAATGCTCTAGACAATGTCCCCTTTAGGGCTCTCTGCAAACAATATGGTGGCATGTTCCTCTGCCTTTCTCTCTGCTAGCCGTGCATTGTTTCAAAACTAGAAGAAATGAGAGTTCTTATCACCTTTCGCCTTGTATAAATAGCAATGTGGTAATAAAGAAGTCACTATCAATAAGATAGCAATCAGCGTGGATCATCACAGACAACAGACAATTAAAACTGAAAGTTGGCATTTGATTCTAGAATGCACTGCAGCTAAGGTGTCCAGAAAGTGAGAATTCCTAAATTATATTTTATTTAGGCAACCAAATAGATCACAAAAGCATTGGGCTATGTGAAAGAAGCCAGACCTAAAAGACAATGTATTGTATGAAACCACTGAAATGAAATTCTAAAAATGGCAAAACTCCAGAGATAGTATTACAGTGGCTTTCAAGGGTTA
The DNA here is from genome assembly GCA_004027455.1 of Hydrochoerus hydrochaeris. Classification (NCBI taxonomy): domain Eukaryota; kingdom Metazoa; phylum Chordata; class Mammalia; order Rodentia; family Hydrochaeridae; genus Hydrochoerus; species Hydrochoerus hydrochaeris. The sequence goes on from PVLA01003063.1 coordinate 157,774, forward strand.
AGAGAAGTGGGAGAGAATTTATTGCAAAGAGACACAAGAGAACTTTCTGGAATGATGAAATTGTTTTCTTGACTATGGTGACAAATAGGCATTTATTAAAACCCACAGAATTGCTTGCACATTTAAAAATTGGCAAATTTTACAGAAATTGATCTTCAGTAAAGCTGATTTTAACAAAAAAGCAAATCAGAGCTAGCATTGTCAACTCATTCTAGCTTTGCTGAGTTTCTATAGTCGGAGAACCCAGGAACTAATTTACATTGATTAGAATAACTCATCAAAGAAGTGTGCTATTTAGAAGATTTCTTGGTATCTGATGTTGACAGAGAATGGAAATTATTTTCTTTGAAATTCTACTGGGATGATGACACCATATTAGAAAACCATAAGATTTCCATACTTTAAAGTACTCCTAAAAGTCACACTCCAGTGATGTAGCCATTGGACTTTTGATGTCTTTGAAAAAAAAAGAGACAATCGTCAAGCACTTACTCCAGGCCAGACATTGGGCCTACTTTATGCTTCACTTTTATTATTTCATTTAATCTCCACAGAAATTCTATAAAGCAGGTACTGCTGTCCTTTCCAGTTTGCAGAGAGAACAGAAGCTTAGAGAAGCTGGGCAGCTTATTCAGATGACCATTAGGACATGGATTTGGGGTGATCTTGTGCCAAAGTCACTTAGCTACCCTTGAGTCTAAATCTTTCTCAGATTCTACAATGGATCATCTCCAAATTGCTGGCTGACAATTCACCCACGGCTACCACCATATACATTTACTCTGTATTTCTTCCAGGATTTTGTAAGCCTCTGATGTAGATTAAGTACATAAAGACAACTTACTTTCTGGAAGCCTGGAGATCTCCTTTAGGCTATCAAGATATGAGCAAGGAGTTGCTTCAAAGTGGAGGCATTCTCTGTTTTCTTGAACTAAAAATTGAACAGAGGAGAGCCAGGAAGAAGTCAGGGGTTTGGCAGTGGTTTGTGGCTTAGGGATTTCCCCAGGAGAACCCTCAGGAATCACAAGGCTGGCTGCTTTGTAGACAAGGGCTTAGTGATTATGCAAAGGAAAGGTGCAGATGTGGGTGTATGTGTGCATGTATGTGTGTTGGGAGAAGGGGTACTGGGGCTTAGTAGAGCTTTGGCTACCATATACATTTGGTGATACGAGGCACTATTCAACTGTAATCTGGCACTTGACTGTAAATAGTAGGGATAATGGTGGTTGTATCTCTGCTAGAGCATAGGAACCTATTTTAACTTTTAGTGTGATGGAAAGATTCCGAGTTGGAGTCTCAGAAGGCTGCTCATCTGCTGTGAGCTGCAGAGACATGCAGCTGTGGTGCTGCCAATGGACTCCCTATTCTTTCGGATGTCCCCGTCCCCACTGCATCCTCCAAGTCAGAGTGCCAAGGGCACGTGGAGAGCTCTTCGCAAAGCAACAGGCAGAGACCCTCACTTGTTCCTGCTAACAAACAAGCATGTAGAAAAAGCTGACATTTGTGAGAATGAGGCTCTTTGCACTTCCCAGAGGGGACCCCAAATGTGAGCTGAGAGCTCATTATGGCTACAGAGCCACAGGAGGCTTGCAGAAACTGGAAGAGCCACACCAGGCAGACAGGTAGTCTTCATGGCTGAACGGGCAGCAGGTCCAGATGCCCAGCTCCAACAGCATCCTGGCCTTGGGGAGGAGTCAGCCCTGCATGGCAGAATGTGATCATAGTCAGTCAGGTAGGGCCTGGTAATGCAGGGGCTTCACTACAGTCATCATCATGTCCCAAAGTGCCTACAATAGGTTTTATTTATTCATTTAAAATTTTTTTTAAACTTTATTTTAAAGAGGATAAAACCAAGGATAATAAAACGGAACAAAACCAATCAAAACAAACCAGTGTAACTTCAAAACGTTTGGCAATCAACAATAGTTACCCTAATGCCCTTTGTTGTTTTCAAAATAGCTGCAGATACCTTTGGACATAGTAAAAATCAAACAGAACAGAATCGAATCGAATCAATAAAAACTACAATAGCTCTGATACTACTGTTCAATAATTATTGACTTCATAGGATTTTTTTAAATTTGAGAAACAAATTTCCCTAAGCTTTTGATGAGGAATGAATTAAACTACAGAATATGACTAACATGCAGACAACATTTAAAAAAAAATGAAAATATTGAAATTTTGCCTCCTCATTAAGAAACTCAAATTATGAAAATCAAGTTCTTTAAACCCCAGATAAAATAAATGCAATGTAAAAGCATATCACTCTTAATAGTATGATGTGAATATGTCCTCCAACCTATTTTTAATTAAAAAAATTTTTTTTGGTGGTATTGGAGCTTGACCCCAGGAATGCTTGATCTCTGAGCTATATCCTCAGACCTTTTCTATTTTTTATTTTGAGACAAGCTCTTGTAAGTTGCCCAGACGAGCCATGAACTTACAATCTTCTTGCCTGGGCATCCAGAGTAGTGGGGTTGTGGATGTGTGCTACTGTGCCCGGCCCTTTAGCTTTTTAATGTACAGATAAACCTACCTTTAAAATCAAATGTGACCACAGTGTGATACTGTGCTGTAACCACCTTGTTTCACTCCTTAGGTGATTACAGATCTAACTTGATGCTACTACGTTTGGATCTGGTTTGTCTTTTCAGGGTCTTCATTATGGTCCACTATACAAATGTGATTTAACTAACCAAGGTCCCTTTGAGAGACTTTTAGGCTGTTTCTCATTGTTGGTTATTACCTAGAATGCTGGTAGCTAGTTCTGACCATAGTATTTGCACATTTGCACAATCATTTGTGAAAGAAAAATTCTTCAGAGTGGATGTGGACTTTATATAGATGTGGGTACTTGCCTGATCACTGTGTAGAAACTTCCCATTTTGATAAATTTTGTCAAAATGCCACACATCAATTTTTCAATTTGCACTAAAGCTTTCAATGTGTGATACAGTGCCTTTTCTTTCAAATTAGTACCAATTTTGGGCAGTATAGATCTTTGCTTAGCTGGAAGGATAATGAATTTAAGTTATTTTAATTTGCACTTGTTTTGTTAATAGTAACTTGGGGTACAGAATTACTGGATTGGATGAAACTGAAACTAAATCTGCAGAACAGAACAGAACCCTTAAGAAATCCAAGCTTATTTTGCTTCCTTCATATTGTTAAATATAATTACCAACATATTACATAATCATGAAAAGCAAACCCAGCACACCAAAAGATAAGAATTTGTTCCAGAAACTTAAAAAAATTTTTTTTGAGTTTATTTCAAAAAATAATTCATTTTTATTAGCACACAACCAATAGCTTCCAAATCATGTCATACAATTCCTGTATCTAACATTATTTTTTAAAATATCATCTTCCGAAAAAGATATATTTACCACAGTTAATTTTTTTGAGAAATCAAGATTATTTTTGGTTGATATATTTTATCTATGGTATCCTCTTCCTTTCTTCCCCCCAGTGTCACTAATGCCAGACAGCTCCAGTCCTATGGGACTAGTCTAACACCTCTACTTTCCTTCTGTTCAGTGCCTATAGTTCCTCTCCACAAGCAATGTTTTGGGCCTGCGAGTACAGTCGCAGAGATGAAGTATTTTAGTTCCACCAGGGAATTTGTCAACACTCATGCATACATGGTTGTCCAGGTACAACACGGGACACCAAAGCCCTTGTTCAGACACACAGCACCAGATGCATGGAACACCTGTGAGTCATCCATGCTGTGGTCCTCATGCTGAAATGGGCACTGGACTCAGTTTAATGCTCCACTGTGACCAGCTCACATTTCTTAATCATCTTTGAATGATGGGTCCCCGTTTGCATGCTTCACTGAACTCTGCAAGTTATGTGGCCAGTCCTGAATACACATAAAAGTTACCTCACTCTCCTTCATTTGACTTATGATCTGTGTTTTCATTTCACAGTGAAAACAGAGTTGTGGATAGTCCTCTAGCAGCAGAATAACCCTAGTTCTAAAACACTTCCAAAATTATAAAAATTGTTGGTCATAAAATTTGTTGAGAAAAGGAAGACTCAAAGGTGATTTTTGTTTAACTGTAAGTCTATACATTGAAATTATATTCTCATTGGAATATGGAAGAATAAAGCTCAAGATGAGGTTTTATCTTTCCCTTTTGCTGAGTATTTCAGCTTCATGAGAGAATTGATTCATTTGAAGAATGAGTACATATTCATATACACCAGCAAGCGAAATATAAATACATTCCTTTGTAATTCTTTTATCAAGATGATTATTTCAGTAATTCAAATGAAAATCAGAATCTAAAAGATCTGATCTTAGCTATTCTTTTGGCTACTCTTTTTTTTTTTCAAACTAGGTATTGAACTCAAGGCCTTCACACTGAGCCACATGCTCAATCTTTTAAAATTAATAAAAATTTTTCATTTTGAGACAGAGTCTTATTAAGTTGCCCAGCTTGGGCTGGAATCTACGATTTTCTGCCTCAGCCTCACAGAGTGTTGGAATTACAGGCATGTACCACAATGTTCAACTTGGCTAGTCTATAAAGCATCCTTTTTGGACTACAATCATCCTACAACAGTGATACATGCATACCCGTGTGTTAGCAGCACAATGCACACTAGCTAGTGGCCGATATGCCTATCAGCAAATGTATGGATAAAGAAAATGTGGAATTAGATACACAGTGGAGTACTTACTCAGTCACAAAGAAATATACTTTTAAGCCATGTACCAGAAAATGGATGGACCTTGAGAATGTAATGCCAAGTAAAACAAATCAGTCAGAAAGGGTTAAATATCATATGTAATCTCTAATCTGAGAGACCCAAAATATGCACAATTTAAGGAGCAAAATAAATAGCCATCTTAAGGAATAGGGAGGGAGTCTTGGTAGAGACAGGAGGAGGGCTTGAGTGGAGGGCAGAGAGGAAGACAGGGGTAAGAAAATGATCAAAATGCGGTAAGTATCAAACTGCCAAGCTGAATGTACTAAAAGAAAAGTCACACAGTTAAACAAAAAGCATTGTCTTTTAAATTAACATAATTCTTCCTGGTTTTCTTCAAGAGAATGGTAGAGAATTATGGTCTAGAAATACCATAAAATGTCTAAGCTCTATTTATAGAAAGAAATAAAATTTCACTACATGGCATAGTCCTCTGTACAAAGGGTGGAGAATGATTGTGAAAGGAGGATTTGCCTGGAAGAGTAAATCTCTGTAGACACCTATGAGGTGGGGGAGGCTCTGGGCCCGGAGGCTGAGCTGCCTGCACCTTGAAGGGCCACGCAGGCTTCTTTCCCTGGCTGTTAAGAGTTGCTTGGAGTATTAGAGCAGGACTTGTGTCTGAGCTACATCTCCCATGAGTTAAGTCATAATCTCAGAGTGGAGCTCAGGCAAGTGTATTTTTAAAAGGTGTCCCTGGTAATTCTTATAGTTTATAGCCAGGGTTATACTGCATTTGGCTTTTGCATACTCCAAAAGAAAGAAAAATAAAGAAAAAAAAAAAGGCTTGGGCTATATCACCAGGCCAAGTGTCATCTATTTGGAAAATTTACAACTGATTATACTTAAATATAGACACAATTAACATAGTCACTTCTATGTAATTTCTGAACAGTAGATAATGATGTAAGATAAATAATTTAATGATCTCTCTAAGGTTGCTCGACACTTCAAATAAGTGGTAAGATGTTTAAAAGATGAAGATATTTTTGAGAGAAAGATTCATAACTGTTTTTAGGAAATCAGAAATGTATCAAAGTTCAAAAGTTCTTTAAACTGAGAGCAAGTAGTGTTCTTTTGAACTGGGGATACTTTTTAGATACCAAACAGCATAAAAAAGAAAGAAGAAAGTGTTCAGGCCAAAAATTTCCAATTAAGGTATTTGGAAATGAATTCATATTTTCCAGACTACCCCTTTTAATAATATACTTTTTATTTAAAAAATCTGTAAAATGTCTTTATAACTATGAACCTACAATTCTTTTAATCCTGGAGTACAAATTCTTTTTCAGCTAATTTTTTGAGTTCTAGGGACAGACATCCTCGCAGATATCCAAGTCTGTACAGGGCTGTGTGAGAGTGGCAGTTGGGGAAGAAGAGAGGCAGGAAAAGGGAAAGAGAGAAAATACGCAGGTAAGAGGAGTCCCTTTAGTTACTTCCTGTTCCTGTGGGGAGTGGGGATGGGGGAGAAGGCTACAGGAATTATATTCAGTAATTCACTCTGGCAGAGCTGAGATAAGAAGCCTCATCTCTGTTGCATATTTGAACCCAGGGTACTATAAAAAGCTAATTGCAGAACACATTGAAAAGACTTACTTGGGCTTTAGTTTACCTGCAGACACAGGATGGGAGTGTTTGGAAGTATCATTTAAGGAATGAGACCAAAGTGACAATGATTACATCTTTTCTCTGTAAAGAACTTTGTTATGACTTGTGTTTAGATGTCTCTCCAAACCCTCATTTAGTCATAGGTGGGGCTTTTTTGAAAGTGGCCGGATGTAGCATGTGTGATGCTGGGACTGACTCGTGGTGTTAGCGCTATCCACCCGGATAAGACATAAGGGATAGACAGAGCTATGGTCATCCCTTGCTTACTTTGCTACTCACCATGAACTGTTTCTCCTCTGTGGTGCCCCTCTGCCATGCCACTCTGTTTTGGAGCCAGTTGATGACTGACTGAAACCTCTGCAAACGGTGAGCTAACTAAACTTTCCTCTCTTAACTTTAGGTGTCAAGTATTTTGTCTCAGCAATAAGAAAAAGTGATTAAGACAAACTTAAAAAACACAAAGATAACCACAATTGACAGTGAACCCAGATGAAAACAAGTATCATCAAACACTCTAAAGAACTTCCAGAGGACTCGGTAATAAGATGGTCAGAGGGTCATGCACAAAAAGGTAGTTATCAGTCTGTTTACATTTAGAATATTCTCCAATACTGCTGCAGTAAATGAGAAGAAACAGACCTGCAAGTCGACCCAGCCTCGATATTCACCAAACAACCAGCAATACCAACTTTTTTTTCCACTGAGGAGTTCATCTAGGGAAAGAGCTATATTTCTTAAGTGCCAGATTCCACTTTGCTCTGTTGCATTTTAATTCCAACTTTGGTGCCTGGCATGCTGATGGAAAAGCTGGAGAACACTATTTCATTCTAGTCCAAAGTACTAGGCAGAGTGTTTTTCTCCTTGTTTGATGCCAAGAACAAGATGTAGGAACCAATTGAATTGCACAGTCCATCCTTTGTCTCTACAAACTTCAATCTGATCCAGAAAATACTTCTTAGCATCCTCCTCACTTTTCCCGACTGTCAGGGCATCCCGGATATACTCGATATCTTCTTTACTTGTTAACTGGGGCATTCCGGTCATCAGCATCATGGAGAACAGGATGATCAGGAGGTTTGTGTGATGGCGAAGGGCTAGATAAGCTTTCACACAGACATCCTGGATGGAAAAGACGTCACCATCATTAGTGTTACAGTAACTGCAGGCTGAAAGGATTGGTTCATTTGAAGAGCAAATACTTATGCGTGTGCACGATAAGCTAAATATCAATAGATTCCGGTGTCATTCTATTATCAGCAAGATGATCATTTCATCTCAGTGTACTGGAACGTATATGGCATTACTGTTCACAAGAAGAAACCACTGCATGCCAGCCACGTCTCTACCACAGATAAAAAACTCGAGAATAAAATCTATTCTTAGAATCTCTTAAACACATTCGCATAGTTACATAGATCCAGGCTACAGTCAAGGAAAACTAGATGATTCAGTTAAGTTTCATCTCATTTCTTAGCCTACCTTTTAAATTTATTTCTTAGGAAACTGAGGATAGAACTATCTGTAGGCTCTAAAGAGGAATGATTCACTTTTGGACACCATCCTGGAATCAATAAACTTGATGTAAGCAAAAATAATGATTGCCAAGAGCTAATGAAGTCCACAGCAATGCAGGAAATAGAGTGTCTGTGATTTAGCTGTTCATCTTTATTATACACTTTGTTCCCGTCTAAGAAAACAGCTGAATTAGGGTTTTCTCTGTCTGATTCTCAAAATTATTGATCTTTGGAATTTCAATACAAACTTTGAACATTGTGTGAAAGAATAGGCTTAAAAAAATATCACAGCTGATGCTTCTGCAGAAAACTTTGGAGCAGGTGACGCAGGTGAGTTATGACCACTTGTAAAGGAACAGGTATGATTATACCATTTAAATTGTTCCAAGGTAGAGGAAAAGATGCAAGTTTTTCAACTTTGCAATGTGAGAATAATCCAACCTTATTGTGATAATGTGTTCAAGATAAAATCACTAAGGCTAATGATTATAAATATAAATATTTTAAATAAAATAATGAATAAAACACTAAAAGAATAGCATTCCATAACCAAATAGTTTAATCTCCAAACTGCAAAATTAGTTCATTAAAAAGTATTGTATTAACATCTATTTCTGATTTTTATTTTTTAAAAACAGTAACATGTAAATTAATGTGAAACTGAAATGTAACAATGTGAAGAATTATCTAATATTATCAAAATAATTCTACATAATGAAATGTCAGAAAAAGAAATGAAATATAAAAATTTAAAAAGTGAAGATAAAATTACTATTTATGAGTAATGAAACTGTTTCCTTAGGACACCAAGGGAAGAAAAACTCAAATATTATTGTAACTTTTTAAATAAATTACCTTTTTATAAAAATTAACAAACACAGTGTTGTAAATAGGAGCCATTAACTGGAGAGTGTGATGTAAAAACTGGGGCTGCAATAAGGGTGACAAGAGCATTAAATGTAGAATTAACCCAAACAAACAAACAAAAAAATAAACAGAACCTATTTTATAACAAACTGTAAAAATTTACAAAATCACATAAAAGAAAATTTCACTGCAGCAAATGACATGGCATATTACTCAGAGATAAACCACTTGAGTCCAACATGTGAATTATTTTCAGATTATTTATAAATAGCAAAATTTCAATAAAATTCTTCTTGGATATTTAAACTCAGAACTCAAATGTGGTGTTTAGTTCATCCAGAATAATTAGTGCCTGGGAGGATATTTTCAATAAGAATGGTAATGAAAACCAGTGTCTGCCACTGCAGATATTAAGACATTTTATAGAACTATATAGCAAAGAACAGTATGAAATAGTATTTATTCTTGTCCAAAAGGACAAGAAAATTTTTGGAACACAACAGAAAGTGCAAAGACACATGGAAATCTAATCTAAAGATGGTTTCTCAAACTGGCAGGGAAAAGGTTTTTTATTTGATAAATGAAGCCAGGCTGGCTCATCATTTGGGAGAAGAATAAAAGTTAAAGTTTTACTCTATGTGATAGGTCAAAATAAATTCCAGATGATTTAGAGACTTAAATGTAAAAACAGAGGGCTGGGGATTTAGCTCAGTGGCACATGTACCTGCCTGGCAAGCACAAGGTCTTGAGCTTGATCCCCAGTTAAAAAAAAAAAAAAGGGAAAAAAGGGAAAATACTTAAGTAATTGTAGATTGGGAAAGTACTTTATGAAGAAGAATTCCAAGGTAGAAAACATACAGAAGCTATAAAAACTTAAATATTTCTTGGGAAAAACAAAAGTTATAAATGATTATTAAAATGACCAAAAATATATTTACAACATGGTATATTATTCTCACACTCCCAGTCCCTTAAATGATTCTTACAAACCGATAAGGAAGAGATAAATAGTTGGCCAAGATGAAAGGCCAAGGACATATATGAGAATTCACATAGTAAGACATAAAAAAAGGTAACAAACCTGTGAAAAACACCCAATTCCTTAGTGATCAAATAAATGAAACATCAAATAAGATGGAAAATAGTCACCAACAAATTTAAAAATTTTTAATTGGTTTTGGGGTTATTTTTAAAGATAATGCCCAATGTCCACCTTTAATAGGTTCATGGTAGATGGGGACAGACCTAAGCTTCTCAGCTGATCATCTGCTAACATGCATAAAATCTCTCCAATGCTAATAAATATTATAGAACTGAATCGTGATGGCAGCAACAGAACTGATGGCATTTGCCAACATTCGTCAACACTGATAGAACCGTAGACTTGAAATAGATGAGCTCAGCCTCAAAAAATGTGACTATAAAACCATCTAAGTCTGGTGTGGTGGTACACACCTGTCATCCCTGCATAGCTGAGGCCGGCGAACTGCAAGTCAGAACCTGGCGTGCAAGTCTTAGTGACTTAGGGAGAGGCTGTCTCAAGATCAGAAAACAAAAGAAGAAAGAAGAAAGAAAGAAAGAAAGAAAGAAAGAAAGAAAGAAAGAAAGAAAGAAAGAAAGAAAGAAAGAAAAAGAAAAGAAAGAAAGAAGAAAGAAAAGCTGGAGATAGAGCAGAGTGCAAAGGCCGTTGGTTCAATCGCCGGTACTGCAGAAACAGAGACAAGTACAAATCTGCATCCTTGAACCCAGAAAGCGCCATGCTCGGAATTTATCTTTTTAAAAAACTGGATAGTTTTGCAGCAGTTTATCTATAAGAAAGTTTACCAGGACCTCATTTACTACTGCGGAAACTGGAAGGCCACTCAAACGCCCACAACAGGAGACAGATAAGAAAAGCTTTGTGAATTGCATGTCTGCAGCTGCAAGAATGATACTGTAAAAGTGTTTTAAAAGTATGTAAATGTGTTTATGTTAAAAAATAAGAACACAAGAACAAACACGTTATCATTTCACTTTGGTCAATTAACCCATGATATTTATATGGGAAAAAAGTATAAAAGTTGGTGGGTCAAAAGGTTCACAGTGATTTTTCCTTTTGCTTCTAGTTCATCTTTCATCTGTATCATTTGTGTGTGGTAGAGTAACTACAGCGGTGACAGAGGTCAGGCCTGTGTCATTGTGTACGTTGGAGTGGGATCTGGATGCATCTCCCAGTCCAAGCTAAAAAAAAAGAAAGCCAAAAACAAACCATGGACTATTCTGGCCTTTTCTAAACAAGGCTGTGGATAGACAGATAGACAGATAATGCCTGGCACAGAGGTCAGCCTGTAGCAAGGGCTGGGGACCTGTCAGAGCCTTTCCTACCTCTGACGTTCATCTCTTCCCTGCTTACCATGAAGCAGGAGACCATTTGAGCTGTTCCTGCTGCGGCTCAGGCCTTGACTGTCCTGGTTTTGGCCCCAGTGCAGTGCTCTTGCATTCTTAATGAGGCCACTGATGTCCGGAAATCATTTTCTTTTGCTCACACCTAGGGCCCACTGAGGTCTCTCGTTTCTTGGTAATTATGGAGCATAAGTGCAGCCTGCACCTCAGGCTACAGTCTCACTAATTCACACAGGCATCATGGGAGGGGTGCCTTTTGACTTTGAATTTGAGTATATTCTAATTTTTAATTATTTCCTATCTTTCTTCACACTGTGGGGTGCCTGCTGTGGGAGCCCACTGTGTGGTCAATCTTTTTTTAAAGGAACATTTTCAAGGAGAGAAATTAACCTGAGGCCATTTACCACATTGATCCATAGGTGCTCCTGAAATACTTCTTAAGAGGTGACAGGCAGACTCAGCCGCCCCTGCAGTACCCAAACAGATGCATGAAGGGAGAGGAGTTGTCTCGCTTCTCTGGAAGGTCACCCAATATGAATTTTTCCCCCCAGTGCTATGGATTGAACCCAGAACCTCACATATGCTAGGCAAGCACTCTACCACTGAGCCACACCCCAGCCCATCTGAATGACTTTTTTTGGTGCTAATTTAATTCAGCTATTTCTCATGTTCATACATCAAGATCTCTTTTAGGAGAAAGGAATGTCCTTGCTGACCTGCATGCCCCACGCTTTCAAACACATGTCCCAATCCTACCTGAATGCACAGACTTAGAAACTTGGTGAAGATGAATTGTCCTTTGCTGTAAGTAGTGTGTATGGATTCAAATTTGGGATTTCTTACTGATAAATTGTCAACAAAGAAGCCACCTGGACCTCAGATTTGTTATGTGTAGAATGACAACAGTAATACAATACCCATTTCGGACACTTGTGGTGAGATTTAATGTTCTGTAACCAGTTGACTCATTACTAATCCCATACAGAACTGTATTATGGAACATACACACGTCTCAGTGCTAAGGAGGTCACTTTCTTGTCTGGAGCATCTATTCAAAATGTCTCCCTATCCAGTAAAGACCTAGGAGACAGTGTGTTTGTGTGTGGGGGTGCTACCTTCATACTGGGGCCCTTGCAGGGGCGCAGCAGGACAGAGGCTATATCTGCAGGTGGCTTCCTACCTTTCAGGGTGGAGTTGTCCACCTGCTCCACCCACTCAAGCCCCAGAAGTTTCATTTCTGTGCTTTCCACTCAGCTGCAGGGTCTGAAAGTATGTCCTGACCCTTCTGCTTGGGCCCAGGGGCTTGTGGTCTGAGGGACCATGAGGATGTGGCTTGGGAGCTCAGGGGAAAACCCAGAACACAGAAGTTACTGACTGCACAAACAGAATTTTCCTTTTGGCCAGGGCTGCCTGTTGTTTTTCTCAAACAGTCTTCTCAACTGCCTGTTAGAAGTTTCGCATTACTGAATAGAGAAACTTAAGAGGTAAGGGAAGAAGCTGATTTTGGGACCTGGTTTAATGTACATTTTAATGAGTTGGATGTGGAAAACACTACATTATTATTAATGTCATTAGCTGGAGCACTATTCATTAGTAGCTAATAAATAGGTTGAGCCCACATAGTACATCTGCTCTGGATTTCATTGTTGATTTAAATGCCTTAATGATAGCATCCAAGTACTAAAAGAAAGGACTGCTTTTATAAAGCTACCACCTCCATGAGTCTTGGAAACAAAAGAATTCATTGCCATTTCCGTGCCCAAAGTTTGACTTGATTTGCAAACTACCCGCAGGATCAGTTCACTAAATGGAAAACAACTTCTATATATAATTGTCTAATTTCTTACTGATGAGGTGTAACAACATTAGACTGTCCAAAGACACAGGGAATACTTTTTCTAACAATCAACATCCTCCGTTCTTATCTAGAAATTACTATAAATAGTCACAAAAATGAAGAAGTAACATGAGGCTCATTGAACAGAACCTCCAGAGAAAGCTTCTGAGGCTAAAGGGGGAGGAAAAAAAATTCACAAATATTCATCATTGAAAGAATATGTTTCGGCCCTCTTAATTTTTCCTAAATAGCAATGTCACCTCTGTCTGGACATAGAAAAAAAAAATCCAGCCCAAGGCAAAGTATTATATTTTGTTTTTTAAAAAAACCCCAATGTCGGCTATCCAGTGTCTCTAGCAGCTATTTTGGAAAACCAAGGAAGGTCACTGATGAGGAGACTTAGCAATGAGTGAAGAAGCACCCTGGCAACCCTCACGGTGGGCGGTGGGGTAGTCCAACGCTGCCTATGCACTATGGACTGTGAGTTAGGAATCTTATTTCATTAACTCAGAAATTAATCTTAGACTTGCTGTCTGCCAGGGAAAGGGCTTTCTTCTCAAATATTTAGCTAGAAAAAGGTCACAGATTAAACTGTTTTACATTAGTCAATATTCTGCATAGCCAATAGGTAGGGTCCTCGTACATTTATCTCCCAGTCTTGTTCAAAAAAAAGATCTAAAGTGAACTATCTGAATACATAAAAATCAAAATAGAATTAAAGGTGGGTGGAGAAAGGCGAGGGAATAACAAAGGAAATGACCCTCGACAGGAGAAAGAAACTAATTTAACCTATATATCGCAAGTCCTGTGTAGTTGCTATTTAAATGTATCTGCAGCCAAAAGGAAACTCAAATACCTTTCTCCATCCAGTGCTTAGATTTTTTAAAAATTCTATTTGTTAAGAAGCACTGCCATTCTAGAAACAAAAACCAATAGAAAGTTCACAAAGAATATTTCTAAAGAGTACATTTTGCAACATGGTGAGCATTGTCCTTGGTAGTATTTTTGTGATAGAAAAAAACATTCCCTAAAAGAAACCAACCATTGAGAAAAGGACTCCAGATGAAAGGCTGTACTTGGCCAATGTTGAAAGTAATAGAAGTCTGCTATCTAAGGCACTGAATGGTGCCACACGCTAGTGGGTTGACTCATGCATGCCATGCAAGGCCAGTTCTCCTGCCTGGGATTCCTCTCTTTTCCAGAGGGATGATTCATTTCAGCAAGCTCAACCAGGTCCTAACAATGTGACAGCCTGCAGCTGAGGGAGAAGTAGGAGAAACACAGCCTCCTGCTAAGGCTGATGCCAGCCCCCCTCTGAGGGCAACTCTAATAGACAACGTGGAGGGTGGTGGGCCCTGACCTGTTGGGGGTGGAGGGAGGATAAGGCTGCCCAACCCAGGCAGTGGGACAGGGTGCAAAGCCTGGCAGGGAGTCCTCTATCAGCTCAGTCCATGGTGAGTAACATGACTGATGAACTTGTCATCTCTCAGTTGTCCCATAATAGACTTTACTTAGATTCATTTGTGGTTCATTAATTGAGCTCCACATGACTTCGTTTCACTCTGTCCCTCCCCTCCAACCCACGTGCTATTTTCTGCTAGACCCCAATTTCTTTCTTTGACTCCTGTTCCGCCACACACTCTGCAGACACCTGTGCTCCATCCATACCGAGCAATTATACCTTTTGTTTCCAAACACTGACTGTGTGTACTTTTCTAACCTTCCAACTTCAGCTGAGTGCTCACACTGTTCTTTTTACCTGGCCATTCCTTCCTTTCTTACCTGGTATCTGCCTGGCAACATAACATTGAATGTGGCCCTAAAGGCCTAATAAAACACTTCTCTTTCTGTTCTTTCCTGCAGGGCCGGATTAATTGCTCCCTCTGCAAACTGCTCTCAGCACAAAGTATTCCTTGGCAGGAATCTTTGCCCGTCTCTCGCCTTGCGGTCTGCTCTGTATGGCCTGTGCCTAGAATGCCATAAATAATCTCTGGGATGGATGCTTTGTGTGCAGAAGCCAAGTTCAGTCTTGGGAAAGATTCATCACTTTAAAATCAGGAGGGCTTGGGAGAACAATTATATTTGAAGTAGATTAAATTGGAAAGATCTCTCGCCTTCTCAAGGGCAATACTCAATGCTTATTAAATAATAAGCATTTAACATGTGCATATTCAGGGGCCTGTCCTATTCTGGATGTGGTGAATACGGTTTTGGAGACAGGAGCCTGTTTGGCAACAGGAAGCTGAGAAAGTCCAGGCACACAGAGGCCAAAGAAGGGGACACAGAATGGACTCAGGGGACAACGGTGAGTTGGCTGCAGATCCCAGCGGAGTGTCAGAGGGTGAGGTCTCCCAGGTCCCTGAAGCTGGGCTTAGGAGTATTCATGAGGCAGATGAAGAGGATTGGGCCCCAGAACAAGAGGTAATATAGATCACAGCAAAGAGGGAGCTAGAGCTTTTGCAAATGGGAAAGGGACCAAAAGACGGAGGGAGAAGAGGAAAGATGGATGGGTAAGAATGAAGCTGTGTTATGTACATGCACCAGCTCTCTGGGAGCAATGTCACTATTAGGTGCTGCACATATGATAAAAATTAACAAAGAAAGTAAAGCAGCGGGGAATCTTAGAGGACCACCCTAAGAAATGACACGAAGCTGAGGGCCTTCTGAGAGTGGAGCAGAAGGGCCCTGTGGAGACAGAAGGCGCGGTGGGGATAGGCCGAGCAGGCTGCCACAGACCAAGCCACTGGGGCAGCGAAAGGTTTGCTCTGTGGCAGCAGCTGCATGGTACAGGGCCAGCTGAGACACTCAGAGTTTATGCAAAGTGACAGAGTCATCATTGCCTGGAGTCAGTGAACTTTACGCTGTTTGAAGTAAGGCACTAACATCTTAGTTCTTAAATTTGGTTGTTAAGTTCTGATTAGTCTATAACTTATTAAAAAGCTGAATATAACTTAACAGAATGAAGATAAAACACCGATAGGTTGATGGCACCATCTTTGGAAAGC
Source organism: Hydrochoerus hydrochaeris (assembly GCA_004027455.1). Lineage (NCBI taxonomy): Eukaryota > Metazoa > Chordata > Mammalia > Rodentia > Hydrochaeridae > Hydrochoerus > Hydrochoerus hydrochaeris. The sequence continues at coordinate 173,706 of PVLA01003063.1, forward strand.
AGAGCAATAAGTTTCTGACACCTTACATGTCTTAAAATATGTTACTCTCTTTTGTTTTTAATAAAAAGCATTTACTATGTTGAAACTTAAAAAGGAAGCCATAAAATGAGAGGTCAAATTTCATTTGCCATTGATATAAATGTATTTGTGTTATACATTATCTCTAAGTGTTCACTGAAATTTAAAATAAAACAATCTAAAACAAATTCCCAATGGGTTAAATACTATTTTTTAAAATATCTTCTGTAAAGGAGAGATTTCCTTTGAGAATTCATGCATCAAAATTATCATCATTAAAATATACATATAAGGCTGGGTGTGATGGCGCACTCCTGTAATCCCCACTCAGGAGGCTGAGACAGGAGGATCATTGCAAGTTTGAGACTACCCCAGGCTACAAAGTGAGCCCTAGGCTGGCCTGAACTGCAGAGTGAGACCCTATCTCAAAAAGACTATATATTCAGCATCCTGTGTGTCAAATTCCCCCCTACAGGGTAACGCTACTCTTAAATTCAAATCATGGCCTGTTTTGATTTCTTTTGTGTCTGCCTAATTATAGTTTGTTTCTGAACTCTCCCCTCTTCTAGGCAGTAATAGTCCCAGATAGATAAAGCATAGCATTTCTCTTTCAGTTCCTGGGGTTCTGCCCTTGGGCCATTGGCAATGCATGGGTTAATTCTTCATGGAGAAGGTTTACCTTTCCCTTAGTGCAAGTGGGTCAATTTTTCTCCACCTTTCCTCCCGAATTATTCAAATTATCAGGTCAAAATTAGCAATTCACTGGAAACGAGGACAGCTTTCATTCCAAATGGAAATATATACAAAATTTCCCAGCTTGCCTAAACGTGGAAGCTTGATTATGCAAGATTCCGACACACTGTTGAGAGAATTTAGAGATGTGCTTGAAGAATGTTAGAAAGGAAACAAAACTAAGACACACAAAATCTTGGGCTAGCAGTACATTAAAAACAAGAAAGAAAGGAAAAAGAGAAAGACAATTTGATGAGGTCAAAGTTAACGAGTTTGCGGCCCATCTTTGTCAAGCACAGACTGGAAATTTTGTGCATATAATTTAACATCGTGTGTTCAGCTTTCCCTTGCAAGTGAGGAAGGTGGCAGAAGGGACATGAGGATTGGAGAGCAGAGAGTGGAAGGGAGAAGAAGCATACAGGCGCAGGTGGGACTCCGCCCACCCTTCAACCAGGACAAGCCACTTTGTCATGCCTTGTGATCGGCTGGCCGAGATTCTCTTCCCAGGATGTGTATTAGGGTGGCGGGTCTCTGCTGTGGTCTAGACACTGGGCTAAGCATTCTGCATATTTCACTTAAATGAGCCCCAGGCTGGCTCCTGGCTGCAATGAAGCCCTCTGTGCTGTGACAGGTGCTTCCTGCTGGAGGCCCAAAGTCATGGGGCCGCCTGATCTTAGTAGGAGCCTCCAGGCCAGAGAGCGCCATAAATCATATATATATATATATATATATATATATATATATATATGAATTGAAGTATAGATAAAGTAAGTGATGTCTGGAAAAACTGCACCAGGTGGGTCTAATTCCTTCTGTAAAGATGAAAGGAGGAGTAGTTTTCATTATGTGCACTGCTTTTAGGCAGGACGGCCAGGATTCACAGTCAAGTATGCATCCTTCAGGGGCTGTCTTTTCAACTACCATGCCACACTCTGTCTGCATTTAAGGCTCAATGTGAGCATATTTAGAGGCACTGAAAATGCAGGCGGGTCCTCCAAAACATAGATACATGTGGTGTGATCTAACATATGGTGAACACTTAAAAAAAAAAAAGTACAGTGAGAATTTATTACAGTGAAAGACATACTGTCACTATCACCTTTAACATACTTAAATTACTCTCCTTCGCTTCAGAAACACCTGCGCTCTTGTTCTTGGCAGTGTGACTTTTACTCACCTCCTGTATGCAAGAATCGCGGAATGCACGAAGGTGTACCTTCCAGGTGTGCACACAGCCTGGAGGTTGTGTTGATGAAAGAGGCTTCAGTGGCCCGAGAGACAAGTTTTGGTCGCAAAGGGTAGAGAAATGTGGTCAGATCAAGAGGACAGTGCAAAGGCTCCCTCCGCCTGGACTGCTGGGTGGAAGCAGTGGGAAGGGTGAACAACTTCTGGGCCTCCCCAAACCAAAGGTTTTCCAATTAATAAATGTTTGAAGCTTAAAAAAATAAAAACACCAATAAGCAGAAGCACAGAAAGTGGAAGTGAAGTGCTGCTAGGATTTTATAGGGCAATGTGAGCACTGCAGGGTCTTTGGGGACATCCACAGTGACAGAACAGGGGGCGGTGTCCTCGGGAACAACACAGGCAAAGGAAGAGAACACAGCCCCAGAAAGAGCGCCGGTCGGTGAGACCAAGTCCGTGGACTCTGAGTCTGTGAACCTCAGTATATCGCTGTTCTTTGTCTGAGCTTGACAGATGAACCCCACCTTCCAGGAGAGTAGAACTGAGTGTTTCCCCTCTTTACATGGCAAACGCCTTCCAAGTTCTTTTTTTGAACCATTTTTCTCTTCCAGGAAGTTGTCAAAATATGTGATTTCTAACTTTTAAGAAAAACAGGACTGAAATGTGTCAAGTCCCTGGAAATAGTCTAAAACCTAAGTGAGTTGATACAGAAAACAGACACTAAAAATCCTAAGACCATATGGCCACAGCACTCTCAGTTTCTCTGACAACACCACTGGAACTGTGGGAGGGTAAGTCTTGTAATTACCAAATTGAAAACCAATCAGGGGAACAAACAACACACTAGTTACAAAACAATCCATCTGAGTACCCGTTCTGCTGATGCAAAAGGCCCATACCATCTCCCAAGTGTCATATCAGACTCAAGAAGAGACTTGGGAAAAATACTTGTCCCTGAGATGTGAATGCAAAGGAAGCCATGTCTTCTTAAACTAAGGCAGGTGACTATTTAAAGGGTAACCCAGGCAAATGGGCATAGAAGTAATTACTCTTCACATCTGTCTTGTGTTTATATTGCTACAAAATAGGTGTAGTCACAACTTTGCTGAATTATGTTCATTAAGAGTTATTAAATTTGCAAGTGTAAAGTGTTCTCATCTATTTGAGACATTTGGTAGTCAAAACTGAACACAGACTAGGCAGGAATGAAAAAATAAGTCAAATGTGAACCTCATCTCCTCAGGAAATGGTAGACTCATGTGGGATCTTGTTTACAGGTAAGAAGGACGAGGGCTCCCCTCTTTTTGCATGCTGTACTGGAGACTGAATCCAGAGCTTTCACACTGAGCTACATCCCATCCCTTTTTAGTTTTAATTTTGAGGCAGGGCCTCACTAAGTCACAAAGTTTCCCAGGCTGGAAGTTGGAGATTCTTCTGCCTCAGCCTTCCAGAGATCTTAGGTTACTGATGTGTACCACCATGCCCAGCTCAAACCAGAGCTCTTTGTAAAATCTAGAGTCAAGCTGACAAGATTCCCAGTGAGAGGAGGAACTATGCTTTATCAAAACAAGATGATCACACCATGGTGTAGCAAGGAGGCCCTCTGTCAACAAAGCAATACATGAACACGTGTAGCAAAAGCCATGTGAGGCTCAATATTGTTTGAGAGCCCTGAAAAATAGGTGTGAAATTTGGGCCTTCTAGTGAATGCATTGCACAGAAAACTATCCAGTGGCCACCTCCTCATTGGGCGCCCTTCCTCAGGCCCTCTCTCCAGTACCAGGGTCATCCTGGTGTCCTGCGTTCCACAGCCCTATTGGTCAGGGAGTGGGTTTCTTGCCCTTTGGTTTTGGGTGGGAGGACTTCTCAGGAGTATGATTTCACCCTGAAGGCATGAACCGAGATGACAGCGAGGTGATGGTCATGTCAGGAGGGGTCAGGGCAGAGGTTGGACCAGCCCCAAAGTGGGAGGAGCGATGGACTGCAGAGTGTCCCACACACCTCCTGCCAGACAAGTGTTCTCAGAGGGCCAGGAAGGGGAGGAGACGTACCTGAAATTTCTGGAAATGTGGACTTGTCTTCTTCCCAGAAGTTCCCATCACAAACAAGAAGTCTGGGGTCAGCACAAACGGTACTCTCTCTTTATTAATGCCCAGGAAGCTTTTGTAATTCCCCAGAATGTGCCCAAAGTCAATATGGAATAGGTTTCCTTGAGAGAAGAAAACACTTGACATTATTACACTAGCACGTGTGCTTGTAATAACACTTGGTTATTTCTTGAAATAATTCTTGAGTTGCCTGAAAATGAGCTATCTTGGGTGACAGCATTCTTTTTTACACTGTGTATTAACTTGCAGTATTTTCTATCTTAGCAGGTGTGTGAAAGTATTAGTAACCACAAAGCATTCTTTGAAGCAAGTATTTTTTTGGATAACCTTCTGGTGTTCTTTAGATGACAGCCAAAGCCTTTAAAAATTCTGACCTTAAAATTATTCTCAGAAGCATAAATCAAAGCTCTCTGGCTAATATGTTAGCATTAAGCCTCAGACTCTCTTGCATCCTTGGTGAAAGCCAGATTAGACGGATGCTACCCTCTGCCTGGGGGAGGGACATTCACCTTTTACTCTTGAGTAGCACAATAAAAATAAATAAGTTTTAATCTCCTTTGGGTCAGTTTCTACCACTACTACTATTACCACCATCACATCATTTCTTCTTTCTTGTTGGCTACTGATCATTTTGATACAGTGGTTTATAAATGCATTGTCTCTTTTATACTAGCCCTATTCGCACTGGGACTAAGCAATTGCCTCACTCTAGGTCTTTTCAGACCCTACTCTTAAATTGGTTCAAATTTCATGTTGAAAAATCCCATGGTGTGGTGGCCACCATTGGTCACCATCAGAGTGGGCAGTGAGCCAGGAGGCAGGGAGATTAGAGAGGCAAAACATTGCAGACCTAAGGGAGCCTCTGGGATTTTTGCTGTGGCTTCTCCACATTGTCTGACATACTGACCACTTCTACCCTCATCAACTTCTGGGACATGCCCTATCCTTGTTTTCTAGCATTCTCTCTCTCTCTCTCTCTCTCTCTCTCTCTCTCTCTCTCTCTCTCTCATTTCTTAAAAACTCTTTCCTGCCTCTTCTTCTCTTACCTCTTGCCCCTCAAGGTACTTTCTGGAGCACTCACCACATTAGTGTCCTTAGATAATAATGACTTCTAACTTTGTGCTCAGTACCTTGAACTCCCTTTAGAAATCACTGTGAGCTGGGAGAATGGAGGAAGATGTTTAATGATGAGGATGCAGACCAAGTGTTTCAGATGGGGAAGATGGATGGATGGGTGGATGGGTGGATGGATGGGTGGATGGGTGGATGGATGGGTGGATGGATGGGTGGATGGGTGGATGGATGGGTGGATGATGGTGGTGGTTGCCCGAGGGGAGTGTACTTAATGTCAAAGAACTGCATCCTTAAAGATGGCTAAACTAGCAAATTGGGTGTTACATATATTTTACCACAATAAAAACCTTACCAGCTGCTGATAAACTCACCTGTCTCTGAGATCATAATATTGTCATTGTGCCTGTCGCCTATTCCAAGAACAAAGGTTGCCACGCAGTAGCCTGCACAGGAATAAACGAATCTCTCCACTGCTGCCTGAAACTAATTAAAATGCATCTGAATATTAATTGTTTTCTAACTACACAGAATGGCACGAATTTATTACACATGACTTCCAGAAAAAATACTTTTGGGAACCATTTTCAGACAGCAAGCAAGTTGTGCCTGATTTCATAAGCACCGAACCTATGAAGTGCCAATTTTCACTTTGCTCTGCTTATGTTTAGGTGAAGATTCAATGAATCACAATCTCACAAAGACGTAAGAGTCAGAGGGCAGCAGTAAATTAATCACAGGGTTCAAATCCTCTCCATGCATCCTTGCCTGCTACTATACAGAACCCATAGCAATTTCTCCTTTATTACTGAACTTGTTTTGCTTGAGACCACTTATGGGTATGCCTGGGTTCACAAGTGCTCATGTTTAACAGCGTACTAAGTGCTGCTAATTATATTTCCTGTTCAAAAGGCTGCTAACCATGCAAATGCAAAGTGCTAATCCTGTGCACTAGAAATTTAGATGACAGCCAGACAGCCTAACCACACAGTGTGTGAAGGATTCAGCATATGCACTTCAGAGGCTGGTGCAGCTGACATTTTCAGCATCCATAATTTACCATCCAGATTAGAGCACAGTGATCAATCAGAAATGACTTTGATGGGTCTGTAGTATTTCCCAGGTAGGGAAGAATTTATACACGGTGACTAAATCTTTGTGCTGTGCAACAAAAATAGAGAGCCATCCAAAGCACTGAGAGACTGTTTTACAAAGCCAAATTCTATGCAAAGCATGCTTGCTAATCAAAGGAGAAGCAAATGCTAGTGGAGTCTGGCACTGAGCCCTTCTGCTGTATGCAGAGACACTGTGACATCGTGGGAAAGCCCTTAAAATCCCCACTACCTCATGAGTACAGTGCTGCACCCATCTGTCAGGAGGCAAGATGTTGGACAGTCCTTTAAAAACCGGAACACTATTGCTATGTAAACAGAAACTTGTGTGGAACCTGGATGTGTGGGAAAGTGCCAGCTCACCTTTTCTTCAATAGGGCATTTTTCTTTGAGCCAATGATTCAGGACTTCGTCTTTGAATGCACCAGTGTTGCCCACCGTACTTTGCTGGATTTTGGCAATGGTAGTGGCATCTTTCACAATCTCTATCATTCCTAGATGAGGATGGAGAGAATTTCATGGAGACTGGAGACTAGGGCTGGATGCACAGGAGGAATGACTGTCTTTGAGTGGAATGCAGAAGGTGTTTTCTTTCCCTGATTTTGTTTTACACCTGTGGTTATTTCCCAGGTCTGTACTGCTCTTTTTGTTTTGCTTTTTTTGAGGAAGAGAAAGAAGAGGAGGGTGTGGAAGTTGTAAGGGCTATTCTTGCAGTATCACTGAATGAGAAGAGGAAATGCTGCTTTGAGTAGTGACAAGTGAAAGGACTTAGGTGCTGAGCACAGCCTTGCTTATTTGGTGATTTGCCCCTTTCCTTTTTTTTTTTTTCATTACAACATCAAATGAAAATGGTTTTGTACAGTTCTCACATCAAAGACCTGAGTAAAAATATATTTGATTGAAACTAGAATGTTAAATATCTATAAAAGCACCTAAGAGTAGAGTGTGTAATAGCTTTGATAATATGATTTCTGGAACTTAAAAATAAGTGACAGATCTTTCTGTCTCATTTTAAATGTTATTTGCAAGAGAAAAGTTTAATGAGTGATGAAATGAGTTTAGAGTTCAGAGGTGGATACAGAAGGACAAATTTTTACTAAAATTATTTCCATGCCCAGTCATAAGGATTTGAATCATGCATTCGTGTATTTTCTATGTGTCAGTATTAAGTTACAAGCTGTATTCACCAGCCTGGGAACATTTTCTTCATTTTTACATAAATTGTGGCTGTAAGTTTTAGTTATTAAATGCCCACACTAAAGGGATTATGATCTTGGAAAACTAGCTGAGTGGCACATTCATCTCTTGAGATGACCTCATACCTATTTTGTCCCCTGTTGAAATGCAGCCATATGGCAGGAGGCACAAATCCAAAGATTCAGTCTCCCAAATGGACTCCATGATTCGCAGAATCTGAGTATCAGAACACAGAAACATTTCTATTATAAATATATATTTATTTGATACATTTTCTCCCTTAAAAATAGGATTCTTATCTGGATACACAAAATATACGAATAAATGTAAAATAGGAAAATAACAACTCAACTTTATTAATCAATTTGGTGTTCTAAAGTTTCTCATCATGGAAAGCCTGTTAATTGCTGTCCCAGTGCAGGAGTGGACTTTTGGGAAGAGGATAAATGGATGTCTTTTGAGGTAGATCTTAAACATGTCTCATTACCTCTTTGTTCCACTCCAATATGTATATTTTCCCACAATAACTCTAACATTTTTTTCATGTATTTACTACTCTAGAATCCATAAGATACTTTTAGGCAACAACCAAAGCAGCAGTAACTGCAATGATGATAATAATAGCTCATATTTACCGAATTTTTTGTTATCTTTGCATTCACTTTACCCTGGGAATACGATTACTATTCCTTTCTTCAGATAAAGGAATAACAGCTTAGTGAGCTAGTATAACTTGCCCTTAGTTTCAAACTATGAGCCCAAACAATAAAGCAAAGTACATAAAAAATAAATGCAAACTTTCCCTCAAATTGAGAAGAAAAACAGAATGACTTCTGTTTTTGAAGTCCTCATCTTTGAACAATATAAAGGATTCTACAGATTATTTGAAACTGAATTAATCTAACAAGGTTGAAGGTTTTCTTTTTTAAAAAAATGCTTCTTAGACAATACACATACTAGTCTTGAAAGTAAAGCAAAGTAAGGGACAGTATTGAAGTCATTTGTTATGGTGCTATTTCAATTAATGTAGGTTTAGACTCTTGTATACACATTTTGCCCATAATTTTTTTTACAAAGTATTTATTTTATTGCACATTGAGAGAATTTTTATATATATGTCTTGTGTGCAAGTCCTTAAATTTCCATTCTTATTTTGTCTCATGACTATTGAACAGAACTCATCAAGAGCTAGTTTCTAAAATTTTACTTGGGACCATGGATGATAGTTAAAAGGGCTATTTGCACAAGATAGACCTCAGATACTTTTTTTGTGTAATATTTATTGAACATTTTGACAAATATTTATTTTTGTAAGCCTAAAAGTGATTCTTTGAAAGCTTATAGAAACTTGATCAAAAGGCAATATAAAAACACTGGCTCTTGAATGTTGAATGTCGCCATTATGAAATAATATATTTCAGGTAGTGGGAACTTTTAATGTTAAGTCCTATTACAGCAAATTAATGACTTTGGCATTGGAGGTTAGAATTCTATAATAAAAGTTAAAACAAAACTGGCAACTCAAAATTAGTATATGCCAAAGTTTTGATATACTTGTCTAAGAAATTAATGAAAGTACTTCCAAAATGATATGAGGCACCCACATTCTCAAAGTTTGTCTGAATTTTGCTTAGTATGTGTTTGGTTTGGTTTGCAACAATTGTCTGGCATATTTGCAGTCTTCAAACATGTGGTTATCTGTGTTTAGCCATAATCAGTGACTTATAAATTCAATTTTATTATCAGTCAGCAATATTTTTAATAAATAATAGATTTGAATTGCTGAATATAAACACTGAACCTGAATTCACTATAAGTTTAATTGCTTATTGTATTAGTTTTAGATGGTAGTACTGCATGTGCTGCGTTGATTCTTATTTTACTAAAATAAAAAGTTGAAATCTTATAAATAAATAAATCAATAAAGACAATCTTAGAGAAAATTGAAAGCACAACCAGTTTTTAAATGCCTTTAGGTCAATACGATTTGTCTATTTTGAATAAGTTACATTAAGTTTCAGAAATTTTGTTACCTCCACAATATTGAGAAACTAGAATCTGGACAATATCACTTTATGGATTTGTGAAGCTAAAATTTATACAGAAATGTTAGAAACTATGGAAACGATTAGCACTGTTCATCTTCTGCCCTAGTAACACATTCACTCTTATCACTTAGCTACATAATTTCTCTGGTGATCTACTTGCTCAGCTTTTCTCTCCTTGGCATTCAATCCTGGATTTGGGTTCGTGTGCATACGTGTGTGCCTGTGCGTGTGTTTGCGCGCGCACGTTCCTGTGTGTGCATCAGAAGATGTATCTAAGGAGAATGCCTTTGGATGTGTAGATGTCTAGTAACAGGGATAAATTGGATTCTGGATGTAAATATAGCTACAGTCTACTTTACCGAGCTCAGAAGGACGAACATAAAAAGCGGTGGTTGAGAGAGTGTATCTGGTTACTCTGGAATGCTGGCTATGCACCTTTAAAGGGCTGAACAGAACTGTGATGTGGGTTAGAGGGCTGAACAGAACTGTGATGTGGGTTAGATTGCACCTCTAAAGATCCACAGCCATATTCCCTAAACGATAACTCTGTGCTAGGAAACACATGATTACTGTTAATCAGACGAAAGAAGAAAATAAGGGGCTGGGGGTTTCAGCTCTGTGGTGTAAGTGCCAGCCTGGCAAGCATGAGGTCATGAGTTCAAACCCCAGTACAAAAAAAGAAAAGAAAGAAAATGGGAGCACAGTAGGAAAACATGTTTTAGATCTAATCCAGAATGCTTTTTCATGTAATCAAACATTCCCTAACTTCAGTTTACCTGTAAAATAAGCATGTCTTGGCGCAGGTCATCACCATGTTTGAAGATAATTCCAATTGTTTCGTTGGACAGAGCTGTGGGGTCAGCACATTTAAACTCCAGCCACAGGGGCTTTTTCTTGGAGGCCATCACTTTACATTTTTCAATCTGTAAGGAAATGGGTACATGTTGCTTACATGCAATGAATACACATTGTGGAGACAAATTCTCTTGTAAAGCATCATTATAAACAACTAAGACGGCTTTTTATATTTGGATGAAAATGTAGAAAATGTTCTTACTAAACCTGGAAAGGCTATGTGACAGCAAATTCACAACTTTTCAACCAGCAGTTCTCAAGCTGTACTCCATGGCACCTTAAGGATCTATGAGGATGCTAAGTGGTGTAGGAGGTCCCACCCAGGTTGCCCACACCCCCGCACCCCCGTGGGACCCTAGTATACCCCTATTCCCTCTCATTCAGATCAACTTTGCCAGTGTCTGTTTAAATATTTAGCCTATCTGTTGGAGACAACTACGAAGTAGCTCTGAGCAGGATTTAAAATTAACTAATTGGCTTTCTATGTTTATCTGTGAGTCTGTCCTAGGCCTCGGCCCCTTGCCTGGTGACGGGAATTGATTCATAGTAAGTGGACCTCTGTGAATCACTGGTCCTGGCTGAGGCCTGTAGTGGCCTGTGAGGCCAAAAATACCTCAAAGGGCAAGATAAGGCCACAGCTGAAGACACCTGGGCTCCAACACTAATTAAGTAAATAGAGACTGCAGCTGAAGGACTTTCACTCCTGTAGTCTCCATCCTACCAGAAATGCCATCCTATAGCTAAGATGGTTCACCTAAATTGGCACAATTTACTACTTAGAGAAGTCTTTGAAATGACTCCCATGGTCCTGCTTATTTCCTGTGCCTTCCTCAGTTCCCCTGCCCTTTGTTGTTGGACCTAATAAACATGAGTGGTCCAGAGAAGTCTTTGGCTTAGCCCTCAGAGTTTTGAGCTCAGCTAAAGGGTTTTGACCCTCCTGGAGCCCTAAAATCATACTACTTGTCTCATTTTATTTAAGCCTCTGCCGTACACTAGTTTGGGAGATCGGGGATGTAGGTCAGAACCCAATACCTACCCCTAAAGTTTTATTTTATAAGCCTGGTGGTGCTACCACAGTATCTAAGAAGCAATTATTGCAGCATCAGATGCAGCAGGCCAAATCTAACAAGATGAAATTAATAGGAACCGATGGGAAGTCTGGTGCTCAGCCACAACAAGCCCATTCCTGAGCTCCTCCCACACCCAAAAGATGTTAAGATAAGGGAAATGTGGCTTAGCAGTGACTAAAACCTTTCACATTTTAGTCCAGGGTGAATTCACTATGGAATGAAAATGTGATGTGATCTTTAAACAAGGTAACACAATTTGGAAGCTGTATCGATGTGCCATAATTCCTGCTATTATCTAAGTAAAGGACAGTGCATAGTGTGTGCTTTTGTTATGGAGGCCATCTATTGGTAATTGTATGTGAAATTAAGCATGAAGAGAGAAGCTTTCCCTTCTTTCCATGAGCTTTAAGTTCTTAAGAGAACAGAACTAGGCAAGATATGCAGAGCAACTCTCTTCAGATGCTGGGCCACAGACAGGCAGTGGAGTTCTGTGACCTGGGGAGAAGGGAGACAAATTAAATGAGCCTGGGGATTGCCTCAGTTTACTCTGGGGAGGCCAACTCTAGGCTGGAGTACAGAGCACAGAGACCTAGACTGAGCCCATGGTCTCATAATCTGAAATAGAGTCACTGATGGCATCTCAAAAACAGGAGAAGAAAGACCACATAGAAAAAAAAATTGGCCTATTTCCAAATGTGACAAACTATAAATTTGTAGGTCCAAGAAGCTCAACAGACTCTAGCAAACAATAAAAAAAACCCCACAAAAACAACAAACAACAATCCCCCACAGAAAAGCAACCAAAGAACCCCAAACTTAAACCAATGAAAAAACCCATACCAAGGCCCATCACAATCAATTTGCTAAAAAACAGTGATAAAAGCAAATCTTAAAAGAACTCTTAAAAGTGGAACAGAAAAGGAAAAGGACACATTATGTAGAGAAAATCAAAGATAAAAAGAATGCAGTCTTAGCATCAGAAAATGTATGGTCCAGAAGAGGATGCCACTGAAAACAAAACACAATAACAAAGCTAGTTAATCTAGAGTTCTACATTAGTGAAAACATTTTTCAGAGAGAAAATGTAGTAAAACGTGTTTCAGAGAAACAAGTGCTGAGATCATCTACTGTCAGCACACCTGCAGTATAAAATGTTTAAAGTCAAAGGAAAGTAATGCCAGATGAAAACTTGGGCTTTACAAAATGATGAAGAGTAACCAAAAAGGACAAATATGGGCGGGGGGAAATATTTTTAAATGGTTTAATCTATTAAGTCTGTTAAATGTATCTTTAAGGCAAAAACATTAATGGTGTGCTGTGGGGTTTATAAGATATATGGAAGTCAAAAGTCTGCCACAAACAGTACAAAGGACAAGAAGAGGTTAATGGATCTGTTGCAGAATTTTCATCTGTACACACAGTGGCTTGTTATTTGAGTGTAATCAAGAACGTGTGGAACTGGGTACAGACATTCAGACAGTGAACTGGAACAGACCAGTGGAACAGAATAGAGAACCTAAGTACAGACCCACATATAACTGTAGTCAGTTGCTATATGACTTGAGAGGCCTTTTTGTGTAACAATTCTACAAAAATGTTCTGCACCTTGGTGGTTATATGGCAGCATACATTTGTTAAAGCTTATTGACTTGTACATTTGAAATGGGCAAATTTTACTATATAGAAAGCATACTTCAGTAAGATGACTTAAAACAAAACAGAAAGGGAATTACTTGGTGCTGAGGCTTTCAGGGCTAGTGATTAGTGTTCAGGGGCTCTGCCTTTATGTCCACGTCATTCTGAAGGCCAGGGCCCTAGAGAGCATGCTAGACCTTTACAGGGTATACAGACCACATAGAGACATCCAAGTGATACCTACCACCAAAGCTCCTGCTTTCAGTCCAGGATCATATGGAACTCTAAAGCTCTTTGGGAGATTAGAGCTCTGCAGGTTTTCAAGCTTTTGCTTAAGTTGTGAAATAACTGCAATTGTCAAAAGCACATGACAGTTATGTCAGTTCCAGAAATTACCAACATTATCTACAACGTGTTCTGAGGCTATAGTTATTTGCATTCAACATATTTGGTCTGGGGTGGAGCAGCAGAAAAGGGGAAACTAGCAAAGCAACATAACCGTCTACCCGACTCTCAACAAGCAGTAAAAATATGTGATGATATCTCATGTACAGGATGACACACAGATACCATGCAGCCAAAGAAAAGGAGGATGTTTAAAGGTAGTGCTGAGGAATTGGTAACTGTACTTTTTGCCCCAACATATGAAACTCTGAACTGCCATCTCATTGAAAGCCAGCATTGAATAACAGTTGGTTAGGGCTCTGTAAATTTGTTTCAAAAGAGGAAATTAGGATGTCTACAGAAAGTGTAATGTTCTCAAAATTGTAAAGACAAAATGCATAAGTAAAAAATTACTCCCTGGCTAACAGAACAGAGGTTACTACAAATATAAAATTACTGCCATTATCAGTTTTAGGAAGACAGTATTATTTGTGTACTAGAGAAAAATCAAAGGGGAGAAATAGAAATTTAAAGTACTCAAAAGTTTAAAACACTGGCTGAACACATTGGGAAGTGTTGATTTTGAGGTTCAGTATTAGGTATGGGTTTGTGAAAATAAAAAGTAAGAAATATTCCCTCGCTTCAAGGTTCAAATAGTTTGCCAGACCAGAAAGATGCGCTAATGACTTTATTTTAACATAGTATCAATTTAAACCTATGGCACACAGGGAGATTAAGTTTCCTAGGACACAGACAGGCTGATGATAATTAGGAAGAGCGTGTGTGTGTGTGTGTGTGTGTGTGTGTGTGTGTGTGTGTTTAAAGGTAAAAGATGTTGCCAGGCATGGTGGCTCATGCCTGCAATCCCAGCACTCAGGAGGCTGAGGTAGGAGGATCATTGTGACTTTGAGACCAGCCTGGGCTACAAAGTGAGCTCAAGGCCAGCCTGAACCGCATAGCGAGACCCTGTCTCAAAAAGACAAAAAAAAAAAAAAAAAGGATGTATATATTACTCTGGGATACAGACAAATATGAATATATGCAGAAAATTTAATGTAGCCTCTCAATAATTTATTACCTTAAAAGACTGAAAATTTGAAAATTATCTGCACATATTCAAAGATGGGAAGAAAAATGAACAGATTTGGAAATAATCAGTCTCTGTGTGAAGCTATTCTTAAAGATGGCATCTAAAATCTACATAGTGATTTTTAATTTTTCAGAGAGCTTCATATTTATGACCATACCTCATTATTAAGAATATAACAATTTACAGTTTCAGGAAAATCATTGACTTGCAAAGGGAGAACTGAAAAGCTGCTTGCTCCATGCAGATAAGAGACTAAATTATGTGCTCCTGGCTCCCTTTAGGAAGATACAATGTAGCTTCCCAAAGGAAGAATCATAACAGTGATGGCATTTGGAAAAAGGACCAAGGAAGCATAGCCGCCATACCCTGGGCACTGACGTCGTACTTCTCAGCAGAGAGGGACTTGATCTCAATGGTGACCCTCTGCAGCATCTCAATGACGTGGACCTGCTGGGACAAGTCTTGGAGCATGGCGGCACCACAGCCCCTCAGATAGGCTTCCAGGATGACGGCGAACCTCTGCTGATAGTGTCTTGACTGGGCAATTTCACTTCTCAAGAACCAAAACAAGAAGTGACCAATTCTTTTGTTCTGAGGCAGGTACAAGAAGGTTGAAATTATTATAACAAATGGGATATCAGGCAGTTCCTGACGACCTCACATGTCATGCTATTATCAAAACAGAAGTACTTACTCTTAAGCCGCGCTTCAGTAGAAACCTGGCCAGGGCGCTGTCGTGGTATGGTTCAAATTTCACAGCCTAGGGAAGAACACATGGCTTTGTGGGACTGCCTCCTCAGCTGGTGATTCGGGGAGAAAGGCTTGGAGAGGAGCCGGTGCTCTGCTCACATGGCTCTTTATGGCTAGCGCGATGCGAATCTTTAGCAGTCACTTAAATTCAATCTCATCCCTTGAAATACATTTAGAATCAGAGCAAACCATTTGCTTAGGCCCACAGAGTTGCTGATGACAGGACTGGAATTTCAGAGGCCAGAACTCTAGATTCACAGTCAGGTACTGTGGCAGCTTCAGGGGTGCAGAGGGAAAGGGATTTTCTCCTATTAAGGGCTGATTTGATTTACTAGAAGTGTCAAGGGGGAAAAGATGGAGAGGGCTGTAACAGATTCATAAAGTGGGAGAGGAGTTACAAAGAAAACAGACAGTAGACATCTAGCAACAAAATTAACAAATATAACAATAAATTTAGAGGACAGATGTCAGACATAAACCTGAAGAGTGGCTTAAAATCAGATACCTTAGAATCTTCCTTTTATAAATAGAAATAGTTAATCCTTTCTTCTCAAGGAACAGGAGACATTTCTATCCTGGTTTATATTTTGGGATCCGGAGTCTTCTTGGTTTGATTTGTCGTGCTTACTCTGGCTTTCCAGCTTGGAAAGGAACACTGACTTCATAATGTTTCAATTATATACACACTTTTAAGCATGCTTTGCATGATTGTGGTCAAATAGGTGCCATTGTAGCTGCAGCTAAGGCCTTAATTCTGAGAATGTGGTTATTTGGTCATAAGTACTCTAAATATGTTTTAAGTTTCTATGCTAAATGTGAATCTTTCTTCATGTTTCGCTTCTGTAAAGGCAATGCAGAATTCAACTGAGAGTACATTTTAATTAAGAATGAGTCATTTAGTCATAGCTGACAGCATTTTAAATTGTTTCACAAATGACTACTCTCCTTCAAATTTAAGATCACAATTTGCTGTTAATGTAACTTATTGACCTCTTTCACTTGAAACATTTCCAAGAAGAACACTATTTATCTTCTAATTTTGCAAAGTCTACTTGTAAAAATGACAGTAGGAAATAGCACTGGGATTTGAAATAGGGCTGATGCAAATTTTCTTTACGTTGATTTTGTTTTAGAGAGCTAGAACATGGAAGACCCTTTAATTATTCTAAAAGTTTTTAATATTATGCCAATATCTGAACTAGTGGACAGAAAACAATATTGGGTATACTTTATAGATAAAAGTGAAGCCCAGATTTAATATTTCAAGTATTGGGTTAATGAGAAGGCAAAGATTCAAAGTTCATAATATTAAAACTGCTTATTAGAAAACTCCAGGGACTTCCTATAAATATAGTGGTTAGACAGTTTGGCTTCTAAAATTTAGGCTGGGTAATTCTACAGACCTCGGGCCAAACATCACCTACTCCAAACTCTCCCTGGATCTCTCAGTTAAAATTGTGTCGCTGACTCCCTGTTTTCTGATAATACCCTATGGTTTTCTTTGAAGCACCTGTCACAGTTTGTAATTAAATGCTTTGTGTGTGTACTCACTTAATGTCAGTCTTTTCAGTACATGTGAATTAATAAATGATCAGGTCTGTGCTGTAAGATCACATTGTTATTCTAATTCCTTCATTTCCTTTTCCTCATCAAGCAATACAATATCACTTGAGGGCTGCACTAGGGTGCAGGAGAACTGCTACTTCTTGGTTCCTTAAGTTCCTAGCTAAGCCTCAGGCACATCATTTAGCATCTTGGGACCCCAGGGAATATCATGGAACCCCAGTGGAAATAAAGTCTGTTCCTTTTTAAAGCAAGTTTTCAAAATTCTACCCGGACATGAGATGCTATTCTATAAATCATTATAGACATAGGCAGAAATTAAGCAAGCCCACACTATCCTGACACCAGACTGATGAGGGATATTTGGGGGCAGGAAAAGGGCTAGGCTTGGAGTCACATCTCCTGAATTCTTGTCTGCCTCTTTCAAAGTGTGGACATAGGACTTAGCCCTTTTTGTGTCTCAGTTTCCTTAGGCACAACAAGGAAATGCTAATTTGATGGCTGGGAGAGTTAAATGAGATAATAAACAAAAAGCATGTAAATCACTTGGAACCCTGGCACAAGGAAACATTTGACTGCTGCATCTATCACTAAAACAATGAGAACAAAATATTCTTCCAGAGACAACTCTCTTAAAAAGCGAAGTATAGCACTAATGCCTTTAAAATGCGTGTCAGCAAACCCTCGAAGTCAGTAAGAAAGTAAATGGAAGAATTTACTATGTTTTTGGGTGGCATCATCAGATCTATTTTGACTACTCAGGAAGCCATGAAGAAAGAATATCTGATGAGGGCTGAACTGAGTGCCTTTGTGCATGCAAATAAACTCTAAATAAATACAAAAACAGTTCTGTTGCTAACACCAACATCTTTTACCTGCACCAGCTGCAGAAGGTAGTGCAAAACGTCGTCGTCCTCCAAGCTCTCTAGCTTCTGAACTGCAATGGCTCTGACGTTTTCGTCTGAAAAGTTGCAGTCCAGAAGCTGCATGGTTAACCCAACGTCCAAAGCACTCTGGTCCCAGATCTCCCTTCTGGCTAAGAGCTGGTATGTTTTGGCCACTGTTTCTTGCTCTCCCCATTTCACTGAGCTGAACAGCTTAGGATATGCTTTCGGGTGCTTCAGGCTTTCATATCTGAAGTGCCAGAGCAGTTCTTTGTCCTCTGCTGTGAGAGGGTTGAGTGGATCCGTAGCTATGATAGCTTCCAGTTGCTTGCGAAGCTGGTTGGGCATTTCAGCTCGAACTCGGTCCCCTTCAGGGTCAGGGGTGGGCCGATGCTTAGGCAGCGCTATTGGGTGACAGTAATTGTCCAGGAGGATGGAGATGGACATTGAGTTCTCCTTGTCTGGGTTGGTGGCAGAGGTGAGCTTGTCCGCATTGACGCTCCCTTGGTCTTCGCCCTTCCCGGATATCTGCCACATGTGCAGCACGTACTCCCCGTGGCGCAGCAGGAAGCGGTGGTCTATTAGCAGCAGGTTCACGTAGTAGAGCAGCTGAGCTTTGCCCCTGGACTCGGACAGCCCCGGAGCTTTGCAGCAGTAGATCTGGAGGTTCAGCAGAGCCCCCTTGGGCAAGTCTTTGATTTTGATGCTGAACTCAAGCCACACGTTCCAGAGCACCTCCTCCGTGAAGGGTTTGGCGCTGGTTCGCCGTTGGCAAAGGACCTGCTGCCCGTGCTGGATGTTGGCTTCCACAAAAACTGTGAGGTCCGTGTTGCGGGGCAGAATGGGGATGTCAATGCCTCTGATCTTGACCCTGAACTTCCGGTCACAGTCCCACAGGGACACGGTGAACACGCTCTCGTGGTCCTTGCCGTGGATGGTCAGCTGCTCGTGGTAGCCGGTCACTCCTGTGCAGTCGTCCACCAAGGGCCACTCCTCTTTCCTCACCTCGTCCAAAGCGGGGTCCGGAGGCATGTCCAGCACCAGGTGGATCTCTTCTCCATTCTTGAGGCAGTGCCTCACCCACTGGAAGTTTTTGACGGGCGTGTCCCCCACCAGGTACTCGTCCCGGCCGCAGACGCGCAGCACAAAGTCGCGCTCGCTCTGGCTCTCGGGAATGTCCATCAGCGACTTCTTCTTGGCCATCTTGGTGAAGAAGCTCTGCAGGATGGCGGCGGGGGTGTCGTCGGCCGAGACCTTGATGGTCTGGCTGGTCGTGCTGCGGTGGATGATGATGAAGATGCAGTTGTTGGTGATCTTCTTGGACAGGTACTCCGGGAGGGGCTTGGATGTCACCCAGGGGTGCATGGCGTAGAGCTTGGCGTCGCGGCTGGCCACCTCGGCCATGCGCGGTGTGACCAGGCGGCGGCGCGTGAACTCCAGCTCGTCGTCGTGCACGTTGCTCACGTCCGTAACGTCGTAGCCCATGAGCGCCGTGAGCTGCCGCTGGAAGGCCAGGGTCTCCTCCGAGGGCGCGCGCCGCTGCACCAAGTGGATCTGCCCCGGGCTCCGGTGCAGCACCTTCCAGTAGTGCAGGCAGTCCAGGGTCTGCACCACCTGGTACTTGTCGTAGATCTCATACCACTGCCCCTTCTTCTGGTACAGCAGGAGGAAGTGGTCCGGGCCCAGGCGGTGGTAGAAGTCAGCGGCCGTGCTGGTCTCCAGGGCGCGCAGCCACACCTGGGCTTTCATCTGCTCCACGTTGCCGTGGCCCGCCACGTGCAGCAGCACGGTTTCGGGGGTCTTGCTGTGGCGCTGGCTGGTGGGCAGCACGAACTCGATGGGCAGGAGCTCCATGGCGGACAGGCTGGCGGCTGCGCTGCGCGGCTTCATCCTCCGGCGCCGGCGGAGGTTGTCCTCCCTCAGGATCACAGGCGGCTCAGCGTTCTCCAGCTCCATGCCCTAGGCGACCTGGCAGCGCAGAAGCAGAGGGCCTGTCAGGGAAAGGCCTTCCCCTCTGCATCTGCCCACGAGACTGCAGGAGGAAGGTGTCCTAGGCTAACCTGCAGGTGGGGAGGCGGGCGGGGGCCCATTGTGGGGAGCTGAGGCGGGACAGCGGGTCGCAGCCGGGCTTTGGAGTTAGGCAGGCGCATCTCGTGCATCTCGGCCCTCTGTTACTTACTCCTCTAGGTGATTTGGGCTGTTTGACCCCCGTTTCTTACCTGTCAGATTGCTTGGTAGTACTTCGGAGGGTGGAGGTAGAAGTTTAAAAAGGCAAGTACACTGGTTTTTATGGGCAGTAGGTTTATGGGCCAGGGGGGTCATTGTTGATTCCACTTTTGTATGTGTTTGGAAAATTTTAATGATGATGACAATACTAATAGTAATAAAAGAAGCTGAGCATGGCGGTGCTCAGCCGTAGTACCTGCACCTTGGGAGCCTGAGGCAGAAAGATTGAAAGTTAGAGTCCAGCCCGGGCAATTTAGAAACTTGGCAAGAGGGCAAGAGCCTATCTCAAAATAAGAAAAAAAATGTGCTGGGGACATAGCCCAGTGTGAAGGCTCTGGGTTCGATCCCCAGTGCTGGGCTGGGGTGAGGGCCGATCTTGGACAGGTGAAACAGTCACCTGGCATTGTGCTTGAGGGGAGCCAAATGGTAACTGTTCTCAAGCATGGACCAAAATTCACAGGTAAGTAAAGTAGACAGATACGGATCAAGTCCTAGTTTAGAAGATGTAACACCAGAAGCATCGCACTTTGAAAATAAGCCTTAATTTATTGCCTTTGCTCTGTCTCACACGTCTTTTTTAACCACACGCTTTACCCAAGCATGCCTCATGTTCTCTATTTTCAAACTGTCTGGACCCAGGACTCACTCCCCAGTCAACTTCCTGTCTTTTTTTCTTTTTTTCATTTTTCCCCCCCCCCCGTACTTAAGAAAGTAGTCATTTCATTCATAAAACTCAGAAATACCAGAACTGGTAAATTTGCAACTGAGAGTTTTTGAAGATATATGAAATTCTTAATTGTATGAACATTCTAGCTGTCACTGCTGTTAGGCCTATATCTAAGGCTGTCCTCACCTAATGTAAGTATCTAGCTAATTTTAACTTTTGCCAATTCATTTAAGTCTGGTTAAATCTGCTTCTGCCTTAGTTGAGAACCTGCAGGTTGGAGAGAAAAATTTCTGGACTTTATATACTGTTTATACCACTATTATTTAACTTCTTTTAATATTTTCATCTCTATATCAAAAGTTCACAAGTTTGTTTCCACTCACTAACTTACCTACTTTTTCTGCAAATATTTAATAAGTACCTTTCTTCCACAAAGCATGTAAATTTTATACTTGACATACTTCAAATGACTGAAAAACAAAAATTACTAAAATTGGAAGATGAATAATAAGGTATTTTTATTTTAATATTTACTATCACAACAGTGCAATACAGTCTAAAGAATCAACCATTAAGCCAGACATGGTAGCACATGCCTGTAATGCCAACACTTGAGAGGCTAAGGCAGGAGAATCACTGTAAATTTAAAACCAGCCTTGGTTACAAACTCAGTTCAAGGCCAGCCTAAACTGCATAGAGAGACCTGTCTCAAAAATATCCTCCCTGCCAAAAAAAAGAAACAACCATTGAAATAAAGTTAATATTTCAGAAAATATCATGTATTCTCTTAAGTGACTAATGTTAATGACACCCATCATTATTTATTTCATTAAGAAATAGTGGCACATTTAGTAGATACCAAAAAAAAAGTTTGATTAAAATCTAAGAAAGGCAAGTTTCATTAGATATAAACTTATATTCAAATTTTTGCTTAACTTCTTTTTAAAGTCAATATTCCTTCTCTTAAAATATAATGAGATTATATTTAGTAAGTAAATGAAACCAACTGTCCCAAACAACTGTCTCTTACAGTTTAAAATATTCACTTTGGTCTTTAGCTATACTCTAGGATAACTAACAAAGAAGAGAACTATAAGATGCATTGATATTGACATTAACTTGAAATAAAATCTGTTCAAAGTAAGTCAGCATACAAATATACCAAGATATCTGCCTCAGTGACACCAAACACTCATGTAAATTTAAGATGTAGAAGAAAACAGGCTATCAGGTACTCACTGGTCTCCTTCATGGTCGAGTCTGTGATGCTTTCTCCTTTTATAAGACGTTAGAACCACTCTGAGTACAGTATTTTCTAAGCATGCACTTGTAAGTCTACAAAGCCTGGGTTTCACAGGCTGCAGGCCCTCCCTCTTCCTCCCAAACAAAAACAAAAAAGAGTTGATGCACCTGCAAACTGTTGCCGGAACAGTGTGGATATTCACAGTCTCCGCTGGAATAGACAGGGAAATGCAGATACTCAATGGTCAGAGCATGGTAAGAACCAGCAGCAGTTGCAGATAAAAATACGCTAGCTGAGAAGGAAGTGTCACTATCCTGAATCAGACCCAAGAAAGGGCAAAAATAGAAAAAAGAAATACCTGATAGAGCAGCGGAGGCGATGATGCTGAAGGATCATTTGTTTAATTTTTGAAAACAAAACAAATTCAAACCTACCCAGGGTGCTTCTCAGTTCTTCCGCTTTTCTGGGGCTCCCTTCGTATCCAGATGCAGAGGAAGTATTGCAGTTACCAGGAAGGAAGTTTTAACCAAGTTGATTATACGTGTGATTGCTCATTTTAAAAGTGTCAGAAATGCATTTCCTGCTATAGCAGAGACCTAGAGATGGAGGGTGAAAGCAGTGTTCATCTTAGTTATTTATTTATTTACTTTGGATTAATTTTCCAAAGATTATCAGGGATTGAGATAAATAAAAATTATAGAAATCCATATCAAAAAGATAGGAGAAAAAACCAAATATTTTTGTGATTAGTTAAAAGGAGAAGAAAAAGCCTATAGTCACAATATTAGACAACTTGTTAGGAAGATTTTTAAAGCTAAATTAAACCTGTTACCCTCATGGAAATCCAAATACACCCTGGTTCATATGCTATTAAGTAACCCAGTGCTCCAGAGAGCTGAGTACTTGAGTTGGATGTTCCCAAAGGCAATGTCAGGGAGCTCACTTGCTTAAGGCAGTGAGAGATTTCTGTTTTTTTTTTTTCAGAGCATTTAGGACTTAAAATATCATGAGCTCAAACTGAAAGTCCTGCAGTATGCGTGCACGTTGGTGTATGTGCGGGGGGGGGGCTGAGTATGAGCAATGATGAAATTACTGCAGCCAAAAGAGGAGGTTGCTGGTATCCTGGAGAAGCCTGGGGTAGGAGGACACAAATACTGTCACAGCATCACACAGACAGCCACTGGGTGATGACAACGGATTCCCACGGGAGTAGAGAACACATTAAGAAAGCCACCCAGAGCCCTTTTTAGAGCAGTTCTGTATTTTCCAGGTAACCTCACTTCCTTCTGGAACTTCCAGACACACTCAGATCCTAGACCACTGCTCCTTTCTCTCCATCTCAGGCTTTTTAACACCAGATGTCATCTTCCGCTCTGGCCTTCATGCACCCTAACTCCAGAAACAACCAGTAGGATGGAGTTGGCCGTACAAGTCTTCTGGATTTATATCAAGGCAGATGATTGTTTGATCTCCCTCCATGTAAATTTCTACAACCTTAACTTTTTAATAGTACTCTAGTAGTTCCCATCAGCAGGAAAAATCACTTATTCAGAGGCTGCCTCCCAAACATTTAGAGCAGATCTCCAGCTTTCCAGGGTATATTCCTATGTAGCAATATTCCCTTGGAGGCTAGCAGCTGCAGAAGCCTTGGGGCTGACTTTTTAGTTGGTCTGGAGGGAAAACCACCATACCATGGCCACCAAGTCACAATGTAGGAATTTGCCAAAATGGATTATAGCACGGAGTATGTATGAAGGTTCATGTGATAGATTGGAGGGCTGACTTCAAGACAACTGGGAGCTTGACCCATCCTGATCCCCAGACCATTCAATAAATTCCTTAGATTCCTTCTCAAACTGACCAGCAATGTGCGCGCGCGCACACACACACACACACACACACACACACACACGCACTATTCCAAAATGCTAGTCTCAGGCTTTTGGGTCTCCTTTTTTTTCTGAAGGAACTATTCAGTTAAGTTCAATTATGTAGATGTTGTCTGTTCTCTGAACAAACTTGCAAATACTTCCAGCTTTATGGCTGATTTGTGATTAAAACTACCCCACTGTCCCCCAAATCCTAATATAGTCATTAAAATTTGACTACGTGGAGCGACTGTTTGCAGAGAGAAGTAATGGCAAGCATCTCCTTCCTCTGCGTGAGTACTTCCTCCATGCAAGTCTGTCTTTACTGTAAGAAATTTTCTTCCCCACTATTTATAGGTTAATAGATTCTTAGGTCTCATCAGTATTCGGTTTTTCAATGTTTCTTAATTTTTTTCTCTTCTGTGGATTTCCGTATCTGTAGCACCGTGTTTTATACATAGTGGACATGCAAATCATTTTGGTTGAAAAAATAGAGTCTGACTTTCTATTTTACATTTAACTATTACAGGAATGACAAGATGGAACATACTAGAAAGCAAAAGCACACTAGGATGTGTCAGCAATGTAGAAGCAGGTTAAGAACTGGTTATTTGCTACAAGAAAGCTTTTAGCATAATCAAAATGATTATGTATGGTCAAGTTGGAGAGATAGCACACCATACGGATGCATTTTTTAATCACGCAGATTAAAAAATATGAGCAACGTGACCATCATATAATCCCAGTGATTTAACTATATTAGGAAATGTAGAAAGACATTTTAATCTAACATAACTATTTAGTTCACCTTCATAATCTTCCTTTGTTTTTTGGGCACAAAAGCAAATCTTTATGAAAGTAGGTTCAACATTTTTTGGACTATGTTTGGTAAGATTAAAGAGAAGCACCCTGATATTCATAATGTAACTAGGTCTATTCCTGTTCTCTGTTTAGACCTAACATATAACAGCTTATTTTTCCCAGCTTCCTAATTTATAGTAAGGATGGCAACTACCCTGCTTATCTCCTAAGAAGTTGTTATAAATCTTCATTTTTTTAACAGAAAAAAACTTATCTATTATGTAAGGCATTGTGTTAGATGCTGTAGGGGAAACACAATTCCAGGTGTCATATACCAACGACACAATATGTAGGGGCAGAAAGAGCCTGGGTCATTGCATGTGCTTCTTTTTCTTTTCTTTCTTTCCTTTTTTGGTACTGGGGATCGAACTCTTGACTTTGCGCTTTCCAGGCAGGGGCTTATGCCACGAGCTAAATCCCCAGCCCCTGTGCTTCTTTTTCAAAGAGTGGAAAACTTTCCCAGAAGCCTCTTGGGTTCTCTTATGTCTTGGCCCAGAGCTGTGGTAAGTTTTTATCCTACCTCAGCCAATCAGTAGAAGAAGGGAAGAACTACTGCAATGATTTAAGTTAATCAGGATTTACCATAACCCTGAGCTCCCCCCTTGTCAGGGAATAGTGTCCACTAGCATTAAAGGTCGGGACTCAGACAGGAAGGACACAGCTGAACTGCAAAGGCCCACAGGAGATTGCCGTAGCCTCAAAGGCCACTAAGGAGGCAGACTGTCATCATGCCACATGGGTAGAGGGGAAGCACTGAATTCTGAGAAAAGAAACTACAGGAAATCAGTCACTGTCAGTGAAAACCTAGGCTCCACAGTTAGGCCAGCGCCTGTGGAACATTCCACTTCTTTCTCCATTTTTCTTAGCAGAATGGGGTCATCAAGTGTTATTTTCTCGGTTTCCTTGCTCAGTTCAACTTTGCCAGCACAGTGTAGGAAACACTGTAGACATTTCTAGAAAAATTTTTTTTTCTGTAAATTGATATTGAGAAGTCCAGATTCCTTGGCATGCTACATTAGAACTTTTATGATCTATCCTTAACTCTTTGCGTTGTCTTCCTCAATGAAATAGAGCTGATCTCTACTCCCACACTTGCTAAGCCCCCTACATTTGTTCCTCGGTGCCCTGTCCCTTCTTCCCATTTCTCCTTTTCCTTTCCCCATCCCTTTGTCAATACTCAGGTAGAGTAACCTGCTCTGGGAGGGCTTTCTAGTTTTGGAAAGCACAGGGTTAGGGAAGATTTTCCCACTGGTAACCACCCCAGTAGCAGTGACATCACCACCACAAAAACACACTCTTGTGTAGCTTTGTGTTTCTTGTGTGGTTCAAAGTACTTCCGTGTGTTCATTCATTTAATCCTGGCATCATCTCAAGGAGCCAGGCACTGCAATGATCTCCATTCACAGACGATGAAAGCAGAGAGGTTAAGCATGTGCCTCGGGCCCCACAGCTGGCCAGCAGCAGTCATGGTAATGCCTTTGGGGGAGGAGGGAGCTGTGTTCTCCGATGCTTGAGCTCCTCTTTGAGACTCTGTTTCCCAGAGCTTGGCACATATGAACTGGGAACTCATAAATACTTACAGAATCTTTTGTACTGGGTGTCTGTCTTTTGAAAATCACTGGATTATTTTGAATTTGTGCGAGTACAGAGTGGTGTTCCTAAAGTTCCAAACCAAGCAAAACCCAGACTGCATCTGCCTTCCAGGGGACCACTTGACTGAAATCCCTGCAATCTGCCCCTCCCCGCTTAAATGTCAGGAAATGGAACTGGGGAGGACAGTGGTCTACAGGGTATGGAATCTAGTAGGGAACTTAGCTTTAGAAAATACCCCTTCACGGGGTCCTTCTTCTGTGGGTCCAATCTTTTAGGTTTTATTTGTTATACCCTTGTTAATATTGACTGAACTATAAGCTCAAAGGCTGCCTGTACCACCTCTGAATAAGCAAGACCTTTTCCCAAATAAGGGTTTACTCAGATCCCTATTGTAAGATAAGAGATTGGGACTGGAACCATCTGGACTACCAACGGTGTGGAATGTGCCAGAAGTTATAGTAACCCACAGCTAAATGGTTAAGTGAGATGCTTTGTAAAGAAGAGAAGACATACACAGAACCCAGGATCCAAAATGATTCCAGGAGTGGGCTCCTGAGCTGTTCATGGGATCAATCAGAAAATCACTATTCCCAGTCCTTCCTCTGAATCTTGCACTGTCTGAAGAACCATGTGTAAGACACTGTTCCCAGTCTGTCGTTTACATAAGAGCAAGACCAATCCAAAGACACTGCTTCCGATTCTTCATTTACTTTTGCAGACAGGACAAACTGATAGGACAATTTCTATCTGATGTGAGGCCAAGTGAGTTTTTGATAGGACAATTGTCTCTTTTATGCCATATTTACATGGCATGGGGACCAATCCAGGTATTTTGGACACTGAAGATCCTTTTCCCTTTGTTCCTGAGCCATCATGAGCCTTCTTCATCCCCCTGCTGTCTCCCTGTGGAGCAAAGCTTTTCTCACCTTCATTAAACCTACACCCTCAGTGCTTCTTCTGTGTGTCTTGTTCAATTCTTTGTTCAGGGCACCAATGACCTGAGAAGAAGTCCTTGGGGCCTGAGAGGGTAACGCCTGGGTCCTACTTTCAGAATTATTTGCAGACTGCCAAGGATTTTGAATCCATCTGTGCATAACTACCTAATCACCTTACCTGTCTCTACTTCTGACTTAGTCACTTCCTCGTTGCTGGGACAAATACTCGCCACCTACAACTTAAAGGAGAGTGGTTTTTTGCTCACATTCCTGTTCACAGTCTGCTGGCCCCAAAGCCAAGTGGCATGGCAGAGGGGCATGGCAGAGAACAGCTGGTCACACTGAAGCCAGGGAGCAGAGAGTGAAGCTAGGAGCTGGCCAGGGAGACACACCCTACCAGATCACGTCCCCAGTGACCCACCTCTTCTGACCAGACCCCGCTTCCTAACTGCTGATCATGTAGAATCCTAATCATTTTCCAAAAGTCTCACATCTGGGTGCATGAGGCTTTGGGGGAACTAGATGTGATCCTGACAGAGACCAAGCCGTAATAAGAGTATGGTGTCCTAACCAACCGTTGTTCTCCATTCATGTAATTTTTCCTGCCCAAGGGCACTGCTGTGTTTCAGCAGAGAGAAAGACTTAGCAGGCCAGCTAGAATGGAGCCTGCTGCCAGAGCCCTGGAGCTGAGGCTGCAGTGACATTATCCTTGGAGCTGCTCTGAAGGCCTTCCTGAGGAATGTGTTTCCTTCCAAGCCTAGGTTCTCATCAGAGTCTGGCAGCGGTCACATCCCGTGGGAAGGGAGCCAAGATGAGGATCACAGAAAGAGCTCAGGGTGCAGCAGGGGCTGGGGCTGGGCCTGGAGGGGTGGTGGTGCTGGCAGAGGGTCCCTGTGAACCAAGGCCCTGTGTGGCCTTCCTTCCGGGGCAGTCAGGGACCTTGAGGCTCAGCTGCAAAGGTGACTCAGTGACACCAGGCGAGCAATCCAGGAGGGACAGGGCCTCTGTCGACCTGCCTTGATCTGTGCCATTCCTGGGAGGAGTCCTTTGCACCTCGTGGTGCTGTCTGGAATGACCTTGTGTGTGTGGCTGTGTCATGGTGTGGGAAGGTTCCACAGATGGGAAGCACCCTGCTGGGCATATCACAGGGAGGGTTCAATCTCTCCTCTCTCTCTCTCTCTCTCTCTCTCTCTCTCTCTCTCTAGTAGATGCCACAGCAGTCTCCCTCCCCAGCATCCCTCCCCTCCCCACCTTTTTTCTTTTTCCATTTAAAACAGCTTTCCCTGACTTGGAGAGGAGGGTGGCTGGGTCTCTTGTCCTCTGGTTTCTCAATGGAATGCTGGCTTCACTGTGATCAGTTTATAAATTCATCAAGTAACACAGCAATGGTCACTTTCTTGTATGTGTGTTATGTGTCAATAAGAGTTTGAAAATTAGTTTTACCTACAGTCATGATTTTAATATATGTTGTATTACTTATAAATGCCTAAAAGTTCAGCCCTTCCCATGTACATTTATACAATTATGAATGTTTTTGTCCCCCACTCCCACCCCAGTTTGGTGACTCCTGTCCGTGTGAATCTTGATGTTTCTGGGTAAAGCCAGTTCTGGGCAGTCCTGTCTCCTCTCTGATCTCTGTCTCTGTGGTAGCCACCTATGGTATCATTTCTATAGTAGCCAGAGGGCCATGACACTAAGTAGAATGCCATGAAACAAACATGGCCGCTCCTGGAGTCAGAGGGAAAGAGGTCTCCCATACAAAGCAGGAGTCTGGAGCTGGATGCTGTCCTTTCCAGCTGACCCTCCCACAGGGAAATCCTCCACAGCAGCAGCAGAGAAAACAGAGAGAATTCTAGAGGTAGAGGGCACAGGAAAGAGAGTTCTCACAGAGGGCATTGTATAATGCAGCCAAAGCTTTAAAGAGTGAAATTTACTTAAGAAGACCTGAATCTAGGCCAGGTCCAGGGAGGGTGCACTACAGCCAGATCAAGGATTCCTGACAAGAGCACAGCCAGGAACATATATATATATATATCTCCATTATATTGCAGGAGATGATAAGTAACTAGGAAGAAATGAACAGAACCGGGTAGGACTTACATCTTTAAAGTTTCTTCTGCTTTCTTGCTAGATTAACAGCTTTATTAATGTGTATTCAGCACACTATCCTCTCTGGTTTTAACCATTCACATAGACCTCTGAGACAAATACAATAGTCCTAATGTACTCATTGGGGTCCAGCCAGGTGCTAATGGTTGTAACACTGAGTGCTGTATTTCTGTCTCCCCTGCAGGTTGGGTAACAGAGGTAATGGTCTAAGACTCAGTCACAGCCTGGTTCCTTTTCATTAGTGGTTCTGCTTTTCTCTTGGGCCTTGGGTCCCCTATAGAGTCTGATACACTGTGAGCCCAGGGCTCTGTCACATGACCCACCTAACCATAGGGTTGGTTGGAAATACAGTCTATGTGCCCAAGGGGAAAGAAAATATATTTGGCAAACCAATAGCATTTATGTTTACCACGATGTCCTATAGACAATAAAATTTTAATGAGCATGATAAAAATCTAAGTACTAACTACATCTAATTTTATGCATCATGAATTATTTCTATCACAAAACGTTTACAATATGGTCCTCCAGTCATTATGCAGTCATTGATGTTGTGATTATAGCTACTCTCTAAATTGAGTTGTAAGGATTAGTAAAGGCTTTCATAAAACCAGAAATTGGTCATCTTATTCTGCTGTCTTTTCTAAATTCCTCTTCACTTCCTTCACTTGGCAGGAGATTGTGTCCTAATCACACATTACGGGTAATCCAGGGAATATGCATAAAACAATGAAGAGAGTCTTGTAGATGACTTGCCATTGTCAAGGTCCACCCCAGAATATTTTCTTTTAGCATGCACACTTATGGAGTATTTTATTAATTTATTTTCTAACCCCTTACCATTCAAGTTTATTTATTATAATCGAAGTTTAGTTTTATGAACTTTAAAAATAAAACTATTTTTAAAATTAAAAGATCATATTTGTTGTCAGCAGGGTACACCTGGTGGAAAGTTTGGAGAGCAGGCTGACAGGATCTCTGCCACCTTCAAACTATGGTTTTTAAGGTAGCCTGCAGGAGGGGCATCCACCCACCCACAAAGTGATCATGGAGGGCAGTAGAGGAGGTTTTATGGGTTGGGTCTGAAAGTCACAGTGCTATCCTTATTTATACTTCATTGATCAGAAATCAGTCATTTGACTACTTCTATAGAAAGGGTAGGAGTTTGGTAAATAGAACCCGTTAGTAACTCTGCGATGACTCTCTGAAAATGGGTGTGTGGCGGCCAGGCGGAGGGGAATTCACCAGTCTCTGGTGAATACCAGTCATCTCTGCTACAGCTGAGCTGCCAACTTCTCTTTTCTTAAAAACCTGTTAATAGCCCTCTGACTCCACCCAGCTAAGACAAATGAGAGAGATCATAGTTTTAAGCAAATGAGACCTTGCTTCAATGTAATGATTCTAAAATAATTAAATATTTGTTGTTGTTGGGCTGATAATATAAATTGTTGGATTGATAATATGAGTTCCAGTGTGGATGAGTGTGGATTATTGTATGGTGCCAAGGGCAAAAGATGACAAAAAGCAAATGCAAAGGAAGTAGCTGGGAGGGTTGGCTATAAATACCTGAATTCTTTCCCTATGAGCCAGGTCTAAGACTATATTTCTATACTCCCTTTAAAGTTGGGGGAAATAATGTGCTTCCTTTGACCAATAAAACTTAAGCAAAATTTGTCATAATATGCCATGTTTCTTTCCTTCTGTTTGTGGAGAATTTAAAAGCAAGTATTGTGATAGAAGCTTGTCAGCTGGACTCCTGAAAGGCTAGGATCAACAAAATTCCCTCACTGACCTGGGTTGATTACATCTACGAGCAGCAAGTACACCTTCAGTGGGTCAAGCTGCTGAAATTTTGAGTTGCTTTATAACCTTAATCCAATTTAATATTTAATAACAGGTTAAGTTTCTTGAAAAAAATAGGCAGACAATATGTTTGATCAGATTTTACAAGGCTAATTTTCATTCAGTGGAACTGAAAAGTCTTTTTGGTGAAGATTTTGCTGAAATCAACTTTAAGTGTTATAAAATACAATGCTTAATAAAAAATTACTTGAAGTGATACACTGAACTTTTTTTTTTTTTTTTTGTACTGGGTATTGAACTCATGACCTTACACTTAGCAGGCAGGTGCTTAAGCTACTGAGCTAAATCCCCAGTCCTTTTTTTTTTTTTTTTTTTTTTTTTTTTTTTTTTTTTTTTTTTTTTTTTTTTTTTTTTTTTTTTTTTTTTGTACTGAGGATCAAACTCATGACCTTGCACTTGCAAGTCAGGCACTTATGCCACTGAACTAAATCTCCAGCCCAATACACTGAACTTTATTATATAAATATCAGAGAAATAGCAAACATAATTGTCAAGCTATCTACTTTCATTTAAAAAATAAGCAAATTTCTTTTTACTGACAGCTTTTAAATCAGATATGATTTTCAGGTTTTAGAAAGTTTTTAAATAAAAGTAAATTAGATCTTTGTGTCTTCATGAAATTTTTCTCCTTTCCCACAGGGGTGCTGGGTGGGTTTTCTTAGAAAGTCCTCCTTCTTAATGGTATTGAAATAATGGGAATTAATACCAGAGGGGCTTTTACTCCTTTGGTCTCCTCAGTTCTGCTTTGAAAATCATATGATTACTGTATATAACTGTCTTATTTTCTTGTCACCAAGACACAATACAAGGTACCCACAATTTAAAGGAGGAAAGGTTTATTTTGGTTCACAGTTGATAGAGGTTTCAGCCCACAGTCAGCTGGCTCCAAGGCAGGGTAGCATGGCAGAGGACACAAGGAAGAAGCAGAGCCTTCCAGGCCATGCCCCCAGTGACACCTCCTCCCATCTGGCTCCAACTCTCAACACCATATTTAGCTATAAACTCATCAAAGACTGATCTACTACTGAGTACCACACACCCCTGATACAGCCACCTCACCAAAGCCCCACCTATGAGTGAATGAGGCTTTGGGGGACATCTAGATACAAACTATAACAGTGACTATTAATGGTGATTCACAATTTGACTAAGTTAAAGAAACACCTAGCAGATCAGTAAAGCACATGTCTGGGGAATCTGCACAGTTGTTTCCAGGGGCAGTTGGCATGCAGGCCAGCAAACTGAGAAAGGAAACCCATTCTGATTACGGATGGCATCGTCCAATAGCCTTTCAGCCCAAATGGAAGGAAAGGGGGTGAGGAAGGACGTTGGCCTGCATTTATTTGCAAAATTCCATTCTGCCTGAATGGTGCATCTTTTGCTATTGTCATTGTCTGTGGATATCAAACTTAGTTTCTTCAGCCTTTCAATGTGTGCTCAGGACAGTGACTCTCCAGGGAGCTTCTAGGACCTCAATTGGACTGGTGATTTGATTTGTCTGGTTCTGTGGCTTCCAGCTTCTTGGATGGAGCAGCTATTGGATTCTCTGGCTCTCTAGTGTGCAAATGGCCACTAAGGACTATCCTGCCTCTGATCCTGTAAGCTTATCCAGTGAATCTCCCTGTATAATTTTATGTCTATGTCTATTTATATATCTGTTCTTCCAGAGAATCCTAACCAACATACCACATTTAAATTGGAGTGTCAGAGGCAGGGCAAGATGGCTAGGATCCTCCAGTGGTCCTCTCCCCAGAAGCATGACAAGTTGAACATCTGTTCACACATCAGTGTAGTTTTACAAGAGCTAAGGAAATAAGGGGAGAAACCCATACCACCTGCTTTTAGTATAATAAAATGAAAAGACATATTGAAGAAGTCAAGAAAGAATCAGCTGCCATTATCTCCCCTTCCCTACATCCAAGCAGCCCCATGTGGAGAGGTTGAAGGTGTTGACTTTTCAACTGGATAAAGCGCTGTCAGTAGGAAAGGTGTAGACAGAGATAAAAGGTCCCTCAAGTGTCAAGCCTGTGGACCAAGGAAATAATGACACTTTTGGTAAAAAAGGGAAACCTGGGAAAGGAGTCCAGTTGAATGAAGGCTAACTGCTTCAATATTATTTATTGCACCTTGGGTTCAAGATTTTAGAAATTTATTTATTTATTATTTTTAAACTGCACTTGACTGACTTCACCTGTTCTGTTTCTTCAAATGAATCAATGTTTTACTTTGATGCTGAGGATTTGCTGACAGCAGGTGCCAGATTAAACCAAGCGCATGAGAAAAATGAGTGAAAATTTGGTAATTTTGCTAATAGGTAGATTCAACTGATACTTCAGATTCTGAAAGATTTACACAAAGTCTTTAGAGTCATAGGCTTGAAACAGAAGATAAACATGTAACAAAACAAACATGTCATAGTAATTAAATTCTTATTAAAGAAAATGTGTGAAATAAATAATGAAATTTTAACCTCAGTAATGAATTCTCTAGGAAGAGCTTTAATTGGCTTCAGTAAAACTGTTTTAAAATGTATGTAAATTAGCACCTAGCAAAACGCCCTAAAGTTAGCTATTCATTTTAATGCAATTTTCTTTCTGAGTTAATTTTTTTCTTAATTGAACTAGTTTAGAAATGCCCTTGGTCTGAATTAAACTCTGCTCAATCCCACCCATAGATAAACCTCAGTTATTACCTTGCAAAATGTTTATATATATATATATATATATATATATATATATATGGATTGTGAATTGGAACATTGTCTTCAGCTCTTATATAAAAGAATATTCTAAACTTATCACACTCAAATGGACCACATTCTTACTAGTATACTGTGTATAATATTGTGTATATAATTATACATGCTAGTATTCTATGCAAATACATTTGAAGAAGGTACAAAGTATTTTTATCTGTTTTAAAACCTTTAGAAAGAAAAATAGAGGAGATAATAATGTGTACAATGGAAATGCTAAAGAATGAATTGTAGCAAATACTGCTAGAGGTAGAAGAGCAATCTAGCTATTTAAAGAAATAACTATATGAAGAATCAGAAGAACCTTGTTGTCTTGACCCATCTGGGCCACTGCAGAACAAAATACCATGTTCTGAGTAGCTTTAAATAACAGAAATTTGCTTCTTATGGTTACAGAGGCTGCATGGTCCAAGATCGAAGCATACACAGATTTGGGGTCTGCAGAGGCTGAGGAGTGCTGCTTACAGGTTAGCAGATGCCATCTCCTAGCCGTGTCCTTACATGTCTGAAGAGTGAGAAGAGTTCTTCAAAGCTTGTTGTGTAAGAGTATTGACTCCATTCATGAGAGCTCTTCTCCCATGACCCAAGCACTTCCAAAGTCCTTGCTTCCTAACACCTCGGGGTTAGGATTTCAGCAGAAGAATTTGGTGGTGGGGCTGCAGGTGGGGACACAAATGTCCAGACCATAACACTGGCATCAGAGAAACCGGAGGAGATGAGCTTTCCGAGGGAGGGGGAAGGTGAGTGGTGGGCAGTCAGGTCAGATGTAGCAAATGAGAATGCAGAACGATCACTGACCTCAGGCAGGAGGCGTTTGGTGCTGATGGGGAGAGAACAGTTTCGGGAGGAATAGATATCCTGATGAGAAGAGAGTGGATGTGAAAGAACAGAGAAAGGAAGTAAACCCAGACTGCAGTTCTAAAAACCGCCTTTACCCAAGACCTCACAGTTGACTCCCTTGAGATGCCTCATTTATTTCAATTAACGAAAACTATTAGTGTACACAAATCATACTCCAAAAAATGACTTCATATTGTTTCCATAATTACCCCAGGCAGGGGCTCTTCAGCTGCTGAGAGTATACACTAATGATCAGCCCAAGTAGTGGCAACTGTGTGGTTATTAAAATGACTCGGACCAACATCCCCGTTAGCGTGGGTTTATCTGTTCAGAGAGAGGGCAGAAGCGCTCAACTATGGAAACAGAATTTTTGTTTTGAGATCTAAGAATCTCATTACCGTAAGGCTGGCAGAAAATTTTAAAGAAGAAAAGATGTCATAGAGGTCACAGCAATTCTCTAAATTGTATATAGCGTTAGACAGTAAGAGACTCCATGGAACTATTTTAGAAATTATCTTTGGGTGTCCCTCCTCAGTCCTTCCATTACAGCTTTCTGTTGCATCTCAGGTTGTTGGCATTTGCTCAGTTGCAAATATACTCCCTTGGTTTACCTGGTACTAATTTTTCTCTGGTTCGCTTCCTCTCTGACCATCACTGATAAGTCTCCTTGGTTCCTTTTTCTCTTCTAGCCCCTTACAGAGTGCTTCTTCTTTACTGGTGCCATCATAGTTTTATTCTTACTTTATGCCTCTCCCTGGAAAAATAGTATAGATTTCTCTGTTTCCAAAATTTGGGTGGTCTCTCCATGTTCAGCTCTTTTCTCCTTAACTTTATGTTCATATTTCCAGCTGCCCACTGAACACTTCCTGTGGGAATTTAGACAGGCAACTTGAATTTGGTAAATCCAAAACCATACTCAGTCTCTCCACTGATGTCCCATTTCTTCCAACGTATGCTCTACCTCTCTTGGCAGTGGCATCAACAGCAACTCAGGCAACTTAGCTAGAAACTTGGGATCGATCTTGATGCCTTCTCTTTCTTATTTCTCACATCCAGTTTATCTCTGAATTGTGGCAACTCTGCTTTCTGACATTGTCCTATATCCATCCATCCATCCGACCATCCATCTGGTCTTTCTAACCTATTCATTCACCAAATGAGTCCATTGTGTGCCAGGCAATGGATTGATAGCAATGGGCAAAATAGCTGAAACAGATATTCTTGGAATTTATCTCCTGTAGAGGGAGATAGGCAGTAGAAGCGAGTTTATAGAGATGACCTTGTATACTTTTTTTGACCTTGTATACTTCTACTCCAACAATTTTGATTGTCCAAATAATTTTAGGAATGGGTGCAATATTGAAATATTGATATTGCTGCCAGATATTAGCATGATAGAAATATTTTTCAAGAAATATTTTAATTTCAAGAAAAAGTGATTATGTTAGGATACATGTCTACACATTGATGTTGAGGATATGACATTGATGTTGAGGATATGACAAAAGATATACTGAGAAGAGTTTTACAATCAGCATTAGACTATACCTTTTCTACATGAGCATAATCTAGACTGGGTTTAGAATGATGGATTGAGTGAGGCTGGTTGATTAATGAACATTGATGAAGAAATACCCAAGGGACATGAGCAGCAAAATAAACCCATGAGTTCTGATATGATATAGCATGGAATAATCACTTACATACCCTTGAATGCCATTTTGTTTCACTCTACATATTATGGAAAGACACATTTTTTACTTGAGGATTATATTAGATGTGGAATTGGCATTTAACTTTCCAGGAATGTGATTTGTTTTAGATTTGTGTGATTTGTAAGAGTGGTGCAGAGCTGTTGGTGGCTCCCAGCTACTCTATGGAAGAGGTCTGCCTCCACTCTCTTGTAGTTCAACAGGCAGCCCTTCTTCAAGAGGCCTCTATGGCTGTTGAGAATAGAGTCACACAGTTTGCCACATTCTCACAGCTGGATTCTTCCTCTTCTGATTCACAGCAATGTCCTTAAAATCTGCTGAGATATCACACAGACATTTCAGAACCAGTGGTGCAGAGCTGAGCATATCATTCCTCCCACTCTGACCCTTTCTTTTTCCTGTGTTTCTTCTTTCAGTTAATGATCTCACCATCTGCCCAGACACATATGCCAAGAAACCTGGGATTCTCTTTGACCCTCCTTGCTTCTGACAAACCACATCCAAATGACCTTGTATCAGCCAGGGTTTACTAGAGAGACAGATACAACAAAATATATAAATATATAAGAAACTATAAGGTTGGCTTACAATGGTCAGCCACAAAGTCGGATGAGGGTGCTTGCAGAGTGTTTATATACTGGAAGCTGAAGGATCCAGCCCAAGGGCTGGAGCTTATTGTATGTAGTGTCTCGTGTTAAGTCTCTATAGGAGACTCTATAGGAGACTCTATAGGAGGTCAATGGGTCTGTGATGGAACACTGAAGAATTTTTGATGGAAGGCTGAAGAGTCTGTGACGAAACCTGGAGTCTTATGTGGAAGCCGAACAGTCTGACAGAAGCCAGGAGCCGATATCCAAACTGAAGGTGAAGACTGGAGTTCCTCCAAGGAACCAGCAATCAGTCCCTCCTCTTTTGCCTTTTATTGTATGTAGGTTACTTCCCTGGGGTGGGTGTAGCACTCACAGCATCTGTGTCTCTCTCTTCTTTTTTTTTGCATAGGTGGAGAATGATATAGACTAAGGACGTTGGCTCCCTGCTGAATCACTTAGTTAAACTTTTGACCTTTTTAAATTGACACAATGAACAATATCCTAGAATGGTAATGGCTTGTGCTCTACAATCCAGGATGTAGAGCTGTTAAATCCTTTAGTTAAGCTTTTAGATTTCTCAAATCGTGCAATGTAGAAACCCTAACAGACCTCAAGTTCTGTTTGTTTTAGTTC
The DNA here is from genome assembly GCA_004027455.1 of Hydrochoerus hydrochaeris. Lineage (NCBI taxonomy): Eukaryota > Metazoa > Chordata > Mammalia > Rodentia > Hydrochaeridae > Hydrochoerus > Hydrochoerus hydrochaeris. The sequence goes on from PVLA01003063.1 coordinate 211,300, forward strand.
CAGAATAATTTTCAGTATACAGTATGTCTGTTTCATAGTGCCCCTGAGCCAAACACCAGTCTGGGTTGCTCCTATGTTATGCCTAATTTTACCTGATCTCCTCACATGCTCTTATATTAGAATATCATTTGAGATAGAAAATGTATACTCCTTTCACTCCTATATTTTCTCTTTTCTGCTTTCCCATTTAATCATGTATGGTAATATCTGCACTAAATTTCTACTAGTGAATAGGATCTAAAAATTCAAAATTTAAGCTGTGGAGCTACTTCATGGCTCATGAAATGCTCAGGGGGAGTCTACATCATTCAGCTGGGCAGCAATTCCCTGGGCCTAGCTGACCATCTTAATGGTAATGGTTCACTACAGCTCAGTATCAATGGGAATTCTTCTGTGCTCTGTACCTGACTGAGACTTCCAAGCCTATAAAGGCGATTACAGCAATTTTTGGGTTTGTGGGTGGGAATCTACCACCCGCTGCTCTGCCCCTTTTTTAGGGTTGATCATCATCTTCCCACTCAGTTCCCGTTCCTCCCATGTCATAGTGGGAAGCCCTCGTGGTTACCCTACCTGTTTTGGGGAATGGGGAGCTTGCTGAGGACCTGGAGTTCATGATAATCATGGTATATGGCTAAAGCGTGATACCAAATAGTGCATTTTCAGGGGTTTTGGTTTTGTGCTCATTGCTTCAAAAGAGGAATGTTGAGGTAAGAAAACAGAACTTCTCAATTTGGTTCCCAAAATTTTATCAGTAGTAAAAAGGATTATGGGAAAGATAACTTGCCTAGATCAGAAATAATAGCAGAGGCTTTCACCAGACTGAAAATACCGCCCCCAAAAACCCAGTGCTTGAGAACAGTAAGAGAAGTGTGCAAATGGAATAGAAGAGCTTCCTGGCAGAACCCAGGTAGATACACTGGACCTCAGAATGAAACTGCTTGTTGTAGTTTAGACCTTGAATGTCCTCCCCAAAGCCTCATGTGTTCAGAGTTGGAGCTCTTGGAGGGTGACTGGATCCTGGGAGCATTGTACTCAGGGTGTTAGTCCATTGATGTTTCCCTAGCTGACTGCTGTTAGGATGCCAGGCTTGGCTGGGGGTGTGTTACTGGGGGCGTGGCCTGGAGAGGAGTACCTCCCTCCCTGGCTCCTCTATTCCTTCTCTGCTTCTCAGCTCCTTTGGGATTAGCAGTTGTCCTCTACCCAGGGCTTCTTGCATGGCATTTCTGCCTTGGAGTCAGCAGACAATGGTCTGAAATGTGAGCCAAAATAAGACTCTCCTCCTTCAAACTGTGGGTATTGAGTATTTTGTCCCAGCAAGGAAAAAGTGACCGTAACACTGCTACAGAATAGGTCCAGATGGTAGAAGAGAGCAAAAGTACTTTTCAAAGACACTGGGGCTCTAAGTGATCTTGGGGAAAAAGGCTGCTGAACACAATTCCACTGGCTATGAATGACAGAAAACTTCAAATACTTTACCTCTCTCGGGGATACTCTTATTTTAATGTTAAGAAAATAAATATCTAGCCTTGGAATTGTGTGCCTGGGATGGATAGAAGAGGAGGGCCAGCTGAGGGTATCCTGCCTCCCTGAGGCCCACTCAGCCATTCATTAGCTCAGCCTTATGCTGTCAGTCTGGGATGGTGGGCTCCGAGCTTTCTCTTCAGCCTCAGCCATTCCAAGTGCTCCCTTCAACTGCATATCCCCTGGAGAGGTGTGGGTTCCTCAGAGAAAAATCACTGCAGAAATGAGTCATGGCTCAGGGGAAGGTTTGTATCTCAAATGTATGTCAGGAAAAAAAAAAAAAGTAAGCAACTCTTACTGTATTTGTGAAGAACTGAGAACCTGATTTTGAAAAAATTTGATGGCACTGGGGCTTAATATTTCTACCAGCATTTCAAAAATAATATGACTCTTCCTATTGTTTAGTAGAGCTGAGGTATATTTTTGAGATGACTTGAATATTTTCAGTTAGTTGGTATCAAATCATGATAGCACTGAATAAAAACCAATCTCAGAGTCATTCTGTGGTTTGTGGCTGAAATAGTTAATTTCCTGGCCATGCTCCAACAGCTCTTAAACCTATGAATCTTATTTTTATACTTACTAAGTTATGAAAATATTAAGGGTAAATTACTAGGCAAGATTGATCATAACTGTAAGGTAATTACACTTTCTTACTAATCATTTGTTTACATATTGTATGCATATATATATATATATACGAACATATAATATGTGAGAATCATTTCTAAATATATTTAAATTTTGCATTAATGAGAAAACTAAATTATACATAAAACTAAATTATTTATATACTGTTGTAAACATTTCCCTCATAAGCTGCTTCTTTTTATTGTAGACCTCAAACACCATGAGAGTCGAATCTGTCCTATTTAAATTCTCATTTTTATTTGTTTGCTTGTTCGTTTGTTTTTTTGAGACACAGTCTTGATAAATAGTTCAGGCTGATCTTGAATTTGAAGCGATTCTCCTGCTTCAGCCTCCTGAGTGCTGGGGTTACAGGTGTGCATCACGATGCCCTATTTACATTCTCATTTTAGCAAGTTTTCTCACTCCATCATAAGCGAGCAACAAGGTGTCCCTCTAGGGACGGCCTGATGATAGGGCAGGTGCTCAGTTCTTGGTTTCTGACAGTGCAGCATGTCTCTGGGTTAAATGTCTCTGGGTCAATAGGTCATTCTTCCCAGAAGAAATATAGACTCACTAAGGTGGGGAAAAAAGAACTATGCAAAGATTTTTTTAAATAATTTGAATCAGATATTGAAGTTTGGAGTTTTCTTGTGTTACCAAGAAAAGGCATGGCTAAAATGAAAGACAATGGATTGCAGGAGACAGTACAAACTAACTAAAGGGCATTTGAAGAAATAAATAGAGTATTTAGTGGAAGCAAAGTTTAATTAAGATTAGTCATGCAAATATGCATGTGTTTTTCCTAATAATATTCTTAAGGAGGTAAAGTAAACTTACGTACATCTTGACTGGAAAATAAAGATATTTGTATGGCATCATGAAAAGCAAATGTATTTTTAATTTTTTTGTTATGGTTGTTAAAAGAGCAATGCTTTTCAAGTCATAGTCTTAATCTAAAGAAATTTTATTTTGGATGGTAATGGGAACTGACTCAGCCATTTCTTTTTTACAGTGGTTTATAATTATTGTTCATGAAATTGTTTTTGAAGCTGAGTCCCTTTTTCCCCCGAGTCCTTTCTGAAATGCTTTCTGATTAATTAATTATACCATAGATTCAGGTGGCAAATCTCAGTCCATTACTCTTTTGAATAGAATCAAGAGAGATGAGGTGGAAGTTTTGTTATTGTGAAATTTTTCAAGAAGTGACTTGAGTGTATGTAAAACCTCATTCAATCATTTGATATCCTAAGAACTGAGACAGAGCTGAGGACTGTGGGCAGGAGATCAGGGTCTTGGAGTCACACACCAGTCAGTTTTTCGCTGAAGGATGCCTAGAGAAAACGTAAGCATCACGGACCCCAGGCCCCTGCATGAAGTAGCCAACAGCTCCAGGAGCCCCAGAGAACAGTGCTACGAAGTCAACAGAATGGATATGGCTTTGGTACCAAAGGCACAGAAAGGGATGTACAGAAATACACAAAGGTAACAGAGATATAATGGGATCAGGAAGGCACATCTGTCTCAGTTACTTTTCTCTCATTGCTGGGACAAAATACTCAACACCCAAAATTAAGGAAGGAAAGGTTTCTTGAGCTCAGTTTGTAGAGGTTTCAGTCCGTAATGAACTGGCTCCAAGGCAGGGTGGCACGGCACAGGGCTAACACTTCAAGGCAGCAGAAGACAGAAAAGCAACAAGAGCAGAAAGGTGGTGGTGGAGGGGGCAGAGCAAACCTCTTTTCCTGCCTTATATTGTAAGCAGGCTGTATCGCTCAGGTGGGTGTGGCACTCACATGGTCTCCGTGCCTTCCTTTTGCACAGACTGAGGATGTTTACAAAGTAAGGATGCTGGCCTCCTGCTGAATCACTTAGTTAAACTTCTGACCTTCTAAAATTGACACAAGGAACAACTAGAACACTAATGGGCTGTCTTCTACAGTCCAGGATGTGAAGCTGCTGGGTTATTATTTAAGCTTCTAGACTTCTCAAGTTGATACAATGTATTAAAAATAACAACATCCATTATGTACGGTGCTCTCAACAAATATACAGCTGGTCCTTGATTTCCATGGCTTTTGCATCCTTTGATTCAGTCAACCTAGGATCAAAGATATTTGATCAAAGATTTTGTATTTGCCAGAGGTCCTGGAACTGATGACCTGTAAATAGTAAGGACGATTATACTGAGCACCTATCACGTACTGGATACTGTTCAAACCTCTTTTGAGTCAGTGGAGTATAAGAGCATGGGGCTCCCATGCCAGCAGGGCTGAGGGTGGCATACTATAACAGGTAAGGTAATGCACAAGTAATAATAATAATAACACAATGAGTCATGCTATGAAGAACAGAAAGCAGGGCAAGGAACAGAGACTAAATAGAGGCGCTGTATTAAATAGGACAGCCAGAGAATGTCAAATAAACAAATTCTATAAAAAAATGTGTGCAGGTTTCTATGGGGCTGTTCCATGGGAAATACATTGTGTATTGTTTCTTCCCAACCCTGGGAACTTCTCTTTCATATTGAGCTCATTCAAGGGAAGTGAGCCTCCTATTTGAATAAAATTATCACAATAGGTATTCTTGATATAGGAACAACAAACAAAAGTCTATGCTCCCCACACACATTTATTTCTAAATGTTTTGAAGTCAAATATTTGGAGAAGTAAAGCAAAGCAAATTGGTTTTGTATGTTATGAATTCTGATAAGATACATGGGTAATCATCTCAACTCTGAGGAAGAGCATAAAAGAATGTCATGTAGGGGAGAATGGATAAAAATGAAGGAATAAAATATGGTCCTTTGTTTTAGAACATAAAATTATCTTTGTTATTTTTAATTGAAAATCCATGGAGATCTAAATGACAAAATAGACTTTAAGAAAGGTGCATAATGAGGTCATCAAATTGTAAAGGTGACTTGGACTCTTATCATTAATTCATTCTAAAACTCACAAATGACTGCCATCTACTGACCTCTGGGGTTATGTTTGTGGAGGAGCTTACTGGGAATTGTCATTTTAAAAATTCTTTCTCTTACTTTATCTGAAGAGACTTCTAGTAACCTCATTATCTACCTGTTATTTCACTTTGATCTCTTGGGCCAAAGGAATGGGCAAGAAGTGGTAGCAGAAGGAGCCAAATACCATTTGTAGGCAGGATTAGACTGTGACTCTTTTACTCTCTTACTTTCTTATTCACTGTGGTAAATGTTTTGGGACTTTTCTAGCAGTAGAAAAGTAGTAGTAGAGAGATGATGGAACATAACTTAGTATGTTTCCACTGTACAATTTTTAATAGGCAGCGCTTCACAGCATTGTTGTATTAGCATACATATGTTACAAAATTAAATGAGTTTTGGATTTTGAAATTCTACTAGTGAACATTATTATATATATATTTTTAAAAAGACATCTTGTTTCAATGTAACTAAGTAATTCTTCTGTTTCATCACTAAACTTTTTCTCTTTGCTCTTTCTGGGACCTGGAATTGAGACACTTGGAAAACATCTTAGCAAACAGAAAAAGAAGCAGAGACTTAAGAATCAAACAAAGGTTTGTGGGAAAACTATGAAGTACAGAGAAACTAATGACAATGCAAAGAAAAGAGCAAAACAACCTGGACCACTAACCCCACCTCCCATGGAGGAAGTTCAGTCTCTGAAAACACAGGCTGAGCCTGGAGAGGGTTGGCAGCCTGAGGGAGAGACAACAGACCAGCAATGCCAACCCCAATAAAAGCCCAGAGTAATTGTAAGCTGCAAATGCGGTGTGGGTTTTACTCTGAAAGTGACTGCATGGCAGGCTAAATTTGCAGAAAAAATTCACTGTAGCGTCTGTCATACTCGGGAGTGATATAATCAGAAGCCATTTTGGGAAGGGGTTTACTGAGACTGAGCTACTCCAGAAACCAGAGGTCATAGAACAACTTCAGCTCAGAGTCTGTGGGTTCACCTTAGCACAGTGATGGCAAAATTTGAAAAATTAAGCGATGGATGATGAGGAAGAGAAATAATGAGATAAAGGATCCTATTAAGGAGTAAAAAGAAATTAATAGAATTAGATAAAAGTAACAAGAAAGAATAAATAAGAAACAGAAGAAAAAAACGGAGAGCAAAATAAAGGAAAAATAAAAATGAACAAAATATTAGGAGGAAGAGGAAAAAATCTCCAAGCCTCTAAAAACCAATGAAAGAAAAAAATGAGCCCCTGAACCCAACACAAAAAAAAAATCCTCTGTATTTTTTAATAAGAGGCATCTTTTCAGGATCTACAGTCTTAGAATGCACCAAGTCACTGTTTTCTCTACCTAGCTTTACTACTTGTGGGTTTTTGAAGTGCCCCCCTTCTCTCAGAGGCCCCTCTGTCTATGCACCCCTGGCTGTGACAACCACTGAAGCTGAGGAATGTCCTTGCTCATATTGGTAAATGAAGAAAGTAACCAGATCACTGATCTCTCTGCTGGGTGTATGTGGTTTTAAGAGGCATGAAGTGGACTGCTGGGTTTAATGCCAGCACTATCAAATTTATCCACCTTTGAAAACCACCCTCACTGGATCTGGCTGGTCACCATAGAGAGCAGGGTCTTGTGTCTTTCTCAACCTGAGATTAAACTTCGTAGTCAATGTATGTCTAACGTTCACCCTCACCAAGATGGTTTTTGTCTTTCACCCAGTCACTGGGATAGGATCATACTGGAAACTCTGAAATGGAATTTTCTGTGGCCCAGCCTTAAACAAACTCTTCCCCAAATTGACTGAACCTTCTCAGATATATGTACTAGATGCTGCACTGGATCTCTTTTCCAACTTTAATCTGATGTGCTGAAGGAGTCACTTTTGGAGTAAAATCTCTGCTTTGCAGTTTACAATAGGTGCAGACAGTGAGTGCTGAAGACTGTCTGTTATTTCTCCCTGGAGCTGCTAAACCTGTAGGCTTACCTTCTCTCCCTAGGTGTTGTTCTCATCTATGATCAGGTTGGTCAGTTGGCCAGTTCCTCTGCTGCACTGTGCCAAGAGAAAACAAAATGCAGAGTGGGCTAGAAGTAGGCTGGTGGCTACAACCAAAATGTAGAATCCAGTTGTTGTTGTTTGTGGTGGTAGTTGTGGGGCCAATGTGGCTCTTGAACTTTCTCTAAGAGTATTTTATCCAACAACAATAAAATACACATTTTTTCTCAACATGGAACTTTTTTTCAAAACAGACCATATCTTAGGCCATAAAGCATACCTAAGTAAATACAAAATAATTGAGAGAATCTTCTCTATACTATTGAATCATAATGAAATGGTTTTGTAGATAAAAAGCCACAGAAGTCACAGAAACTACACAAACACATGGAGATTGAATAATATGCTATTGAATCTTCAATGGACCACAGAAGAAATCATGGAAGAAATAATAATTTCTAGAATCAAATGACAATAGATGATAATAGAATAGAAGCGCAACATACCAAAACCTATGGGACACAACAAAATCAGTTCTGAAAGGGAAGGTTATAATGGTAAGTGCACACATAAAAAGATCCCAAATATGTAACCTATGATGCATCTCAAGGTTTAGACAAGAACAATCTAAATCTGAAACTAGAAGGAACAAAATTATAAAGATTGGAGTAGAAATTAATGAAATTGAGACAAAAAAAGTACGAAGCATCAGTGAATCAGAGAGGTGGCTCTTCGAAAGAATGGGAAGGGTTCTGGGGATCAGAGCAATGGGAGAAAAGAAGGGAAAGTAAAAAGGATTAAGATGCAGTCTGTGTATGTACCAATCCCCCCATGATGAAGGTATTTGCTATGTAGCAAACACACATTGATAAAAAAAAAGTTGATAAAAATAAACCAAATGAAAAGTAATTGCCATGAAAAATGTAAAAATATAAATAGAACTCTATATATTACCACCCTCAATTTTTCCTCCTCTTGATTCAACCCCTTAGAATGTGTTCATAGTTTATTATGGTAAGTGTATTCCCACTGCAATGCCTTGCTGTTCTCACCGCTCTGCTAGTCTTAAGAAAATATTGGGATTGTTTGGAGAATCTCGCTGGTTGTTTTTATTTAAATTGAAAAAAACCTGTCCTTGTGGTGCTTATGTTCTGGAGGCAGATATAGATAGAAACATGCAAATTATGGCAAACATGTTGAAAGACATAGAGCAATAGCGTAGGGGCGGGGACCCTATTATATTTTAGCCTTGCTGGGTTTATCATCTTGGTTTCACTAACTTGACTCTGTAATTGCAGCAGGAAAAGAGCTATCAATAATATGTGAATGAAAGCCAGGTGTGGTGGCACAAGCCTATAATCCCAGCACTTGGGAGGCTGAGGCAGGAGTATCACTGTGAGACTCAGGCCAGCCTGGGCTACATAGTGAATTCAAGGCCAGCCTAAACTACATTGGGAGACCCTGTTTCAAGTGCCACAAACAAACAAACAAACAAACAAACAAACAAGAATATGTGATCATGACTGGGTTTCAATAAAATGTTGTTTCTGAAACAAAAACAATGGAATCTCTCAGATTTGGCCTGACTGCTGTTGTAATTTGCTGACACATGGAGTGGGCATGCACCCCAATCTAAAGTCACCAGACCCCATTTTTAAGGGTGAGAGGACAGAAGGAAGAACTAGATAAGTTCATGCATAATGTATAATTCATTGATAACAAAAATCACCTGGATTTTAACTTAGGGGTAAAGTCTTATGTTAGAAAACTGCCATTTTGATATTTGGACATTAGCCAAGATATTGGGCAGGGAAAGGTGTATTAAATGCTAAGAAACTCGGTTGCCCTTCTAGAATCCTAGCACCTGGGCCATCACTCAGTTAACCTGCCATGAGGCCAGCCTAGGTGAACGGCAGTGGGAGAGCTTCCTACAAAGCAACCCATGAAGGCAAAGTGGGTCACTGGTCTCCATGGGACAGCCAGAAGGCATTGCTGCTGTTTGTGTGCATTTCTGCCTGTCCTCCCAAAGAAGGCCTTTGCCTTGCCATAGGATAGCTCCAAAGAGCACGTGAATTCATTTAATGGAGCCAGAATGAGATGCGATTAGAGATAATTACAAGCATCAGTGACACTGATTACAAGACAGATCAACAAGAACGTGTTTTCTCTAAAGTACATCAGTGTTCCCACCTTGATGGCCACAGTATCTATTTCTCCTTCTTAATAGATTTGATTTACAGTGCGTGTATAAAAGAAGCCCTATCTGGAAATCTATAATCACCCCAGTCAATTGTTATAGACACCTCTCTCTCTCTCTCCCTCTCTCTCTTCTCTCTCCTTCACTGTTTCTTTGTTTGAAAGTCTTGCTATGTAGCTCATGATGGCCTTGAGCTTGCATCTTCTTGCCTCAGCCTCCCAGATCTCTGAAATTACGGCCATGTGCTCCCACACTCAGCTCCTATACCTCTTTTTATTCACACTACCTGCCCAGCAAAACAGCTTTGGATAAATCTAACTCTGCCCCACACCTGTGCAACTAATTGTGACAGGTGTATAACATATCATCACCACCCCTCCCCCCCTTAACAATGGAATTAATGACCGTAAACCTCAAGAGGGCCTTTAATGTCATGTCATACTTCTCTATTCACTCTTTTATTTTTTTGGGTGACTGTGCTCCTTTCCTTCTTCTCCCCCTCATCTTCTTTCTCATTTCTTTGAATTGAGGTACAGTTTTATACCAAGTGGAATGCATGGGTTATAAGTATGTAGTTTGATAATATTGACAAATATGTCCATCATGGGACTTATACCCCTGTCAAGGTGGAGAACACCATCATCACCCCAGAAAAGTTCCTTAGGTTCCTTCTCAGTCAGTTCCTAGATCTCTACCCCAATGGCAAACACTATTTTGGTTTTTATCCTAGATGACTAGCTCACACTTTCTCCTTCCTTCTGTAATCTGCATCAGCTCTTCCCCAGCCTTACTCTGAGCTGATGATCTTGTTTTCTACTTCACTGAACCAATGCAAGATGCAAGAGCACTTCCACATATTCCCCCTCCCCTCTTCTACACGTGTACCAGCACATATCGGTGCGTTCTTCCTCCTGTGCCTGAAAATATTGACTGTCATCTTGTTTAAAGAGCCTCCCATTAATCTTAGTGCAGGCAAAGACTGCACTCCAGCAAGTATTTCCTCTTTGTTTTATATTATTTTTCATGCATCACTTGTCTTAGTTACCTTCTCATTGCTGGGACAAACTATTTGACATCCTCAACCTAAAGGAGATGTTTATTTTGGTCCGTCATTACAGTCCATAGTTGGCTGGCTCCAAGGCACAAGTGGCATAGTGGAAGAGTCTGTTAGAGGAAACTGCTCATGTCGTGGCTTCCAGGAAGCAGAGAAAGTGAATGGAGGCACCAAGGAGGGAGATGCCCCCTTCCAGGTCACACCCCCAGTGACCCACCTCTAGCCAGGCTCCATGTCCTAAGAGCAAGTCGTCTGTAGTGTCCTCCATAGACCAACTACCTTCCAAAAGCCCACATTGGAACACATGAGGCCTTCAAGGGATATTCTAGATCTAAACCATAACACTGCTGGACCCACTCCCATCAATATTTATTTCCATGTTATTATCTCATCTTAAAGGGAAAATCAAACACTTCCGTTGGCCTCAATTCTACTGGCTCCATGTCCATGTTCTTTTTCTAAATGAAACTTACAGTGTTTATATTCTCCCTGACTTTATTTTCTCTTCCTTGTTTGTTTTTAGATCCATTGCAACCAGGCTTTCACTCCTGTCATCCCACGTAAAATACTCTTCTCAAGTGACTTCCACACTGTTCAATTTAGTAGTAAAGTTCTCAGTCCTCAGCAGGATTTCATACAGTTGTTCTCTCTCCTTGAATAAAATGTTATCACTTGGTCTCATAATTCCTTCTTGGGTTACTTTTCTGCTTGATTCTTTCCCTCTGCTAGTTCCTCACTGTTATGGTTTGTGTCTAGATGTCCCCCCAAAGCCCCATGCAGTCATAGGTAGGTGTCTGGATCTAGGGTATGTGACTCATTCACAGTGCAATGCTAGGATTAAGGGTAGATGATTACTAAATCAGTTCACTGATTGGATTGGTACCACCCTAATCCCGGTAGTCTGAATACAACATAAGGGACAGAAAGAGGCTTGTCTTATCTCTTGCTTGCTTTGCTACCTTCTGTCTGCCATAAATTATTTTTTCTCTATGATGTCACACTGCCTTGAAGCCAGCTGATTATAGAAAGAAACCTCTACAAACTGTGAACTAAATAAACCTTTTCTCCTTTAACTTTGGGTGTCTGATACTTTGTGTCAGCAATGAGAAGGTAACTGAGACACTTTCTTTAATTCTTCATATTGCTGTGTCTCAGGCCTGGCCTTTGGTCTGCTATACCCATCTACAGTTACTTAGTGATTGCATTTTGGCTCATAGTTTTATATATCAACCATATGATAATATTTTGTGATTTTATGTCTTCGGTCCAGATTCACTCTATATTTTTCAGCTTTCTACTTGATATTTCACTTGGATGTCCAAAAGACCTCTTGATCAGAACATGCCCAAAACTGAGCTCATCTTCTAATGAAAACTGCTTCACATGCATCTATTCTATTTGAGTTGATGGCAATTCCATACTTGTAGTTTCTCAGGCAAAAATCTTTGAGCCATTCTTGATACACTGATTTTCTAAAATATGCCCTGTGAGTGTGTAATCTTTAAAAATTATGATAAAAAGTCATGCCAAGCTTCTAGTTAAACAACTGTACTGAAAAGATCAAAGAAGAGCAGAAAAATGGAGTGAAGAGAGGAGTTCTACAGCCATTACAGACCCTGGCATGTGGTGGTGTGTGGGAGGGAAAGATGTGAGAAATAGGAGAAGTGACTTGCCCTGCAAACTTCAAATCATTTAGAAGAGTAAAAATAAAATCAGGACACCAAATAGAGTTTCAGCTGACCAACACACATTGTCTGAGCACATATGGCATGCAAATTTGTGTTAGATAATGGGGGTGACTATAGCAATGAGTAACTTAGGACCCCTATTCTCCTATCACATCAAAACACACACTGAGAGAAGGACTAAGACTACCATGCATGTCCGAACTTTTGGTTTTCCTGGGCCGCATTGACTGAAGAGGAATTATCTTGGTTGCATATAAAATATATAAGGTAGTTAATGTACATAGGTAATAAAACTTCCTTTACTTTAAAATGCGTTTTATTAAACATTAAAATGAATTAACAAACAAACGTGCAGCCTTGGATGTACGTTGGATGCGATTGCCTACAACAAGCAAGCCAGCCTCTTCTTTCAGAAAAAAAGAAATCTGTTCAAGTCACAACACCAAAACTTTCAAAGGGTTCTTTGCAGACCCACTGGGTCAGGAATATCAGGGTTGCATATGCAAATGCAGACTCCCAGGCTGCCCCATTCCTGTTGAGTCAGAATGGCCAGAGCCCAGAAAAAGGAGTCTATCCGCCTTTTTATCAACCCTTTGAGTGATTCTTGTGCACAATTTAAAAGGCAAGAACTTCTGGTGCTGTATGAGGGTCCAAAGGGAGTTAAGAGAAGTTGTTTTTTGACTGGTGTGGTGATGGGGATGGATAGTTGCGTGAAGAGGAACTAGAACAGGGTTAGCCTGGTTTTATTAATTGGGGCAATGGGGGAGGTGACAGTCCAGTAGTAAGGAGTGGCTGGTCACAGGTATAGAAGTGTGCAGGGCCTAGTAATGGGCCAACTGGAGCATAGAGAAGAGGTGGCCACCTTGAGGTTCCCGGCAGACCTGGGTTGCAAGGCCTTCCAGGGATGTGTCTCCCTTCCACACAGGCCAGTTTACATCCCCAGCGGCTCTTTTTGTGTACCACCAGGGCGCTGAGGAGAGGAACTGGACTGTGGAAAGCTGCTTTTGCTTTGTACTCACTTGTCACGGAGAGAGCTGAAGGCGTGAGCTTTCTGCCTTTTGTCAAGCCGGCTGTTCTCTGAATCCAAGGAGAACTATGAGAAATTTTTGCCACTTGGGCTCAAATTCTGCTGTTCTCACTACTTTGAAATAACCACAAACTGACCCTGTTTCCAAATAGAAAACAGCAGTCCCCATGCTGCCCTCTCCAAGAGCAAGTAGGCAGCCAGCCAGGCCAGTGCTGGGTACAGCACATGCCCTGCACAGCTTGGAGGCCCTTGGGCTGAGTGCTTGGCACTGGGCTGATTGGTTGTCACTCAATAACCCAAGTACCCGCACCAGCTGCTGAGTGTGGGTTGGCATCTCCTTCGCTAGGCCACCTGGGAGCTGTCAGTCAACTAAACCTCATGCATTTAATGGTCCTTTCTCTATTTCGACCTAATGCTATTTGAGGCATGAGGCAGAAGCATAGTATTGATTTCCCCACAAAATAAACCATCCCACAAGCCCCAGTCCCACCCTGCAACCCTCTCTGGACTGCTGACCCCTGCCAGCCTTCTAGCAGTGCTGTGCAGCAGAAAGGCTGCCAGGAGTTTAGATGGACTCAGATCCAGACAGCACGCAGCAAGTAGGACAATTAACTGCCTGGCACCCTCCTGGGAAGGACTTGTTATCCCCATCCTGTGAAGGTTGTCAGCAGACAGTCATCAGTGATCAGACCCTCAGGGTCTGCCCCAGCTACAGAGAGCTGCCTCCCCAAGGCTGTGTCTGTCTTGTGGGGCCCACACTCAGGACAGACAGGGGCAGGTATAAAAAAAGCTCAATCAGTGGGCCCATTACTGGCCGACTCACACGGGGCTCTCATCCTTGTAGGTGCTAATCTTATGGGCACACTCTTACAAACACCTGAAGCCTTAGTTCTCACACAGCCTGACTTGCCACCCGTGAGTTCACAGTTCAGTTCATGACCCAGGAGCTCTGTGACCTGGGGGAAGCAGTAACTTACCTTCTGTAAGATCTGCCCGCATCTGCAAATGGGAATAATGAATAACTTCATTGTGTCCTGTGAGTACACAGCGTAATACTTGTGCAGAATAATCCCTCATATTAGCTATTGTAATTCTTGGGCAAGTTATATAACTTCCGTGAAGTTTAGATCCTTTATCTCAAACTGAGAAAAATACTACTTACAGCTCAGGATTTTGGAAAGGACATACAGACTAAGGTATAAGTATATATTACACATTCGATATTTGTGTTCCCTGCCCCTATTGTGTCTGGTGTGTGTGTGGTGCTAAATCTCAGCACTGAACTGAATCTCTGGCCCTTATTTTGTTTATTGTTTTGCAGTTGCAGCTCACTTAGTTGCTAAATTGCCTGGGTGGGGCTTGAACCTGCAATTCTCTTGCCTCAGCCTCTGAGAGTGCTGGGATTACAGGCATGTATCATCCAAGAACTTGGAACCTGCTTATATGCAGAGCCAACTAGCAGTTAACAGCGACTGACTGTCCATGGTGCTTCTTCTGGGTCCTGCTGTCTTGACAAAGCATATGAAAGCCGAATGGGTCTTCTGAGGCTCCTGACTTCAACTCTATGATCTCACCCAGGAGGAAACTTAATTTAGGTCAATGTCTCTTTAAGTAACAGCACTTAAAGGCTCATGTGGGAATTCTGTAGCCTCATCTTTATTGCATCTCCTCTATTTTATAATTCGATACTTTTTAATGTAAAACTGATCATTTTGAGGAACATTGTCTTATACTGACATCTGCTGGGCAGGTGGAAAAGAACAGATACCTGTAACTAGTGTGTGTGTGTGTGTGTGTGTGTGTGTGTGTGTGTAACTAAAAGCAAAGAAAAAAATGCCTTCTCCCTGTATTCATCTTTAACAAGCTATCCTAGTTTTAAGTTTTCCTTTCCTCTTTCTCCCATCAAATTCGAAGGTCTATGCCATGTTTTATATTTCCCAAGCATGATGCTTCTAATGCTAAAAGCCCATAATACTTTGTCAAAAATATCATTCCATAGATCAACAGTAATGACATTCATTGCATGAGACTGTGACTTTGTGCACACTGCCCTTTGGAACCACTGATCTGTCAAATGTGCTCGGTGACAGATATGCAGCCACCCTCACCCTAGATCCACCGGTTGGTGATTCACTTTGAGAAGCCATATGCTCGCAAGGGTGCATATCAGAAGCTACTTTTGAAGATTCCTCCAGGGCTCATAACCCCATTAAAAATTCATTCAAATGTTTCATCATCTTGATAAGATTTTTGTTATAAAACAATCTTTCACTGCTTTTTCATTTAAACACGTTTTCTTTTGTTTGTTCTCCTAAGGCTTAGAAATGACTAGTCAATATCTTGTCAGTACCCAAAGATTTGCACAAAATTCCCAGTAGAGTGTATTTTAATTGTCCCATTGTGAACTCCGTTTCATTGTGTGTTTTGTTTACTGGATAATTTAATCAGGAAAATTACCTTTTCCTGGAAATATACTGATTTAGAGAGGAAGGCAGAACCCAGGATCTAAGCCTGTGTCACTTGTTAACACAGACATGGGAGCTAACAGGCATGGGAGCTAATTGAGGGTGTTGGTTATCTGGGGCTTGAAGAAGGGGGCTCTGGGGAATTGGAGCAGGGTATACAGGGAAAACACCTTGAAGCCTGGAATGGTTAGGGCAGGAAGGAAGAACATAGCTTTTCAGATCCATTTAGACTCAGATGTGAAAACTGGCTCTCCTATTTTTTAATCATGATGGGTCTTAGGTAATTATCTGTCTCTTCTTTGCCTGTTTCTTCATCTGTGTCTGAAATAACAATACCACTTTGTGTAGTGTTTTCAGTAATTTAATGCCACAATGCTCCATGCATTGTATGTACAAAGTTATCTCTATTCCTTGTTCAAAATGAACACACTGTTTTGCTCATGTCTGGGCCTGGATTCCCTCTGCAGGCCCCAGTGTTAGTTCTGCACGATAGATACCACTTGAAGTGCTGAAGCCCTCTCCTCATCAAGTTTTCTGGTTGCCATGAATGATCTCTGCTTTGCCCTTAAACTTCTTAGGTACCCTTTGGTCCTTGCATTGTCTGTTTTCAGACTCTATAAAGTGGTCCTAGGAACTTATTGATTTAATAAACACTACTGAACTCTTACCAAGTACTACTTCTGGAGAAAGCACAGCAAGCACACACACACACACACACACACACAAAAACAAACTTCCTGTTTTCATAAACCTTTTGGTCTAAAAGGGAAAAGGAGAACAAGTACTCAAAGCATATGATTCATCAAACGATCAGAAACACGAAAAGAAACCAATAGAATCAAAAGAGCAATTGGGAGTGTGTGTGTGTGTGTGTGTGTGTGTGTGTGTGTGAGTTTGGGGGGGCTGATTGATTCACTGCTCACAGAATAAATGACAGCTGATCTGGGAGCCCTACATTTCTTATAATAACCTAAACAGGATTGAAAACCACACTCATGGAGTCCAGGAAGATAATGGTGTAGAGCATTAAGTCTGGGGAATGGTTAGGTTGGGCCAGGAGAAACAGAAATTTGGTCCTACTTGGATAACAAAGAGTTGGGGGGCTTCTCTCTTGAGTTCCTCTTTCAGTTCCTGATGACAAGATGTGCAATAGAGACATTGAAATGTTGACTTCTCCCCCCCATCCTCCTCTTTATCTCTTTTCACACCAAGGATTTAAACCAGGGCCTTCACACTAAACTGTATCCTCAGTCCTTTAAAAAATTAAAAAAAAAATTTTTTGAGACATGTTTTCACTAGATCACTCAGTTGCTCAGCTTGGGCGGAACTTGCTATCCTCCCATCTCAGCTTCCCAGAATGATGTGATTATAATCATGTGCTTCCATAACTGGCTTGAAATTTTCACTTGTGACCCAGACGTGACAAGCATTGAAAAGGAAGAGGAGGAAGAGCAGTGGTAAGAGAGGCAAGAGTTTCTACCTTTGAGAAGACTCCTGTTCTTTGAAGCACAAAAGGCTACGGAGGACCTGATATAGACCATCAGGCTATAAGATCTGATTCTAAGAAATGTTGGTAAGAAGAGATTTAGTACCTGCTGTAGTGTGGATAGGTTTCCTGGGAGTCAAAGGTCCATTCTCTTGGCTGCCCAGCACTGGGCACAGTATGCCACCCCTCTGAGACTCTATTTCTTTTTTGTCTCTGTGTTAAGAGTGTGTCTTCATTATTTTTCTCTTTGCTGAGACAATACACCCAACACTCAAAGTTAAGGGGAGAAGCATTTATTTAGCTCACAATTTGTAGATGTTTCAGTCCATAATCAACTGGCTCTGAGGCAGGGTGGCTTGGCAGAGAGGCAACAGTTCATGGCTTGTGGAAGACAGCAAAAGCAGCAAGAGAGGAAGAAGGGGAGATACACAGGAATGGGGTCAAAGCAAGCCCAAAATCCAACAGGGCAAACATTAAGTCCTGCAGTTACATATGTAGCATCCCAGGAAATCTATGGAAAATTGTGAGTTCCAGAGCTTGGGTGTTTGTGCCCCTATGACACTTCCAGTGGTAGTAGTTCCCAAGGCTTCCCTCTTAGGCCCACTTTGTTCTCTACTTGGAGGTTCCCTTAGTTGATCCATGTTCCTGGCTTTTCCAAATGTCTGGGATCTCCATTGAACTTTTGGCTTCACACTTACAGCTTCACACATTGCCCTCTTAAGGGTATACTGCCTGGCCTCCCAGCACTTCTGAAATTGGGTGGGAGCCTTCTTAAATCCACAACTCTTATGTTGTTCATGCACCTAAAAACCAGTACCACATAGATGATACCAAGGTCTGCTGTCAGCTGAGCAGTAGCAGACTTCCTTTTCTCTTTCTTGTTGGGATTAAGTTCCAGGATTGCTGACTCTTCTGAATCCAATTCTGCAGAGCAAATTCTCTGTACTGCCACTATTCTGGAACATGGTGTAGCCACTATCTTTCTGGGAAAGAGGGATGCTAGCTGGCATTTATTTCAGCTAAAAAATTCCATGATTTTAAGAATTTGCAATTTTGTGTCTGTTGTTGGAGCATTAGCAGAAAACAGAGAACTTTAGAGTATACATTTTTTATTTATTTTTTCTTTTGATTGATTTTGGGGGCAAAACGATGTAGGAAAGGAAGAGTTAGCTTTGCTGTTGATTTAGAGGAGTGAGATTAGTTTGCTTAGATAATAGCCAAACATACCCAAAACAGTAGGAGCAAATCTTTCAATTTGGGAAGACTGTTTGGCAGGAGATTTTCTGACTTGATCAAGAGGGCTTTCCCATTACCCTGAGGGAAAGGAGAAAATAACAAAAACAAAAACAAAACATGGCAAAACCAACTCAAATGGTCCCTTTGTGAAGATTCCTGTTCTTTGTAGGTTGATTTAGTTGCTCCCTCCCTGTTTCCACCCAAGAGAGAGAACAAGCTGGAGTCAAGGGGTAGGAGAGAGCCAGCGACCCCAGGAATGGCAGCAGTGCACAACAGCTTATCATTTAGTAAGAGTGTGGTGAATGGAAGAATAAATTAAAGTGAGACAAGCCAACAGAGGGGGGAAATGGGAGAGATCCTGGAGACCCAGCTTCAACTTTGCCACTAATTCACACAAATTTCAAGAGTGGATTACTCAGTGTGGTTTCTGAACACTTAAAAAGGGAGTGGTCACCAGTGTGGAACACTGGCTCACCAGGGCTGGAGGTGTCAATAATCTCACTGGTAGTGTCTTTAGATTTTATATGTTGGGGGAATGCTGTAGCCATCATTTAGCTTAACTTTGCAAATGCAAATAAAGTCCCTCTTGATTTTTGTTTTTTGCATTACAGTGGTGAATATAAGTTTCAACTGATAGACACAACTTTATTCAGCTATGTGGGAAACCACCTGGAGAACCCTCCTTGCAAGAACAGCAATTACCTCCATTCTGAATAAACTTGACCCTGTCTCCATATATTGATATGTGGAGAGCGGCTAGGCCCTTTCTTTGTCCCTTCAATTGACTTTAAGCAATGTAAATTGGGATGGCTGAGGAGCTGACCTGTAATCTTTGAAGCAAGGGACAGTGGCTGTTTCTCTGCCCAGTAACTCCTGAAACACGTGGTTGAGCTGGGTGGGATGAAGAGCTGTGTTCCATGCCGTTGTCTGAGACCGAGCCTCAAGATAAGAAGCTGTGACTTCCCAAGACCAAAAATATTGTACATCACAGCTGATGCACCGACCCCAAAATATTAAATACCACCTCCGTTGTGTTATGCAGATTACTCCCTCTGCATTTCTTTCCCTCTGATATTACAGCGGTGATCTCAGGCCTCCTACCTAGCCCAGCTCATGGCATTCACATATTTCCCGCTGCTCTCACTGTCACTCACAAGTCACTCCCCATGGAGAATTAATAAAACCTGGTTTGGGCCCTAGGTGCTGGCCTTTGTTCCAGTGAACCTTCATCTTGGCTGGACTTGGGATCCTTGACTCCCCATAGCTACAAATATATCTTAGTGCCTTTAGTCTTGCTTTGGGCTGCACTGGAACTAGTAGATTGGAATTAATTTATTGGAATTCTAATAACTTTTCCATGAGATTAGAAATATAAACTTCCCAGACCTAGATGAGGTCTGAGAGGAACTCTCTATAAAGATAGTGTTAATTATGAATTATGGTATTTTTCTAGCCTAGGTGAGATATCTGTGGAATTCCAAAGCTTAAATCTTGGGATAACTATTAACTTTGAGATATGGAGCTATGAGAAGCTTAAAAAATATCAAGCATTTTAGTGGATTGTAGGGAGCAGCATGATAGCTTTATGGCTGCCGCTCCATCTCTCCCTCCTGTGGGCATCCAGTGCGTCGGCCTACATTTCCCAGGATCCTTTTGCCCCACCCAGGAAATGACAGTGACCCATCCGTAACTTCCTGCCCCCGCTTCTTTATAAGCCAGGAGCTTTGTTCAATAAAACGAGGTTTGATTGGGAAACTTCAACTTGCCTCCGTCTCTCTCTCTTCACCCTGCCCCCGCCCCGTTTTCCTTCCTCTAGGGGAAAACCCACGCATTGGTCCGCAGGCCGGATCAAGTGGCGCCCAACGTGGGGCCCCAACACGAGGAGGTCAACGAGGATCGTTCACAGAGGAAAAGCCGTGGCCACGGTACCTGGGGGACTCCGTCCCTGTGATCTGTACAGACGACTGCCTGACGTCTCGTCCAAATCACGGTAAGTGAACGTAATCGACATGGGTCAAGCGTTAAGTAAACACAAATTGTTCGTTGCCGGCCTTAGTAAGGCCCTCAAAGCGAGAGGGATAAAGGTTAAAACTAAAGATTTATTGCAGTATTTTCAATTTATACATAAGGTGTGCCCCTGGTTCCCTCCGGAGGGCTCCATTGATACTAAACGATGGGAAAGAGTAGGTGATGCTCTTAAAGATTATTATAAAACTTTTGGTCCTGAGAAGGT